>OX941088.1:80594126-81006626 GCA_954870635.1 Arctium minus | reverse complement strand
TAATCAATCAGTTGAGAAACACGTCCAAATGGATGAGAACTCATCACCTCAAGCCTCAAGGCAGTGTCCTATGCCTTCTTCCAAATCTGACGACTAGCCTAAACCTGGTGTCAATCCTGATCTAGTTCTAATCTCACCATCTGACAAGAAGCATCTGTCACCTAATAACCATAGAGTGGATTTCCAGCATCTGAACATAGATCCTATTGTCATTGGGATTCTTTAGAACCATCTACTGAGAGATGCACTGGTTGCTGATGCTGCTGTTCCAGAGCTTTACATACAACAAGCCTAGAAAACCATCAAGTTTATCAACAAGACAGTTGGAAATGACATAGTTCCTCAATTTTAACTGCAAATTGATCACTACACATCCATTCTAGATTATCAAAGGCTGAGATACATCTTTGATCTTTTTGAACCAAATGCTAAAGAAGGGAGAGATGCTTATGATGATTTTCCAAAAGACTCTGAAGTCTTTGAGGGTATAAGGAACATGGGATATGTTGGTCCATTGACACAGGTTAATCACTTCAAGAAGAATAACCTGCCTCCTTTCTACTACACCTTATTCTCAGTGATCAACAGGTGCTTGACAGCAAAAGTTCATGGTACTGATAATGCCAACATTCACACCCTGAAGCTGTTCCATGCAGTTGTCTATGGTTTGCATGTTGATTATGTTGTGTTCTTTTGAACTGAACTTTATGAAAGAGTGCTATCAAAGAAGACTTCCAAAGCACCTACCTTTGTGCCCTACTAGAGATTTCTGACTCTTATTATTAGAAGCATGCTTAGAAGTAATAAAGAAATTCCAAGAAGACATAACCATCCATTTTCACCAATTCACACTATGAGGTACGTGATGAAGCAGAAGAAAGAGTTCACCTACTCAATGCCAATTCCAGAAGTTCTACTGAATTATGCTGATCTGTTAGAACATAAAATGTTCTATTTAGAAGTTTTGTAAAGAAATCATGTTTGTGTTGTTTGGGTCTTGTACATTGGGTTTAGGCTTATTTGTATACAAGGGTGTGAGGGTATATATAGGGATTTTTTTGTACTTTGTTTAGTTAACTTTCTTTCTCACAATTTAGTCGTTTGTGTGTACTATGTGTTCTAGAGAGAGAAACATTCTTCTCTCCCTAGATTAGTGAATAATACGAACAAATTCCCTCTCAATCCTCTTTTTATCTTTCTTACATTAAATTAACTGTGATCATTGGACCTAACAAGTGGTATCAAAGCCTAATCGAAGAAACTTTCATCGAAAACGATCAAGATCATAGTTTTTTTAATGGAACATTGACTTTCGCATGAACAATTATGAGAATATTTGATTTGTGTGATTTGGTGCTTAATTGGTCGAGCTTTGAAACAAAATTGATTCAGAGGACATAGTCGATCTACAGTGAATCAATTACATTGTTTAATTTCAATCAATTTGGATTAATTGGTCGAATTTGAGAATTTTGGTTCGAAAAATGTTATATCATTGTGTTGAGATCGAATTTTATTTTAGAGTGCTTTCCAGACAAGATCATCAACTACAAAAGTGCTGCAATGTAGATTTCGAACATGCATACAAATTTTCCGACTAAAATTCGAAGAATTGAAGAAGAATTCGAAGATTTTTGAAGCTTAAAGTCGAAAATAAATCGTAGATCTACAGAATTCGCATGGTATTTGAAGAACTCGCATGAAGAACTCTCATGAAGAATTCGTATGGTGCTTTATTGAAGAATCGCATGATGAAACATCCTTGGACATAACAATTTTTCTAAGTCAGGAATTCGCAAGTAGCCTTATGCGAAAAGTGAAGAATTCGCATGCTACTGTGCCTATGTCGTGTGCGAATTGTAAAGAATTCGCAAGTCACTTGATGCGAAATGTCAATAATTCGTATGATGTTATATGCGAGAAGTGGCTTCCAGGATAATTTTTTGTCTAAGTATAGAATTCGCTTGAAAGAGATATGCGAGAAGTTCAGAATTCGCATGGTGTTGTATGCGAAATGCGAAGAATTCGCTTATAGTTATATGCGAATTGCGAGAGATTCGCACATAGGCGTATGCGAAATGTAAGAATTCGCATGCAAGCCTATGCCAATTGTTGGGATTTCAGCTAAAGCCCCATGCGAATTGTTCCCTTAAAAGATTTATGATCTGCGAATTGTTCCTTATGCGAAAAGTTTTTGATGTTATGCGAAAAGTGACTGTTCTGAATCCTTTTTGCTACAAGTTTGCCTTGTTCCCGAGATTTTCCGCACAATGCATATGTGACATCATTCCTCTATTCTGTTGGTCGCATATTTTTAACAACTGATCTAAATTTTCACGAGTGCTCATGCCAATCAAGATTTTCAGATACTAGATGTTTGAATTTACTCTATGATTAGATTGGATTAGCAGCCTGAGCATCTGCAATCATCAGTCTGGAGTACTTCTCCATGATGTTAGACCTTTGAGTGCTCTTGATCATTCTTATTAATCCCAAAATTATGAAGTTCTTACTACTACAAATCAATCAAAAACAAGATTTAAACAAACTACTTGTTTGATTAACCACAAGATTCAATTACAAACAAATTCAGTCACTTTCTCTCTCTACAAATCTCTTTCTCTCTCTAACTCTCTCTCTGCGAATGCTCTGAGTTTTACAAGTGTTCTTCTAGTTAAAAGATTCTAAACTACAAGTCAATTAAAAACAAAACTAATACAAAGACCTTGACTTTGACTTTAATACACTTGACTTTGACTTTTCTTAAGAGTTGACTTTTGAGCTTTGACTTGGCTTGACTTTGATCTTCAAAGTTCTATGATCTTGCATCCAACATATTTATGCACTATCAATTCTTCTGACCTGATCAATTAGAAGTGTGAGTGATTGCAATCATTGTTCTGATTCTTTGGCTGTGATTCAGAATTTTGAGAGCATATAATCATCCAGCTGATTCGTGAAGAAAATGAGCATCTTTCATCAGTTGTGGAACAAATATCAGAGTCTTTCTTCTAACCCTTGCATTGTAGTGTTTGCTACAAGATGCTTCCTCCTACACGATGATCATAATAAGTTCTTAAGCTGAATTCCTATTCAACTCGTGGTTCACAGACAGATCCGGTGTTATAAACTAAAGATGCACTTTGGTTGTGACGTCATAATTCACACATTTATTTCTTGTGGGCATAACTAATGTGTTGGATTTACAAGAGATAAAAGTTGTCTTTATGTGCACTAAGTCGAGGTTATTGTCTACATCAAATCTGGTATTAAAGTTGAAACTTCAAGGTTAAGAGCTATTTTGAAGGAGGAGCCGAAGTTGTTTTGAAGTTTAAGCAACGCTAAGTTTTCTAAAGAAATCAAGAGGGAGAAGAGTTGAAGCTTGAAGAGGATGATTCCTTTACAATACCTAGGGGGATAATATTAGAACATAAAATGTTCTATTTAGAGGTTTTGTAAAGAAATCATGTTTGTGTAGTTTGGGTCTTGTACATTGGGTTTGGGCTTATTTGTATACAAAGGTGTGAGGGTATATATAGGGATTTGTTTGTAGTTTTTTTAGTTAACTTTCTTTCTCACAATGTAGCCGTTTGTGTGTACTGTGTGTTCTAGAGAGAGAAATATTATGCTCTCTAGATTAGTGAATAATACAAACAAATTCCCTCCCAATCCTCTTGTTATCTTTCTTACATCAAATTAACTGTGATCATTGGACCTAACATGATCCGGAATCTGACTGTGTGGTTTCATATAGAGAGTCTATGGGACGACTAGGACCGGTTGCCACTACCTCAGGCTCAACCCTTAGGAGAGAGGAGTCAGTGAGGGTTTCTATCACCATGGGGGTGCAAGAACGAGGACTGAAGAGGAAAAATAATAAGAGGGGTACTGGTGGGGTTCAGAGAACTAGACTGGAAGCATGAGGGTCACAGACTCATGTCTCTCCTATAGTGACACCTCCTGCTGATGAAGGTCAAGGCTCTGAAACCGAGTCAGATCCGAAAGTGGCAGTAGATGATTCTAATGAGAACATTCCTTCTGCAATAATTGAAAATTATGAGGCAGATAATGATGATGCTAGTGATGGAAACAATGATGGTGATGCTGATAAAAGTGATAGTGATAGTGATGATGGTCAAAATGATCAAGGTGGTGCTGCTACTCAAGTTGATGAGAACATTGAGAAAAACTGATGTCTTTGTTGAGTTCTATAATGATGAAATGGATACAGATTTGGACACAACTGTAAGGAATTTTGTTGGAGACATAAGGAGTGATGAAGGAGTTCAAGTTGAAAATGAAACTAAGAGGTTGAGTGGAATGGAAGTAGAATAACATGGTAATAGTGAGAGACTCCTAACCTACACTTCCAAAAGGGCAGCCACATCTACCACTTCGCCGTATGTGTTGAAAAAGACATAAGTAGCCCACTTATGCAATTGCACACCCCTGCCAACCACTCTATCTCTTCTGAACAGGAGTCAGTTTCAACAAATCATGGGGATTTAGCACAAAATCTACCTAGTTCTCATTCGGAGACCTCAGGTATTGAAATAAGAGAATAACAACCCCAGTTCTCACTTTCTTTGTCTTCATAATTTAGTCTAGTGACAATTTCTACATCTTATATAATTCCTAGGACACATGTTGACACGTCTATCTTTGTTAGAAGTCTTAGTGACCTGACCAAAACACCCTGAGTAGCTTATGTTAGGTCTATTCTGAATAGTAATCAATGTATTTATTATCTGTGGTCTAAACTGTGTTTAGTGAGCTTATCTGTTATGTTTAGACCTTGGGGTATTTAAGCCCCCTTGGTGTCTTTGTTTTGTAACTTTGGAACACATATTGAATATCAGATTACTTTTGGCGCTCTTACTTTCTCTCTCTACTTTCTCTCTCTAAGATTTAGAGGATTGAGAGAAATCGTGTGAGTGAAAAAATTCTCTCTCTAAGAGCTATTATGAATCTGAGAGGATTGAGAGAAATCGTTTTTAGTATCTGAATTTGTGATTAAATCAGAAAATTTGATCGATTTTCTTGATTTTTTTTCAAGAAAATCTCGTTTTTTTGATTTTTTTATCAAATTCGGATGTTTTCTGGTCGAATTTTTTTGCAATCTGATTTGTTGAGTTCGATTTTAATTGTAGAACACTTTTAATTCACATCATTTTGCAAGAAAAACAGTTTTTGATCATCAATTTTGGAATTTGTTGAACTTATGGAAAAACCGTTTTTCACATACTGTTCGATTCAAAAAATTTCGATTTTGTGATTTTTGATCGATTTGGTTGTTTGAATGGTGTTAGAAAACAGTTTTCGATCGAGTGTGAGTGAAAATATTTCATTAATTTTGTTTCAGAAATCGTTTTTAGAAGCTTTTTTCTTGATTCTATGAACTTTGCGCTAGTTCATCACAGGTTTGCGCGAGTTCATCTGGATTTGTGCGAGTTCATCCAGTGCCTTGTGCGTCTTCAGGTTTTCATCTCAAGAAATTCAGCTTTTCGCCTTGGGTTAATCACGCAAAGTGCAATTTGCGTCATCCCTGTATCATACAAAGATCAGATTGAGTTTCCTATATATCACGCAAAGTAAAATTTGCGTATTCCTCAGCTCACGAGAAGTTTAGTCCAGTTGCATCATCTTTACCACGCGCAACTCATATTTTGCGCCTTATACAGATTGCGCAAAGTTACATTTGCGCCTTCAACTTCTCATGCAAAGCTTAGTTTGCGCAATCAACGCCTCACGCAAAGTTCGTTTTGCGTCTTCCTCGGCTCACGCAAATCTCGTTTGCATCATTCACTGTTCACGCAAACCTTCAGTTTGCGCCAATTTTCAAGTTTTCAGACTTAGAACTTTCTGCTTCTGTCAAGATGTCTCTACAAGCACATATTTACAAGAACGACATAATGATGTCTTTGGGATCTAATACTCGCCCTCCAGTTCTTATAAATGAGAATGAATTTCAGCAATGGCAGGATAGATTTATCAACTTCATAGAGAGACAACTAAATGGTGACAATATGATGAAGTCTCTAACTGAAGGTCCTATGGAGAGGCTCATGAAAGAAATACCAGCTACTGCAACTACTCTGGCTACAAGAGTTGAGAAGTCTATAAGAGAATATGATGCTGACGAGCTTTTGCGATATCAAGCTGATAGTCAAGCTTGATATCTAATTCTTGTTTTGCCTAATTCAATCTACAACAGAATTGACTGTTTCAAGCAGAATCCGATGCTCATGTGGACTCAATTAGAAATGATAATGCTTGGATCAGTTGTTGCTACTCAACTTCGTCAGACTAGATATATGAACAATTTTGAGGAGTTCAAAGCTAAACAAGGAGAAAGTCTGAAAAGCGTGTTTGATAGATTTTGGGCAGTAATAAATGATCTGTACATGATAAAGGTGACAAAGACTGAACTGGAAACAAATTTGAGGTTTCTGAATGCTCTTCAACTGGAATGGAGCAAATCTAGTCATCGAATGAGGAATGATGTCAGAATTTCCACAATGCCAATTCAAGAACTTTACGAAATCTTGATGACTGATGAGAACATGGTTCAGGAAAAGAAAGCAAAATGGATAATAAGAATAAGCCAAAGACTGTTGATCCGATTGCTCTTCTTGCTAGCTAACTCGCTGAAAAAGCTTTATCTGAGAGTGCATATGATGGTTCAACTGAAGATGATGGCGAGGCTCTAGAAAAATCCATAATCCTTCTCTCTCAACATTATCAGAAAAAGTTCCAAAACAGATCAGGATCAAACAACCTTCGTTTCACTTCCGGTTCAAAGAAAGTGGAACCCGGTGCTCCCTCAAAGCCATATGTTCCAAAATATGAGCCTGCTAAAGTAGTCGAACCGAAAAAGGAAGAGAAGAAGATTATGAACTACTTTAATTGTGGAAAACCCGGGCACATTGCAAAAGAGTGTCAAGTGAAGGTTGTCAAAGATTCTGCTTTCTACAGGAAGAAATTGGAACTGGCAGAAAAGAGAGAAAATGGAACAATTCTTCTTGCTGAAGATGAATACTGGCTTGACCATTCAGATAATGAAGCCGAGAATGAGGAAACGGCTGTAATGTGCTTTATTGGGGATGACAAGAGTGATGATGAAGAAGACGACACCTCCACCGATGAATCTGAGGTAATTTCTGAGTTTGACTACAACATTATATCGTCTCAAATGAACGTTATTATCAATGCTTTACATGATTTACGTTCAAAGTTCACATCTGAAAAGCATGATAATCTAGAAAAGTCTGTTTTGATTGAAAAGTTGCAAATTTCTCTGAAAGATGAAAAATCTATTTTAATAGATACAAAAGAGAAGTTTCAAAAGAAATTGGATGAGTTAGAAAATTCAAATCAGACTTATCATGATTCTTTGACTGAATTGACTACTTTAAATCAAAATCTTTCTGATAAAATAATTGATTTAGAAGGAAAATTATATAAGAGAAAACAAACTGAGCAGACCATATATATGAATAAACCAAGGAGTGAAGAGGCAATAAAAGAAAGATGGGGACTTGGTTTTGAAAATCCACATTGTTTAAACAATATTATCACAAAAACCCCCACTTTGTATAATTTTGATTATCTAAGTCTTGCACATTATGCTCCTCAATTTAAAATTGAGTGGATGAATGCAAAGCAAGAATTAGAAATTGAAAATCAGAAAAGAATGAACAATAGGAAAATGGAAAATGCCATTTGTTTATACTAGTGAAAATGCTAAGTATTTTCCTGAGCAATCAAAGAAGTCCAGAAAATCCAAAAATATTTTAAATATCAATTCTTCCAATAAATCTTCATTATCAACTGATTTTGTTGATATATATGCCAATAACACTAATAAGGAAAATGTATCTCCGATTTCTTTTGATTCTAGGAGATATATTCCCCCATTAGTGTTAGAAAGTAAAATAGTTGATCTTGAAGATAAATTGGAAGAACAAAGTCTTCAAACTGATTTAGAAAACAGTTTATTTCTTTTTATAATGAAATCAAGTTTTGAAGACAAAATTAATTCTCGATTTTTTGTCGATTCCAAGGAAAATAATCAAAATGTTAAGAACAGTGAGCATTTGCACCAACCATTGGTAGCGCAAACTGACAACTTGCGCCAGACGTTGGTCGCGCAAAGTTCATCTTGCGCCACCAAGGGATCGCGCAAACCGTCTCCAGACTTGTGTGTTTCTGAAAATTTTCACTCTGAGGCTAGTTCAACTATGATGAATGCTCAGATTGATTTCTTAGATAAAATTTCTTCTTCTAATTCAATTGTTGATGATTCTTTTATGCTAAATGATCAGTATTATAAACCAAAGCGTAAAAGAAAAAGATCAAAGAAGTCAAGGAAACAAGATAATGTCTTGTCTGAAAATTCTAATTCTTCTGATTTTTCTGTTTCAGATCGGACTGTGAAGAGGTCAACTAAGCTGATATGGAGGGTTAAGCAGAAATTAATAGAATCTGAACTGTTAGAGGATTCATGTGTAGAGAATCTTTGTCATACTGATACCTTTGCCTTTTGTAATAAAAATACAAAATATTCAATTCAGCAAATGATTCACATTGTAAAGAATGTCTCATATTCTTCTTCTAGTTCTGATTCTGATGATTATGTTTCTTCCTCTATTGATGATTGCATTCATGAGTTTTCTAAAAATAAATGTTCGAAAAATAAAAGACACAAATCTAACAAGAAGGGACCCATAAGCATATCGGTACCTAAATCTGTGTAATTTCTGTATATGCATCTTAGTCATTTATGGTATCTGGATTCGGGGTGTTCCAAACACATGACGGGCAACAAATCTCTGCTTTCAAATTTTAAAGAAAAATGTTGCAGTCGTGTTAAGTTTGGAAACTGCGAGACTGCTTCCATTCTCGGTTATGGTGATCTTGTTCAAGGTAATATAACTGTCAAGAGAGTCAGCTACGTCTAAGGACTTAGTGTTGGGAACTTAAGATGTGAACAAGTCTTTAATGCTGCTAGTTCAGAATTACTACTGCCAGAGGACTTCAAAGTTAATACTGCTGAGTATTACTACTGCTAGTAGAATTAATACTGCTAGTCAAAGTTAGTGCTGCTTGAACAAAGTTAGTACTGCTTAGCTAGTTAGTACGGCTAGAAGTTAGTGCTGCTTAGTAGTTAATGCTGCCAATACTCAGTTAATGTTGCTTCTAAGATAATGTGAAGATAATGATGAAGAGATCGTGGTTAAAGATAAACATGGAAAGCTGAAGATATTCATGGAAGATTATACTGAAGATCTTTTATTCTTTTGTAATTATCTTTATCTTCAGTATATGTATAGAATTGATTAGAATGGTTAGGATAATTTTATTCATTCTATGTTTATGTTCTAGAGAGAAAATCAACCTCAAGGCATAGTTCCTAATTCTAGAGAAGTAGAATTCGTCTTGAAAGAGTTTGTTCTTCAAGATTGAGGTTGAGTGTGTAATCTTGTGATTTTAATCATTCAATACAAGTTTACAAGTTGTTAATCATATACTGTTTGTTTACTGTTACATTGAATATCAAAGTGTTTTTCCGCAACTTCTTTGATATTGTTTCTGAGTATTCATAATTTTTGTTGAGAATTCGATCCTGTCAAGTGGTATCAGAGCTAGTATTATCAGAAACATTCATTCAACATCAATCATCATGGCTAAAGAATCAGAATCGACAAGCACTGTAATTCCCACTGAGGTAACATCTAATCTTTGCTCTAAATCCTGTATTGAAACTGTTCAAAGGTACAGGGATCACAATCAGGGTATGTGTGATGATCTTAAAAGATTAGAGAGAGATATAAAAGACTATGTAAGAATCGTTGAGAGCTTTGAGGAACAGGTTAAATTTTTCCAAGCCAATGAACTTCAACATTCTTATGATACAAATTACTGGAAGTGGGAGAAGAATGACCTAGAACTTCAACTGAAAAAGTCTAAAGAGGAGAATGAGAAGATAAAGAGTGAGTTTGAGAAAGCCAAGCTGGATATTGAGAAATTTTCTAATGCTTCAAAAGTAATGGACTCTTTGCTCCAAACTCAAATCCATGACAAACTTAGAAGAGGAATAGGCTATAACACCACCCCCACCACCATACAACAACAACTACATCCCTCCTATATCAGACTTGCTAGAGACCAAGGATAGGAAGGAATTATCTGGTGGAGCCACTAAGGTAGATCCACTAGAAAAAGTGGTGGTTGAAACAGACTCTGAAGAAGAGAACTCTAGTGAAAAAAATAAGGAGAACACTGTGAGTGGTGAGATTCCTCTAGAAAATCACATTATCACCAATGAGGGATGTGGAAAGACTTGGGTCAAATCTAAGGACATAGAGAAGACTGAGGGAAAGTCTGAGAAGGTCCACTATAAGCAAACCACAGTTGTGAATCCTGTCCCTTGCAAGCAGTGTACATGCAATAAATCTGAGTCCCAAAAAACATGATAAACCAAGGGGAAATCAGAGAAATTGGAATAACCAGTGGGCACAAAAACAAGGGGTTAATCTGAGTAAAATCAATAGACCAAAACCTTGTTTTATTTGTGGAAAGCTGAATCATCTTGCCAAATACTGTTATTTCAATCCTATTAACCAAAGAGTTACTTTTCAAAGACAACCACAAAACTCTTTTGGTTATAGGAATCAGAGAAGGAATCATATGGCTGAGAACAGAGCACCTATAAGATCACATGCTCAGAACAAGTTTGCTAAACCAAAGAAAAATACTCCAAATAAGCCAAGAAGTAATTTAAAAACAAAGAAAGCAAACAACTTTGTTCAAGTTTGGGTTCCAATTGTAAAGAAACCTGTTAGTACTGCTATCCCAGATAGTACTGCTAACAGAAATAGTGCTGCTGCAACCAATACTACTGCTAACAAGGATAGTGCTTCTACTAGTATTAATGTTGCAAAGCCTATAATCTTGACAAAGTATTCCAGCCATGAGATTCCTAAACAACTCATCCAGACCAAACTGACAGATTATATAAATGAGAAAGGTCAACCCAAGACCACTTTGGCTTGGGTTCCCTCCAAGACTAACTGATTTATCAAGTGTGCAGGGCAACCAAAAGCTCAAGAGGAAGAGCATTTGAAATGCAGATAGTGGTTGCTCTTGGCACACAACAGGTAACATGGACTGCCTTCAAATTCTTCAAAAGATTTGATGGAGGACATGTTGCATTTGATTCAGAGGGAAGTAATAATAAATGCTCAGGGCATAAGTTAAAAGATAAGTTGCCCTTGGAAGATTTCATTGAGCATGATACTACTAACCTGTGTGTTTAAGTGTTTCAGGTTGAAGTTAGTAATACTCAAGAGGGAGTAATGATCATGAAGGATCAAGAAGAAAAGGATCAGGGGATGAAAAAAGTAGTAAAAAGTATGAGTAAAAGGATGGTGTCAAAAAGTGTAAGTGTAGTAAATGCTGCCAGTGCAGTTTTAATATTGCCAGTGCATTGTTAATACTGCCAGTGCATTGTTAATACTGCCAGTGCATTTTTAATACTGCCAGTGCATTTTTAATACTGCCAGTGCATTGTTAATACTGCCAGTGCATTGTTAATACTGCCAGTGCATTTTTAATACTGCCAGTGTTCAGTTAATACTGCTAGTTAGTTAATACTGCTAGTGGTTAATACTGCTAGTTAGTTAATACTGCTAGTGGTTAATACTGTTAGTTAGTTAATACTGCTAGTGGTTAATACTGCTAGTTAGTTAATACTGCTAGTGGTTAATACTGCTTTCAGTTAATACTGCCTTCAGTTAATACTGCTCACTGTTAATACTGCTTTCACTAAATTTTTTAGGGTTAGTACTGCTTATAATCCACAAGCTATAAATACCCTTTCCCCGCCTAAAAAGTTCATAACGACTCTTTGCATACTGTTCACTTGCGCTCTAACCCTTCTCTCTCAAGTTCAAAGTTTTCAGGCAAGAAACTTCAAGATCAATGGCATCAATGGCATTCATAGACGAGCACAATGAAATCGCGATGCTACAAAAGCCCAAACAGGCCGCTGGTTTCCACCAGATTGTGGATTTCCTCAAGACAAGCCATATTGCCCATGCTCTCAATGTATCGCCATCCATCTATATCGAGCATCAAAGGCAATTCTGGGCAAATTCCACCATTGTTACTGAGAATGGTGTGCAAATGATCAAGACAAGGGTGTGTGACAAACCCTTGACAGTTACTGAAGAGGTAATTCGCATCAGTCTACGTCTAGATGATGCCTCTGGTATAACTTCTATCTCTAATGATAAACTGTTTTCTACTCTTACAAGAATGGGGTATGGAGGCCCATTGGGTGTGTTCAAGTTCTCAAAAGCAAAATTTTCACCTCAATGGCGTTTCTTTGTCCATACCCTTATGCATTGTATCTCTAAAAAGACTACTGGCTGGAGTGAGTTCAGTAGCACCATTGCTTATGCTTTGGTATGCTTTGCCACTGCCATAAAGTATAATTTTTCCCAAATGATTTTTAATGATCTTGTCTCAAACCTGGGAAGTAAAAAGAGTTTTTATATGTACCCCAGGTTTGTCCAAGAAGTTATTACCCATGAATTGACGGATATACCTCATTTTGAAGAGGTATATGTACCAAAAATTCCCAAAGGTAAGGTCTTTTCAAACATGAAAAGATCCCCTCTGGACTCGGAAGGAGTTGACACCCCATTGTTCTCTACAATGATGGTGGTGTCCCACACTGATGAAGGTATGGCAGCAGGGTCAAGGCCCCCATTAGACCAACCCACTGCTAGCCAATCCCAACCTTCCCACCCTAAATCAATTCCCCAGTCTCTTCTTGATAAACCAACTTCACCAATCACCCAAACATACAAAAGGAAACAGGTAAAGAAGGCTCCTTCCCTTCTTGTACCAACAACCCCTAAGCCTTTAAGCCCTCTAAGGGAGGATTCTCCCTTAGAAAATATCTACAGGGAAACCACAAGGGTGTCTCCCAACCCCAAGGAGGTGCTCTCTGAGGAGGAGGAAGAGCATATGGGTGAGAAGGCTGTCACTACTTCTGCTAGCACAGAGAAGGTCAGTGGTAACATCTCTAAGACCTTCCCCATGGCAACTTTGGGTGAGAAATCAACCAAAGGACCCCGGTGCCAAGAAACCAAGGGGGTAGCTGGTGCTTCTGCTAGGCAGAAGGCCACTATCAAAAGATCCAAGGATCCCTCAAGGATGGGCAAAACATTCAAAAAGGGTGAGGACAGAACTGACACTGATGAATTGATGGCAAAACTTTCCAAGGATCCTTCAAGGGTGGGTAAAACACCTAAAGAAGGTGAGGATAGATATACTTACTGGGAATTGATTGAAGCATTAGCCAACATTAATGTTGATGTGGTTAATCAAGGAAAGGATATCAAAGAATTGCAGCAAGTGGTTCTCTCCCAACAACAGCAGATTTCCAAACTCAAACAAATGGTGGGAAAGCTCATGGCCAAGAAAAGAAGAGGTCAGTTTGTTCTCAGAAGGAGAAAGGAGGCAACCAACATAGAAAATGTCCATGCTTCCAAAAAGGGGGAGAATTCTAGCTCAGAACAGATAGATCAACAGTTTGAGGGGGAGTTTGTTGAAGAAAAGAAATCTGCAGAAACAACACCAGCAACAGTTACAACTAAAGAAGCAGAAATGGTTACTACTGCTGAGCCAAAACAAGCAGCAGAAACTGTTAGTGCTGCTGAAACTTCACAAGCAGCAGTAACAGAGTTAACACCAACAGAGATTGAAGTAGCTGAAATGCTCATCAAAGCAAAGAATGACACTCCCAAAGCAAAGGGAGTGGTCATAAATGAAGGGGGAGCAAAGAAAATAGAGAAGAAAGAAATGGCTGCAGATGCAAGGAAAAAGGGAAAAGCAAAGATGATAGAATCTGATCAACCATCTAAAAAGCAAAAGATGATTGAGTCAGATGAAGCATTAGCAAAGAAAGTACAAGAAGAGTTAGATCAAGCAGAAAAGGAGCAGGTTGAAAAAGACAGAGAAATGGCCAGAGCACTTGCAAATGAGTTAAATGAAGCATTCCAGAAAGGGTTGGAAACAGAGAAGGCAAAGCAAAGAGCAATGAGCTTGAGAAAGGCTATGATGGCCAGAACAAGTGCTAAGAAGAGAAGACCTTCACATACTTACCTTGCCACTCAGGAAAGAAACAAAATGACAACTTTCTTGAGGAGTGCAATTGGTGTAAAGAAAGAAATGTTTGTGAAGATGACTTTTGATCAAATCAAGGATCTCTATGAGAAAGAAATGGGGAAGCTGAAGAGTAATGAAAAGGATAGAGTGGAGTTTGAAAAGAAGGCCAAGGAGAGACATGATGTGAATATTAATCAACCATTCCCTGAAAGTGAAGAGGGAACTCCTATCAAAGAAAAGACAGAGAAAAAGGAAGAAAAGAAGAAGGAAGCTACTTTAGGGCAAGTTCAAAAGACTCTGAAGAGAACTAAAATGATGGCTAAAAGAAAGAAGATTGTAAAGAAGCCTAGAGTAGAAGAAGAGCAAAAGGTTGCTGAAGAAGAAGAGGGACCTAAGAATGAGGCTAAAACTCAGGAAGTACCACAGAGTTCAGATGTAAACATGTACATAGTGGTAATGGATAAAATTCGAAATCCTATTTCAGCTGAACCTGTTGGATTCAAACCTCCTGAAGTTATCCACTGGGATACTATGGAGGTGGATGGCAAAGAGTACATTAGATTGAAAAGAAAGGATGAGAAGTATGAAGTCTACAGCACCTGGAACAAAATTGTCAGAGAGTGTTCAAGATCTGATTTGGAAGAAATGTTTGAAGTGGGGATGAAAGTTCATGCAGATCAGTTGACAGCTCCAGGGTTACCAATTGTGAATCTAGTTATGGAATATTTGTGCATGTTGTTCAAACCAGAAGCAGTAAAGCATTTGATAAGAGATGTATTTGAAGCTGTTAGAGGATGGACTCTATATGAAAGGAGTGGAGTCTACGAACTGGCATTGGATACTTTTCACATGGAGTATTAATTGGTGGATAGGGTATACAACCATACAAATCTAAAGCTTCATGCCATGTTAAATAAGAAGTTGGGTTATGCACCAAATTCAGAAATGGCAAAGTACTTAATTCAGAGAACTATAAATCAGAGTATGGGACTGGATCCTAACAATGGAGTAGATCAATGAAGATTTTGGAAGCATTTGAAGAACTTGACTTCTCTTTCTAAAAGTCAAGTTAGGGGGAGATTGTTGGGAACTGAAGATGTGAACAAGTCTTTAATGCTGCTAGTTCAGAATTACTACTGCCAGAGGACTTCAAAGTTAATACTGCTGAGTATTACTACAGCTAGTAGAATTAATACTGCTAGTCAAAGTTAGTGCTGCTTGAACAAAGTTAGTACTGCTTAGCTAGTTAGTACTGCTAGAAATTAGTGTTGCTTAGTAGTTAATGCTGCCAAGACTCAGTTAATGCTGCTTCTAAGATAATGTGAAGATAATGATGAAGAGATCGTGGTTAAAGATAAACATGGAAAGCTGAAGATATTCATGGAAGATTATACTGAAGATCTTTTATTCTTTTGTAATTATCTTTATCTTCAGTATATGTATAGAATTGATTAGAATGGTTAGGATAATTTTATTCATTCTATGTTTATGTTCTAGAGAGAAAATCAACCTCAAGGCATAGTTCCTAATTCTAGAGAAGTAGAATTCATCTTGAAAGAGTCTGTTATTCAAGATTGAGGTTGAGTGTGTAATCTTGTGATTTTAATCATTCAATACAAGTTTACAAGTTGTTAATCATATACTGTTTGTTTACTGTTACATTGAATATCAAAGTGTTTTTCCGCAACTTCTTTGATATTGTTTCTGAGTATTCATAATTCTTGTTGAGAATTCGATCATGTCACTTAGTCACAACTTATTCAGCATCGGGCAATTTTGCGATAAAGATCTTGAAGTCAGCTTCAAATCTAAACGCGTTGTTGTGAAGAATGACAGTGGCAGGGATTTACTGGTTGGAAAAAGAAGATCCAATTTATATACCATTGATCTTTCAAAGGTTAAAATCCCATCAGATATCTGTTTGCTTTCTAAAGCCTCTGTTCATGAAAGTTGGATATGGCACCGACGACTAGCTTATCTCAATTTTGAATACATGAATCGCCTTGTCAAGACTGATTCAGTGAGAGGTCTCCCAACACTCCGTTTTCAGAAAGACCACCTCTGTCAAGATTGTGAGAAAGGAAAGATGAAGAAATCTCCTCATAAGCCAAAGCCTGAACCCTGCATTTGGGACATTCTTGATTTACTACATGTTGATTTATGCGGACCAATGAAGACAAAGAGAATCGGAAAGAAAAGATATGTCTTGGTGGTTGTTGATGATTACTCACGGTATACATGGGTTAAGTTTCTCAAGTCTAAAGATGAAACTCCTGACATTCTCATTAACTTCATCAAAACAATTCAGACCAACAAGCAAAAAGCAGTCAAAGTTGTCAGATCAGACAATGGTACTGAATTCAAGAACAACACTCTTCAAGCCTTCTACAAAGATCAAGGTATTCAACAACAGTTTTCTGCTGCTCGAACACCGCAACAGAATAGGGTTGTTGAAAGAAGAAATATAACGCTTGTCGAGGCTGCCAGATCGATGCTTGCTTATTCTGGTCTTCTTTTGTCTCATTGGGCTGAAGTTGTCTCAACTGCTTGTCATACTCAGAATAGATCAATTCTGCATCGCCGATTCAACAAAACACCATATGAGCTTATGAACAGTATCAAACCAAAAGTCAAATATTTCAAGTCATTTGGTTGTAAATGTTATGTTCTGAATGACAGAGACAATCTCAACAAGTTTAGTCCAAAGGCAGATGGGGGTATTTTTCTTGGGTATTCTTCTACTTCTGCAGCTTACAGAGTCTTTCTTACTTTCGCAAGAAAAGTGATAGAGAGTGTCAATGTCAAATTTTACGAAGCTGCAGATTTGGTTTCTGGTCAATCAGGCTCAGAACCCGCACTTACAGGGAATTTAGCTTCTGAACAAGAAACTGTGAACGCATATAATCCGAATTCCGCTGCATCTATCTCTGACACTGATGTTGTTCAAGTTATTTCTGAACTCCCTCAAGATCAATCAGAATCTGAGCATGTGAATACGGAATCTGTGAAAGAAGCATCTGTTCAAGAAACATCTGTACAAGCAGAAGCAGTTCAAGAAGCAGAACAAGATGCTGATATTCTACCAACACTTCCAGAGTCTGATTCTGAAGTTGTTGAAATACATCCTCCTCCAGTTGAAACTGTTGATGTTTCTTCTTCTGACATAGAAGCTTCTGAACCTCCTTCTCAACAATTAGAAGTTGTACAAAAAAGTATTGATCCTCTCCCTCATACCACCAAATGGACAAGATCTCATCCTATTCATCAAATTATTGGTGATCCTCAAGCAAGTGTGTCTACACGTTCCAAGACGGCTACTCCTAACGAATGTCTCTTCACTTATTTTCTAAGAAAGATTGAACCAACTAAAGTATCTGAAGCGTTGGACGATCCAGATTGGATAATAGCGATGCACGAGGAGCTCAATCAATTTGACGCGCTAAAAGTTTGGAGACTTGTTCCACGGCCGAAAGGAAAAAGCATAATTGGCACAAACTGGATATTCAAGAACAAGAAAGATAAAGATGGTATCGTCGTTCGTAACAAAGCTAGACTGGTTGCTAAGGGTTATAGAAAAGAAGAAGGAATCGACTACGATGAAACTTTCGCGCCGGTTCCAAGACTAGAAGCTATTCGAATGTTTCTCAGTTTTGCTGCTTATCGCAATTTCACTGTGTATCAGATGGATGTCAAGACAACATTCCTTAACGGTAAACTGAAAGAAGAAGTTTATGTTTCTCAACCAGAGGGGTTTGTTGATAAAGAACATCCTGATCATGTCTACTTTCTCGATAAAGCACTGTATGGCCTGAAACAAGCACCGAGGGCGTGGTTGATGAGTTGTCGGCCTTCTTGATCATATCCGGGTTTACCAAAGGATCTATAGACACCACTCTTTTTATATATCATTCTAACTTGGATATCTGCTTAGTTCAAATTTATGTAGATGATATTATATTTGGTGCGACTAATCAATCATTATATACTTGGTTTTCTGATCTTGTGACCTCCAGGTTTCAAATGAGCATGATGGGAGAAATTAATTTCTTCCTCGGCTTACAAGTGAAGCAACTTCCAGATGGCATTTTTATTAACCAATCGAAGTATGTGTTTGACATATTGAAGAAATTCAAGATGGACAAATCTTCTTCAATTGGCACGCCTATGGCTCATGGTGCAAAGATTGGTCTGGATCCAGATGGAATAGCTGTGGACGTCAAGACTTATCGAGGAATGATCGGATCACTGATGTACTTAATAGCATGTTGCCCGGATATAATGTTTTCCACTTGCCTATGTGCCAGATTTCAAGCCAAACCAAAGGAATCACATTTGTTGGCAGTCAAGCGTATATTTCGATACATCAAAGGAACTCCATACTTAGGTTTGTGGTATCCTAAGAGTTCTGATTATAAACTAACTGCTTACTCTGATGCAGATTTTGGTGGAAATCAGTTAGACCGGAAAAGCACATCAGGTCACCTTCAATTTATGGGTGATAGACTAATAAGTTGGGCGTCGAAAAAGCATAATTGTGTTTCTATATCAACTGCAGAGGCAGAATACGTTGTCGCAGCTAGTTGTTGCGCTCAAGTACTTTGGATGAAGACACAACTTCGCGATTACGGGATGCTGTACAGAACCGTTCCTATCTATTGTGATAGCAAATCCGCAATAGCGATATCAGTCAATCCGATCCAGCACACAAAGACAAAACACATAGATATGAGGTACCATTTCATAAAGCATCATGTGGAAGAAGGTACTATTGAATTTTATTTTGTACCAACTGAATATCAACTTGCTGATATATTTACAAAAGCTTTAGATGAAAAACATTTTAATTTTATGCTTTCAAAACTCGGCATGTTGAATTTAAAAGTTTAAATCATTTCAAATTTTATTCTATAAAGTAAAAGATTTACAGATTTTCTTTCTTTTGAATAAAATGTGTGTCAAGGATAAATTTTCAAGTTGCTTGTTTATATTAAAGTTTTATATGTTCAACTTTCAAGTCTTACAAAAGTCGAAGAGTCAGCAACATGTTTGAAGCTTTTGATACTGCTTTAAAGATGTGTAATTCGGAATATTTATAGTTTACAATGTTTGGAAATCCTAAAAAGTTGGAATTATGGATTGTAATGAAAATATGGGCTAAGCACTTAGATGTAGAACTGAGTGATTGAGATGAATATTCTATATATAAAATACAGAAATCTCTAAGTTTAAAAGTTTGTACATGTGGCCTTTCTGGTTTGGGAAAGTAAGTTCCGTGGGATGTTTGTCATCTGGTTCCCTAAGGTCAATTGGTCTGGGAGTGATTGAACCCAAATCTTTCTATAGAACCAGATCGAAAGTCATGTTCTACTGGTATGAATGGGTTTAGGATGTGTCGATGTAGGCTTTCTGATCTGGGAGAGTAAGTTCCAAGGGGTGCTTGACACCTAGTCCCCTAAGGCCAACTGGTCTGGGAGTGGCTGACCCAAATTCTGCAATAGGGTCAGATAGAAAGTTACGTTTATGGCATTTTCTTTACTTATCGAACTTTTTGATTAAAAAGATGCCAAAGTGCACAAGCTTAAAAGATGCCAAAGAGCACACTCATGTGAAGATGCCAATGTGCACAATGCTAAAAGATGCCAATGAGCACACATCTCATGATACTTGGTGATATGTTTGAGTTGCGATAAACCTGTAAATTTGTGAAAATCTTAATTTTTGATGGCTTAGGTTGAGTACATGCAAAGTTCTCTATTATATTTTTAGAATTGCATTTTCTTGAAGCTAATCGAAGTTCGCATGCGAGCACACTGAATAGATTGTTGGAAGTCTTTGAAACTGAACATGTTTTAACTTGATATGCAATGAAACTTGGGTTGGTATCCAAAAACACACACTTGATTTCCACTGATTGATAAATCTGTGATATTTTACTAAGTAAAATTTAATTTGTTTAGTGTTTAAAATTTTATATGTTCAGTTGTTTCAAAATTTATATTCAGTATATTTTTTATTTTTACACTGATGTCTTTATCTTTGAATATTCATATTTTTGTAATCTAGTAAGTGCATTTTTCAAGGGGGGAGAACATCATAATGAAATTTGATAATCTTCTATTTTTGAGGGGGAGTGAATAAAGTGGTCAGATATATAGCTGATAAAATACCTCACGTGCTGATCAGATAGTCATCAGGTAAGTATTTCTGCTATTTCTACACAAAAGTTATTCTGATATGTTAAATTTCGTGCATTTGTGTAGGGGGAGTAAAAGAGCTTGCAGGTAAAATTTTATTTTATTTTTTTTGTGTGTTCTTAGTTGTATTTTTTTTTGTTTGAAGTGTTATTTTTTTTAGTATTAATTGTTTTTAGTATATATAGTACTTGTCTTGTTCATGTTTCCTTTTATTGCTTCCTTTTATCATTTTGAACTCTGCCTCTTCAATTTTTCCCTCTCTCTGTGAGATTTCTTACTTGTTGATTTCAGAGTTGTTCTTCGATCAAGTTTGTTTTTCTATTTCCTTTTATTGTTGATTTGTAGTTATTTTTCTATTTCATTGTTCTTATATGTTTTTGTTTTTCAAATTTCTTTCTGTGCGATTATAATCACTGTTCATCATCTCTTTCATCAGATTGAGTGATTCTTTGTTAAAATCGAATATTGGGTTTGCTTTAGATTCTATTTTCGAACTCCAGGTATGTTTTCTTACTCTTTGATTTGTTGTTTGTTGCTTTGATTTTAGGTTTGCGTATTTTTGCGACTGTTCATCTTTGGGCTTTCGACATTTTCAAAATTTTAAGTTGTTTATTGATTTTAATCAGTATTTCTATGATAGAAATGTGTTTCTAATCTTTCTTTTATAATTTTCGAACACTATTTTTGGTTTAAAATCATTTCTTTGAATTTTCGAAGCACCAAAGATGAACTCGCGCAAATCTTTGTTGAAGTGTTCTAGGGTTTGCGTATTAAGTAGGTCCCGCAAGGTTCACTTTGCGTTACCCATGGGTCACGCAAACTTAAGTTTGCGTTACCAGTTGGTCACGCAAAGTTTCCTTTGCGTTACCTTCTAGACACACAAACATTGTGTTTCATGTTTTTGTCACCTAGTATAGTTTGCGCAACACGTTGGTCGCGCAAAGTTTACTTTGCGTTACCTTTGTGTCACGCAAACCTATGTGGTTTCTTTTATAAATGAAAATTTTAGTAAGTTCAGTTTACGTTACAAGTACATCACGCAATCTTTACTTTGCGCCATGTACATGGTACGCAAACTTTGCTTTGCGCCTCTTGTGTTTCACGCAAACCTTCCTTTGCGTATCAAGTACATCGCGCAAATCTCAGTTTGCGTTTCTCGCTTGTCACGCAAACCAGACTTAGAAAAATTTTCATTTTTTTTTGTGTTTCATTTCCTAGTCTAATTTTTCTTCGTTTCTGTTTTACAGGTATATCTATGGCTTCTCAAACCAACACTGATCCAGTGATCCAAGATGAGAATGTTATTTTCGATGACCCTTCTGATCGTGCTTCTCATGAGATGCCTATGCCGTCTGTCCCTTCTGTTGGGGCAAATCTTTCTGCTTCACGCCGATCACCGAATGATGTATTTCCAACACTGATGTACATCTTGCCCTACAAGCCGAACAATTACTTCGTGGATTTTGACAGAATCAAAATTCATCCAGTAATCCGAGCTATTCTCAAAGGTCATCCTCTAGCTCCGGCTCTTGTCTCCTGCGCTGATGTTCCTGAAGTCTATCTTTAGCAGGCATGGCATTCGATTACAAAGAATGAGGTCGCTCGTCCTCACAGATTCGACTTGCAAATCGATCAGTTCTATTCATTTTTATCCTACAAGCGACTAAGACTTATTCTGGAGCTTCCCGAGCCTAATTCCAGACCTGGTCGTACATCTTACGACATCTTTCCTTCGGAAGTGGATGTCTTAGAGGGTATCCGAAATCTTGGATATCTTGGTGCTTTGAACAGAGTAAGTGACTTTGACAAGTCCAATCTACCGCCAGTATGGTATGCTCTATTCTACGTCCTCAACAGATGCCTCACGTCAAAACATTCTGGCACGGATAATGCGAGTCTGCATTATCTTCAGTTGTTCCATGCAGTCGTATATGACTTGCATGTCGACTATACATATATCTTCTGGACCGAACTTTCGGAGATAGTGCAAGACAAACTGACGCATAAGAAGCGCAAGTTTATTCCGTTTGTCCGATATATGAAGCTGATTGTTCGCAGTATGCTCAGAAGGAATTCTGCTATACCTCGTCGATTGTCTTGGCCTCAAGTTCCGGATACTGAGATGGCATACATTCAGAAACTGAAGTAGTCTTTCAACTACTCGATGACAATTCCTTATGCTCTTATAGCAAATTATGCTGATGTGACTGATGACAGTGTTGTTCAATATTGCATGGAAAATGAGTTTTTGGAAACTGACCAAGATGAACCGACTCATGATGAACAATCAGAATCTTTTCATGCAGAACAAGAGGTTGAAGCAGTTGTTGTAGATAAACAAATAGGTGATGTTCTTGAAGCTATCGACACTGAACTTGATATTCCTCATGATGATGATGATGCTACTTCTAATGATGCTAATGATGGAGATGAAGATGGAGATGATGATGACAATGATGGAAATGATGGTGATTAGCCTGATATTTTTGTTTATGAAAGGAAATCCAGGGAACCAGAAGTAGATGTTAAAAAAATGTTATGTCTGATGAAGCGTCTGTACCGATTAATCCTGCAGTTGCTGATCTTCAAGTTGATGAGCTTGATATAGCTTTTTCTAATGCTACGACTCAGCTTCGAGATCAAGGTACAACATTTTCTCATTCTTCGCCTGAGCTAATTTCTTGTGTCGAGACTTCTTCAGTTGAAATATGTGATACGACGGAGAAATTCACAACTCTGAATGAGGTTATTCGTCAACTGACTTATCGTATGGATGCTGAGAAAGAGGAACAAGTGCAAAAGCTAAAGGCTCTTTTCAAAGGTAAGATGCCAGAGATTGATGCTACTTCGATTCCACAAGAGATTCCATTCAGACGACCGACTGGAGTAGTTATCCGTGAACCTTTAACTGTGTCTACCACTGTTCTAGCGATTGTTTCTATTCCACTTCCTCCACCATTTACATAATTTGTTGGCGTATCAACTTCAGTTCCTCCTGTTTCTACTTCACGGTCTTATGTTCAAGATCTTCCGATTACAGAATTGACTGATCTGCTCTATGCTCGACTTCTTTCTTTGTCGCTGCCAGGACAGCAAAATCAAGATTTGATCTCTTTGTTACGGACTTTTCAACCGAATCCGCCTCCGACTCCGACTCCAGCTTCTTCTTCTGCATCTGACAGGGTTTCTACGCTATACGAGGAATTCACTTCTTTCCGTACTGAAGCTCGGACGAATTTTTTGGAGATCAAGGAAGGCCTATCTCTAATGACTCAAGCTCTAACCGCTCTTTCTGGCCGCTTTGATCGTCATGAATTGGACTGCAGAACTGAAGCAAGTCCGTCTCTTAAACGAAGACATGACCAGGATGATCCAGATCATCAAGGTCATGAGGGGGAGATGACTAAGAGACAGAGGGTGGAGGATTCGTCAGTTAGAGAAGATCAAACGCAAGAAGAGGCAGCTGACAAAGATAAGAGTGCTGACAATGTTCAAGACTACAGTATTGAAGATCTTGTGAACATTATGATAGAAAATGTAGATTTGTCTGCGATGTCTAATACTTTGAACTTTTCTGAGCAGAATAATGAGAACAATATGCAGATCGTCGTTTATGTTGATCCTGATACTGCAACAAGGGCACATGAGCTAGATGATTCTGAAGCAACTAATGATATGAGATCCTTTTTCGCAAACTTCATAGAGAATAACTCAGATGATGATGATGACATAAGATATGAGAAGCTTTGCAAAGAAAAGGAAGAAGAGTTTGAGGATATCATTGTATTGTCTGATACTGAAGATGATTCGGTTTTTATGGATGCTAAGGATAAAAAAATTACAGAAATGTTGTACAGAGATCTTCCTTCTCATGATGAGATTCCTGAAGCTACTCAAGATCCTGAAATTGCTCCTGCTACTTCTACTCCTGTTGAGAGTACAACTTCGACTACCACTACTCCTTCAAGCACATTTGATTTGGTCAGTCGCCCAGAGCACAAGCTGATGTTCTTCCTTTTGAACCTATGATTCCACCGACTATCCTAGAAGAAGAACCAACTTTGTCTAGACAACAGAGACAAAGAAGTTTGCAACTACGGCATATGGCTTCAAGGCTAAGATCTCCTTTTCTAGAAGACTCTCAGAGTAATATTTTTGTTTCTAGAAGAAGACAGATCAACATTCATGCAATTCTTGGGGTTGAAAAGGAGTCTGCTGATTATCAGTATGAATATTTAATGTTCATCAAGTGCCAACGCCGTGGAAAGAATCTCATTTCTTCTCCACATCTGATTGTCCGAGTTATCAGCGTCACGATAAATACGTTTGTCAATATCTGGTATCCGGATTTTAAAGTGGAAAGAAGAGATTGCAAGCTATATACTCTCTCGGAGGCAGATTTTAATGATCTATCTATTGATGACATTGAATTTTTGTATAATCATTTCAGGGATCTCTATCATAGAACACAAGATATCTCTCAAGCACTGTTTATGATCAAAAGCTTTATTCGGCGCCAAATCAGATTTTTTAGAGTGTTTGATTTTCAAATGGCTGCTGAAAGCTTTCAGCCGGTGGTTAATCTTCTAAGGCCCAATCGTAGCTTGCATAACTTAGACTCTTATCCTCTATTCACCATTCTTCAAGATCCATTTGGAGTTATCTACAGGAATGGTTCAAGTCAAAACTGTTTCCTCAGATTTGAAGAGATAAGTCTTTACTCTGATGAAACCTTGAAGGTGGTCAAGATGCAGTTGGTGCAACGTTTAAAAACTGCTGAAAGAAGATTTTTGGACACAAGAAGAAATACATTCCAGCTTGACAATGATGAAATTCGACTTCTCAAGAAGACATTGAATATTATTGGTGAGAAGTTAATTTTTCGCTCAACTCTAAGATGCCTAGAAGTGTTGCTTGGACTGAATAGACTTCGTCAAAGAGAAGAGCGTCATTGATTACTGAGGGGGAGATTGTTACGTCTATTCTGAATAGTAATCAATGTATTTATTATCTGTGGTCTAAACTATGTTTAGGAAGCTTATCTGTTATGTTTAGACCTTGGGGTATTTAAGTCCCCTTGGTGTCTTTGTTTTGTAACTTTGGAACACATATTGAATATCAGATTACTTTTGGCGCTCTTACTTTCTCTCTCTATGATTTAGAGATTTTGGGATTTTCAGCTTCTATTATTGAACTACAAGGACCGGGTGGAAGTCCTGTCATTGGTACATCTTTGCCAACAATGAACACATGCCATGCTGTTGATTTATCAACTGTCATGACAATGGAACGTCTAAGTGACACCGGTGTTAGATTACCAGTCTTTGTGACGCAGGAATTTGTCAACGGCGCCTTAAAGGCTGTTGAAACAAAGTTGATGGAGAAGTTTGAGGAAGAAATTAGAGTTGTGAAAAGATTGTTAAATGGAAAGGATCCAACAGTTGAGCCTGAGCCAGTACAACAAGTTCCACCTACACGTTATCCAAGTCAACCAGCTGATATGTCAATTGATGAACTTAAATCCTTGCTTTTTGCAAAGCTTCTTTCTCAAGCCCCTGATAACCAAACAGATGCAAATCTTCTTTCTCTTCTACAATTCCAACATCAAACACCACCACCACCATCTGTGAAGCCAACAAATATGGTCAGAGTCTCATAGTTCAATTCCTTTAAGATTGATGTTTTGTAAGCCTTGTCTGATCTTACTAAGGTTATGTAAACTTCATGTAAAACCCATGCTTCTGTTTCTCAATCAAGGCATGATCATGATTCACATCATGACCATGAGGGGGAGATGAACCAGAAACAGAGTGTTGATGTTAATACTGCTGCTGCATGGTTGGTGAACAGAATGTTGAAGGAGACAATGTTGAAAATATTGATCATGGTGATAAGAGAAATGATCAAGTTGATGATGTTACTAGGAAGGATATTGTACTATACGTGAATCCAAACATTGAACCAAGGGTTGCAAAGCCTAAGGTTGTTTCAAGAGGAGAAATTATGTTGTTGACTGGATTGGAAGAAGTGAATGTTATTGTTCTTTCCGATGATGATGATGAGGAGGACATAGATGAGAAGTATGAACAATTTTGGAGGGTTAAGGAGGAACAAAAGGAAAACTTTATGGATATAGTTGATGATAATGATGAAGTTGAAATCATTGAGGTTGTTGCTGATAAAGCTAGTGAGGTTATTCCTGAGAATGAAGAAAGTGTGCTTGATGGGTTGTTTGAAGATAAAGATTCTAGTGTGTTGAATGCTATGTTTGATCAGAATTCTCCTGAAGATCTTCATTTGAGCCCAGTTCATCCTGATATACCAGAGCTGTTGGGTCAGAAATATCCTAATTATGGTTAATGCTGCTACTTAAAGTTAATACTGCTAGTTGAAGAATTACTACTGCTAGAGGTATTAATACTTCTTGAAAGTTAATACTAGTAGTAGTTAGTACTGCTTGAAAATTACTACTGCAAGAGAGGAATTAATACTGCAAGCATAGTTAGTACTGCTGAGGATGTTAATGCTATTGAAGATTAATGCTGCTAGATAAGGATGAAGATTAATACTGCTTATGAAGATAAGAATGCTTAGAACGAAAGAATAGGAGCTAGAGATAGAGATGAAGATAATGATGGAATGAAGATCAATTTTGTTTTGATAATTATCTTGTAATTATTTCTGTATATATAGTCTAGAAGTTCTTGATAAAAAAAAAGTTTTTCAATATACGTTTATTTAGAGATGATTAAACTCAAGGTTCTTAGAAGTACTTTCAATAGAGAAGTATTGAACGTCTGTTGAGCCTGTTCAACAGATTGAGGTTTTGTTTGTAATCATTAAGTTAAATCAATAATTTGTGATTTGAGTTCATACAATGTTTGATTGATTTATTGTTAAAGTGTTTTTTCGCGACTTCTTTAACATAAGTTTCTGAGTGTTTATTAAATTCTTGTTTAGAATTTCGATCCTGACAAGTGGTATCAGAGCCTAACGAACTCAGAAATCAACAATCATCACAAAATAGAATCCAAAATCAATCTTTGATGGCTGAGGTTTCAGAATCTTCAAACACTGCAATCCCCACAAAGGTAAAATCTAACCTTTGCTCTAAAACATGTCTTGAAACTATTAAAAAGTACAGGGATCACAATCAGAGCATGTGTGATGACCTTAAAAGGTTAGAGAAAGATACAAGAGAGTATGTTGTGATAACTGAGAAGTTTGAAGAACAAAAAAAGGCATATCAAGCCAATGAACTTCAACATTCTTATGATCTCAACTATTGGAAGTGGGAGAAGAACGAATTAGAGAGTAAGCTAGAGAAGTCTAGAGAGGAGTGTGAAAAATTTAAGAATGAATTTGAGAAGGCCAAACTAGACATTGAGAAATATTCCAATGCTTCTAGAGCAATGGACTATTTACTTAAATCTCAAATTCATGACAAACTGAGAAGAGGAATAGGCTACAACACCACCCCTCCACCATACAACAATAACTACATTCCACCCACCTCAGACCTCTTAGAAAGACAGGATAAGGATGACTTACCTGCAGGAGCCACAAAAGTAGATCCTTTAGACAAAGTAGTGGTTGAGGCAGATTCTGAAGAAGAAGACTCTGAGAGTAAGAATTAGGAAAACCATAAAGATATTCCCTTAGAAAATCACATTCTTACAAATGAGAGGGGAGGTAAACCATTTATCAAAAGTGATAAAGTGGAGATGTCCAAGACAGAGAAAGAGACTATAAAGAGTGAGAAAGCTGAGACCTCCAGGAAAGGAAAGGAAAAGGTACAGGGAATTCACTACATGCAAACCTTTGTTATAAATCCCTGTACTTGTCTATAGAACAAGCCCCATAAACATGATAAAATAAGGGGAAATCAGAGAAACAGAAATAATCAGTGGGCTCAAAAATAGGGAATTGATCTAAGCAAAATCAATAGACCAAAGCCCTGTTTTATCTGTGGCAAATTGAATAATCTTGCCAAATACTGTTATTTCAATCCTATTAACCAAAGAGTTACTTTTCAAAGACAAACAAAAAATTCCTTTGGTTATAGGAAGCAATCAAGAAATCACATGGCTGTTAATATGAGAACAGTACCAATGAAAACCTGGACTGCAAAATCTCATATCCAAAATAAGTTTGCTAAATCAAAAGAAAATACTCCAAGCAAGTCAAGGAGTAACTCACAGAACAAGAAAGCAAACAACTTTGTCAAGATTTGGGTTCCAAATGTCAAGAAACCTGTTAGTACTGCTACCTCAAATAGTACTGCTAACAAGGATAGTGCTGCTGATAGCAATACTACCGCTGACCAAGTTAGTAATGCTAACCAAATTAGTACTGCTAACCAAGTTAGTGCTGCTAATCAATTTAGTACTGCTAACCAAGTTAGTACTACTAACAAGGATAGTGCTGCTACAAGTGTTAGTGCTGCCAAGCCCATAATTTTGACAAAGTATTCCAGCCATGATATTCCTAAATTTGATCATCTCATCCAGACTAAGATTACTGATTATAAATATGTTGATGAGAAAGGGCAACCCAAGACCACTTTGGCTTGGGTTCCCCCTATAAACTAACTGTTTTATCTAGTGTGCAGGGCAACCAACAACTCAAGAAGAAGAGCATTTGGCATGTAGATAGTAGTTTTTGTAGGCACATGACAAGTATCATGGACTGCCTTCAAAAGGTTTGATGGAGGACATGTTGCTTTTAGTGACAATCCGGCAGGAGGTAAGATAAGTGGCAAAGGTATGGTTTCAAAAGGTAAGATGTCTTTTGAAGATGTTTACTAGCAAAGGTATGGTTTCAGATTACTTTGCTGAATTAGATACTTAGTAGTTTTAGTTAAGTTAATACTGCTCTCACTATTACTCCTTCTGACAGTTCAAATATGGTTAAGTATGGTTACTACTGCTAGGTGGTTTATACTGCCAGTGCAAAGTTACTACTACTTGCCTTATTTCTACTGCTAATCAGTGCTACTACTGCTGGTATGTGTTAATACTGCTAGTCTGTGTTAATACTGCCAGTATGTGTTACTACTGCTAATATAAGTTAATACTGCGGGCTTGTTAATAATGCTAGGGTACTTAGTACTGCTTCTACCTGAAACCCTCCACCTATAAATACCCTCTCTGACCGCCAAAATCCAAACAGCTCTTTGAATTTCCTACGAGTGTTCTTTCTCTCTCTTTCTCTCAAACTCTTACTAGTGCATAACCCTAGTTTCGACTAATCGATCAAGAAGATGGCAGGACTTGTATTCGTTGATGATCACAATGAGTTGGAAATGCTACAGAAACCCAAGCAAGCAGAGGGTTTTGATCAGATTGTGGATTTCCTAAAATCCTCATACATCGCCTACACATTAACTGTCAATCCCACAATCTATGTGGAACTCATGCGACAGTTCTGGGCAAATGCGTCCATCCAGAATGTTGAAGGAAATCAGGTCATTCACTCAAGGGTGTGTGATAAACCCATTACCATCACAGAGGAATGCATTCGCACTCATCTACGATTAGATGATGCCTCAGGTATAACCTCTTTACCTAAGGAAGATCTCTTCCAAGTTCTTAGTCAAATGGGGTATGAAGGTCCCACTGATGTTTACAAGTTTTACAAGAACAAATTTTCACCTCAGTGGCGATTCTTTGTTCATACCCTACAACACTGCATTTCACGCAAAATAACTGGATGGAGTGAGTTCAGCAGTCCCATAGCTTATGCTCTGGTCTGCTTAGCAACCTCCAGAAAGTTTAATTTTTCCCAAATGCTTTTAAATGATTTGTTGTCAAACCTGGATACCAAAACAAAGAGATTTTATATGTATCCTAGGTTTGTACAAGAGATTTAACTAACGGAATTGACGGATCTACCCTCTCTTGAAGAGGTGTATGTACCAAAACCTCCCAAAGGGAAGGTATTCTCCAACATGAAAAGACCAAGTAAGGATTTTTCTGGCCAAGAGACACCATTGTTCTCTAGAATGATGGTTATGTCTCATTCCCATGGTGAGGCATCAGGGTCACAACCCACATCTGACCACCCAACTGATGACCTACCCACACCATTCAATTCCATTAATACTCCTCAGATCCCTATTGTCAAGCCCAGATCCCCCATCACCAAAACATATCAAAGGAAAAAGGTACAGAAGGTTCCTTCCCTTCTTGTATCTTCACCCCCAAAGCCTACAAGCCCTCTAATGGAGCATTCTCCATTATAGAATATCCAAAGGGAAACCACAGGGGTGTCTCCCAACCCCAAGAAGGTGCTCTATAAGGATAAGGATGAGCATGTGGGCAGTAAGGCTCACACTCCTGTTTCTGCACAAGGTGTAGGACAGGACAATGTGAACATCTCTAACACCTTCTCCACGGCAACTTTAGATGAGCAATCATCTATAGGTCCCAGGTGCCAAGAAACCACGAGGGTAGAAGGTGCTTCTGCTAGGCAGAAGGCCTCTACTAACAGATCCAAGAATCCTTCAAGGGTGGTAAAAACACGTAAAGGAGGTGAGGATAGATATACTTATGATGAATTGATGGATACTCTTGGTACAATAAGTCTGGAAGTTCATAATCAAAATTTGGAGATACATGAGATGAAAAAGGTGATCACTTCTCAACAAATGCAGATTACCAGACTCAAAAAGATGGTTCTAAGGCTGGTGCACAAAAAGAAGAAAACCAAGTTTCTTTTTAAGAATAGGAGCATTGATCATGATGCTTCCAAAAAGGGGGAGACTCAAGCAACTAAAGATAAGGAGGAGAAGCCAGTTGGAATGGAATTTATGTTTGAGTGGGAGATGAATACTGAAGTAGAAAAGAAACAAGCAGCAGAAACAGGAAAAGCAGTAGAAACTACATCAGCAGCTGAAACTTTTGAAAAAGCAACAGAAATAAGCAAAGCAGCAGTATCTGTGTCTGCAGCAGAAACATAATTATTCAGGGAAGAGATTAAAATTGCTGAAACATTGGTAAAGGCAAAGCTTGACACTCCCAAAGCTACTCCAAAGGCTAAGGGAGTGGTAATTAAATAAGTTGAAACAGAAAAGAAAAGAAAAGAATTCAGTGTAACTGAGACCAAAAAGAAAGGGATGGAGAAGATGATTGAATAGGAGAAGCCATCAAAGAAGCAAACTCAAATAGAACTTGATGAAGAAATGGCCAAAAAGTTGCAAGAAGAGTTGGAAAAGGAGGAATAGATTCAATATGCAAAAGACAGAGAAATTGCTTTAGATTTGTCTACTAAGCTTAATGCAGAATATCAAAGGAGGTTGAAGACTGCTGCTGCTGCTAAGAAAGTGACATTGAGAGCAACTAAACAAAGCCAAAGAAAGCCTTCAAAGACCTTCCTGGCCAATCAAGAAAGAAGGAAAATGATAAACTTTCTGAAAGGAGCTATTGGAGTTCCTGAAGGAATGTTTACCAACATGTCATTTGGAAGGATAGAAGAGCTATACAAGAAGGAGATGGCCAAGCTGAAAGGGGACTTCACTCAAAGGGTTGAGGTTGAAAGAAAGGCATGACCTCAACATACAACAGCCCTTTCCTGACAGTGAAGAAGACACTCCTACCAAAGACAAGGCAAAAGTGAAGGAAGAAGAGACCTTAGCTCAGAAAATTGGAGCTATAAAAAGAAAGAAATATATTGCTACCAAGAAGCAGGCAAAGAGTTCAAGAATTGATGAAGTTGAAAAGGAGAATGAAAGTAAAAGAGCAGAAGCAGAATCAACAGAACATGTGCTAGAGCAGAATCATGATTCTACAAGTCAAACAAGACAATCTGATGTGCAATTTGATTTGTACATGACAGTATTTGATAAAGAACCTCTGAAGGTTGATCCTATTTCAGTGAATGCTCCTGAAATCATTCATTGGGATATTTTGAAAGACCAAGGCAAAGAATACTTCAGGATCAAGAGAATGGGTGATCACTATGAAATTTATGCTACATGGGGTAAAATTATCAGAAGTTGTTCCAGGTCTGATTTGGAAGAAATTCACAAAGTTGGACTGAGCTTATATGGTAATGTGTTGAAAGAAGCTGGGATGAGTCTAACAAAGATGGCCATGGAGTACATGTTGTTGGTCCCGAAGGTGCTTAACAAGTTTGTAGAGGGGGGGGGGTTGAATACAAACACAGAAATTAAGGTTTAATAAATTGTTTATTGATAAATCAAATACAATTTACAAGTTTGTTGCGGAATAAGATTAAGACAAACTCAATCTAAACAAACTTAAGAAACACTAAGATGGTTGCACAAGAAATTCAGAGAATGGGGGATTAAGAGAGATAGAAAACAAGGGTTTCTATATGGAGTTCAAGGATTGAGCACCCCTTCAGATGAAGGGGTGAACTTCCTATTTATACCCTATGCATTAAATGCATGGCTGGGCACTTTACACATGGCGTTCATAGATTGGCGTTCATAAAAGGAAACTTGAGGCATAAGCTTTGTGATCGATTGATCGCTGAGTATCTCATCAACATATATTTGTACAAGAATTATATGACCTTTTATCTTTCTGAAAAATAACGTATTATCAATCTTGCCACGTTCAAAATTTTCAGAGATAAGAAAATATGAGAGAGTGTCATACCAAGCACGAGGGGCTTGTTTTAGACCATAGAGAGCCTTATCCAATTTATAAACATAATTTGGATGCTTAGGGTCATAGAAACCTGGTGGTTGTTCTACATAGACTTCTTCATTCAGCTTTCCATTTAGGAACGCTGATTTTACGTCCATTTGATAAACGATGAAGTCTTTATAGATTGCATAAGCTAAGAACAGTCGAATTGCTTCGAGCCTGGCCACAGGGGCAAAGGTTTCATCATAGTCTATGCCTTCCTCTTGTCTGTATCCCTGAGCAACAAGTCAAGCCTTGTTGCGGGTTACAGTTCCATGTTCATCTAACTTGTTTCTAAACACCCATTTGGTGCCTATTACAGTTTTATCAGATGGTCTAGGAACGAGATTCCAAACTTTGTTTCGAGAAAATTCAGTCAGCTCTTCTTGCATAGCGCTGACCCAGTTTGGATCTCTGAGGGCATCATCAGTCTTCTTTGGTTCTATTAAAGAGAGAAAGTTTACAAAGAGACAGATATTACCTGAGCTTCGTCGTGTCTGAATACCTGCATCTGGATCACCGAGAATTTGATCTATTGGGTGATCTTTGGTCCATCGCTGAGCAGGAGCATTATTGCTTAACTCAGAGGTTGGATCAACAATTGGAATGTTCACTGATGAGGATGTTTGAGGTTCATCAGCGATTAACTGTTGAGTAGATTCACTAGATAGGTTTTCCGACGATGGCAGATTTGATGGTAGAAGTGTGTTTAGAGGTTCAGCTGAAACCCATGAGGTGGATTCAGCGGTAGGATGTATAATGTTTGGATCATCATCAGTGGCTGAAGGATCAGAATGCTGATGGTTTGAGAAGAAAGGTTCAGTTTCTCTGTAGTGAGAAAGCATCCAAGCATTTAACTCTTCATTGTCAGCGATTGGTTTAGAGTTCGCTGAGCGAGTTTCATCAAAAGTGACGTGAATTGTTTCTTCTATAGTTTGTCTTCTCTTGTTGAAAACTCTATAGGCTTTGGAGATGGAGGAATATCCTAGAAATATTCCATCATCTGCTTTTGGGTCGAACTTTCCAAGTTGATCTCTGTTGTTTAAGATAAAGCACTGACAGCCAAAGATATGAAGAAAGCTGATAGAAGGCTTCCTTCCAAGAAAAAGTTCATAAGCTGTCTTCCCAAATCGCTTTATTATCAGCGATCTGTTTTGAGTAAAACATGCAGTGTTTACAGCTTCTGCCCAAAATTGAGTAGGGAGGTGAGAATCGCTGAGCATTGATCTAGCAGCTTCTATGATTGTTCTGTTTCTTCTTTCAGCGACTCCATTTTGCTGAGGTGTTCTTACTGAAGAGAAGTTGTGAGAGATTCCCTTGTTCTCAAAGAAATTGTTCAGGGAACTGTTTTTGAATTCAGTTCCATGATCACTTCTTATTGAACTAACAGTAAGATTGTTCAGCACTTCCATCTTTTTGACAAAAGATATTAGTTCTTCTGGAGTATCACTCTTACAGCGAAGAAAGATAACCCAGGTGTAGCGAGAATATTCATCTACAATGACAAGTGTATATTTCTTTCCAGCTATTGATTGGATGTTGACAGGGCCAAACAGATTCATATGCAAGAGCTGAAGAGGACTTGTCACTGAGGAAACTTGTTTTGACTTGAAACTAGCTTTTGTTTGTTTTCCTTTTTCACATGCTGAGCAGAGAGTATCTTTAGTATATGAGTGTCGAGGAAGACCAGAAACCAATTCCTTAGATGAGAGAGAATTTAGGGTTTTGAAGTTTAGATGAGAGAGCCTTTTATGCCATAGCCAGTTGACATCAGAAGAGGCCTTAGAGAGAAAACATAAGTTTTCAGTGATAGTAGAGTCCATATCTATTACATAGACATTTTCTCTGCGATAACCACTGAGAGCAAGTTTTCCTTTTTCATCTACCACTGAACATGCTTTCTTAGAAAAGCGAACTTCATAGTCTTTATCACATAGCTGACTGATGCTTAGAAGATTGTGCTTCAGTCCATCTACATAAGCGACTCTTCGAAAGGTAGTTGTCCCATTGCTGAGGACACCAAACCCTCGGGTAAATCCTTTTCAATTTCCACCAAAGGTCACAGAGGGACCTTTCTCTTCCTTGTATTCAGTGAGCAGGTCTCTTTGTCCAGTCATATGACGAGAACATCCACTATCGAGATACCAGATGCCCTTTGATCCCTGCATACATAAGGAAGATTAAGCGTTGTTTGGTACCCACTTTTCAATGGGTCCATCAGAGTTAGTGGATAAGAAAGATTCAGCAGTCTTCTCAGCTGATGAAGATTCAGGTTCAGTGGTAACCTTCACTTTGGTTAATTTCTTAACCTTAGTGGTGTTTTTCTTCACTTTAGCTGTTTTATCAGCTTTGGTGGTATTTGGACATTTACTTGCAATATGATCGGTAAAACCACAGTGATAACATTTTCTGTATTTGAAAATGGTTTTAGGATCAGTAGAAGGTTTTGCATGTTTAAGATGAGCAGGACCAGCTCCAAGAATGCCTTTTGCACGAGATCTGGGAGGAACTTTTATTTCTTCAGATCTCACGGGCTTTAGATCAACCTTTAGCTTTGGAGGACAGAGATCAAAATTTTCTATCACAGAGCTAGAGGATTGCTTAGCTGAAGGTTTAGAAGGAATTTTCAGCTTTGCTTTCCTGGTTGTCTTCTGAGGAAGGAGAATGGACTTTCCTTTATCTGTAGACACAGTGTCTTTGGATTTTTCCTCAGAGATGGGATTTGAAGAAGAACAGGGATAGAATTGATTATAAGAAGTGTCAAAGAAAGATGTGACAAAAGTTCCAAACTTAAGCGAGGAACTTTCTTCTTTAGGATCATCCTGAGGTGTCCAAAAACCAAGACCAGTTTTATCACTTTCAGGAGTTTGAGCATTTATTATCTCAGAGATCTTTGTTGATGATTTGCACCATTTTTCAACATGAGCCTTTTCTGCTTTTAGAGCAGCGATGGCTTGTTCGCGTTCAATGCTGATGATTTCATTTATAATGACTTGATCTTTCAATTTTTCTTCTAAAAGATTTAGTTCACTGATCTTTTCATGACATTTCTCTAGCTCTTGAGTTAAATAAACATTTTTATTTTCAGCTTGAGTTTTGTCATTTAGAGCATTATAAAGGTCAATCGTCAGCACATCAACAGCGCGACTTCTCTCAGCTTCAGGCAGAGAGGGATTTGTAGAGATAGATAACTGAGATGATATGTAGCTCATAGAAGGTTCAGATGGTTCTTCTACTTCTTCTTTAATCTCAGCCATGAGGCAAAGATTAGCGACTTCTTCTTCATCAGAAGATGATTCTTCTAATTCAGCCCAGTCATATTCTTCAGCGATGAGACCTTTACCTTTTCGCTGATAGCTTTTCAGCTTTTGATATTTGTTCTTCAGCTTATGGTATTTGTCATCACTGGATCTTGTTGAGGTAGAAGGTTTGAAGACCTTTTTCGACCTGCACTCACTAGCAAAATGTCCAATTTTTTCGCAGTTATAGCAAGTGGCTGTAGCCTTATCAACCGGAGTTGATTTTGGCTTTTCAGTAAGAGAGAGAGGTTTACTTCTTCGAAAGTTATTCTTTCTTGCAAATCTGTTAAAAGAGTTTGTCAAGAGTGCTAAGGACTCATTAAACTCTGAAAGATCAGGGTCTGATAGATCCTCAGATTCAGAAACTAACTCAGTGATGGTGAGAGTAGATCGCTGAGATGGAATTATCTCTGATGAAACTAAAGCAATAGGAGTGCTTTTGGAGTCTTTAGAATCTTTTAAAAGATTCTTCTTCAGGAGATTAGATTGCTCATAGCTGAGCAATATTCCATACAGAGTGCTTAGAGAGAGAGAGTATGTAAGTCTTTTGTCAGCTTAAGACATATTGAATAACTGTCCCAGCTTTCAGGAAGACTTTCCAAGAATTTTGTTAGGACCTCAGAGTTAGAATAGGTCCTACCAACAGTTCTTAGGTCAATGATTAGGCAGTTAAACCGCTGATGAATGTCAGAAAGAGATTCATTCTTTCCAGCGATAAAACTTTCATACTGTCTTACCAAGTTAATCTTTCGAGTCTCTTGGATTTCAGTGGTGCCCTCATATTGAACACATATGGTTTCCCACATTTCTTTAGAAGTTTTTAGATGCATGATGGAATGGAAAACTTCATCAGGCAGAGCCATTGATATAATGGTCTTTGCTCTTGCATCTATGCCTACCTTCTTTTTATCTTCGTCACTCCACTGTCTTATTTCCTTAACGACATATCGTTCAGGGACAGCTTCAGTGGTGGCAGTAGCGGGAACCGCAACTATAATTCTAACAGGTTCATAGGGTTCGTTTTCTATATATTCAGGTATAGTAGGATCCGCACCTTCAAGAAATAGCATCATTCGATTTTTCCATAGAGAAAAGTTATCTCTGCTAAATCGAGGAGGTTTAGAAAGTGAACCATTATCATAGTAGTTTGTGTTTGTGTTTAGTGCCATTTTAGAATAGCAAGGAAGAGTATACAACAAGATCTTGTTTATTAGATTAAACAAACTGCTCTGATACCACTTGTTGGTCCCGAAGGTGCTTAACAAGTTTGTAGAAGGGGGGGGGGGGGGTTGAATACAAACACAGAAATTAAGGTTTAATAAATTGTTTATTGATAAATCAAATACAATTTACAAGTTTGTTGCGGAATAAGATTAAGACAGACTGAATCTAAACAAACTTAAGAAACACTAAGATGGTTGCACAAGAAATTCAGAGAATGGGGGATTAAGAGAGATAGAAAACAAGGGTTTCTATATGGAGTTCAAGGATTGAGCACCCCTTCAGATGAAGGGGTGAACTTCCTATTTATACCCTATGCATTAAATGCATGGCTGGGCACTTTACACATGGCGTTCATAGATTGGCTTTGGGAGTCTGATTTTGGGAGACATGCTTTCGGCCGTATCATGAACAGTGTATTTGACAGAGTTGTTGTACGATTTGTGGCAGAGACGTGTCCGTTCTGACACATCGTACTGGTTGTGCAAGATAAGACAAAAGAAAACTTGAGGCATAAGCTTTGTGATTGATTGATCGCTGAGTATCTCTTCTTGCAGAGAAAGAGAGGTTCAGCTATCGCTGAAGCTTTTCCTTATGTTCCTTCGCGTATATGTAGAGTTGTCTTTGCTTCACTGATATCCGCATCAGGTCACTAGTAGACTTCTCTTTGTTCAGCAGCTTCATCTTCGATTCAGCTATGAACATATGTTGACGCGAGACTTGTCTTCAGGGATTACGTTGGCTGTTTATTTCAGAAACTATCAGTGATAACTGAACAGACTCAGTTTGATCGCTGATAGTGAAACACTAATACATATGAAATGTTTACAAGAAAGGTCATCAGCGATAACTGAACAAACTCAGTCTGATCGCTGATGGTGAAACACTAATACATATTAAAACGTAATTTTCACTAAGTATAGAAGAGGGTCGTTATCAAATCACTGAGAGAGTTTGGATCAACACTTGTACATGATGTTTGAGCTTGAAAGAGTGCAGTATGTTATCAAGGACTTGCATCTTGAGAATGGATTCAAAAGGATAGATAATTGGATGTTGTTTGAAAATTGTGGAGTCTTTGTGCTAACTATTGACAAAAGCTATCATGAGTACTTCTTGGTGGACAAGGTGTATGACAATAGTAGAGCAAAGCTACAAGGAATGTTGAGAGTAAAGCTGGTATGTCCTAAAGATTCAGAAATGGCCAGAATAGTGATCAAAGAAACAATTAATCAAAGTCTGGGACTGGATCCAAATCATGGGAATTAAGCTGGAGTTTTGAAAGCATCATGAAGACCCTTTGATGAAGAACTTAACTTCTCAATTGGAAAAGTTAAGTTAGGGGAGATTGTTGGGTCAGAAATATGCTAAGTATGGTTAATGCTGCTACTTAAAGTTAATACCGCTAGTTGAAGAATTACTACTGCTAGAGGTATTAATACTGCTTGAAAGTTAATACTGCTTGAAGATTACTACCGCAAGAGAGGAATTAATACTACAAGCGTAGTTAGTACTGCTGAGGATGTTAATGCTGTTGAAGATTACAAGGAATGTTGAGAGCAAAACGGGTATGTCCTAAAGATTCAGAAATGGCCAGAATAGTGATCAAAATAACAATTAATTAAAGTCTGGGACTGTATCCAAATCTTGGGAATTAAGCTGGAGTTTTGAAAGCATCATGAAGACCCTTTGCTGAAGAACTTAACCCTTTGCTGAAGAACTTAACTTCTCAATTTGAAAAGTTAAGTTAGGGGGAGATTGTTGGGTCAGAAATATGCTAAGTATGGTTAATGCTGCTACTTAAAGTTGATATTGCTAGTTGAAGAATTACTACTGCTAGAGGTATTAATACTGGTTGAAAGTTAATATTGCTAGTTGTTAGTACTGCTTGAAGATTACTACGGCAAGAGAGGAATTAATACTGTAAGCATAGTTAGTACTGCTGAGAATGTTAATGTTGTTGAAGATTAATGTTGCTGAATGAGGATGAAGATTAATACTGCTTATGAAGATAAGGATGCTTAGAAAGAAAGAATAGGAGCTGGAGATAGAGATGAAGATAATTATGGAATGAAGATCAATTTTGTTTTGATAATTTTCTTGTAATTATTTCTGTATATATAGTCTAGAAGTTCTTGATAAAAAAAAAGTTTTCCAATATACATTTGTTTAGAGAGAATTAACCTCAAAGTTCTTAGAAGTCATTTCAATATAGAACTATTGAACGTTTGTTGAGCCTGTTCAACAGATTGAGGTTTTGTTTTTAATCATTAAGTTAAATCAATATAACTTGTTATTTGAGTTCATACATTGTTTGATTGATTTATTGTTAAAGTGTTTTTCCACGACTTCTTTAACATAAGTTTCTGAGTGTTTGTTAAAATCTTGTTTAAAATTTCGATCCTGACAAGAGCCAAGTCACACTTAAGTTCCATTTGTTCCATCCTTCAAGGAGTTTGGTTTTCCTAATCCTAAAGAGATTCAAGCTGATCATTCTTTCGAGGCTAATGTTGATCAAAGTACCAATATGGAAGAAAAGTTGCCTTATCAACCAAAGCCTAATAGCCCTCAAATCCAACCTGAATTTAAGCCAGAACCACTTCATGTACCAGATATTCCGAGTCAAGATGGTCCTTCTGGTACTGCCAATGAAGTTGGTTCTTTCAACACACAAGAAGGATATGATGAGTAAGGTCCTACAAATGAGGAGTTAAAAAGCATTCATCATGCTTTAAGGGCTCCATGCTTGGAAGAGATAAGGAAGATTTTTGTGAGGAAGATAAAAGTGTTGGACAAGAATTTGATATTAGAAATTCCAGACAAATCTTTTGATTTCCAGTATGTGTATGTAAGAACGATGAGCTTTTTGCAGAGAACCTCAAAGGATGTCAAGAGTAGACATAGAATTGTGGTTGTCAAAGAGGTTTCACTGAAGATGTTTGTAAAGATTTGGTATCTAGAGTTTGTTGTTCAAAGAAAGGATATGAAGGAGTACATATTCTCTGAAGCTAACTTTGTGAATCTTCACTTTCATGATTTGGAGTTCATGTATCATGAGTTCAAAGACATGACTATTAGGTTTCCAAATGTTACATATGCTTTGGATACAATCAAGAAGTTCATCCGAAGACATATTTTCTACACTTATTGTTATGATTTCAAACTTGGCTTTGAGACTAACCAAAAGAGAGTCAATATGATTGCACCTGACATGACTCATTCAAATCTTGAAGAAAATTTTTTGTACACTGTGTTAAGAGAGCCAGAGCTTGGAGTTGTGTATGAGAATGGAGAAAAGGAGAAAAAGTTTATGAGAGCATTCGAGATTGCAAAGTATTCTGATGGTACATTAAAGATAGATATGAAGAAAGTTAAAGAAGGAGGTTAGCAGAGAATGATCATTTGCCAAGAATGGATAGAATATTCACTGGTCATGTTATCCTTGCTATCCAAGATAGGATTGATGTCAGAAATGGGATAAGAAGGTTTGAATCTTATTTGGGAATAAGGAGAACGAGTTCAATAAGGTGGACCGGGTGAAGACTTGCAAATTGATTCAAAAGGGGGAGAATGTTAGATCTAGAGTTTGACTTAATTTCTATTTTTTGTTTTGACTTTTACTTTGTAAGTATTGTATGAGGTCAAGGTATGTTTGACCCATATAAATACCTTGTATTGTTTGTTTCTTTGTAACCGTTTAACAAGTCTTGTAAACGTTTCATGTGAGATATATGACATTGAGACTTGAGGCTATTTTTCTCTCTCTAGATTCTTGATCTTACTTTTTAATCTTTGAATGTCAAATGCTTGAATTTGGAATCACAATTAAGCCTAACCTTTTTCTTTGCTGATGAAAACTGCTTGAACTACAACATTGTTATGAACTTTAACTTTATTACTGAAATGTCACCATGTTCTTCTAAAACGTCAAATCTTGTACGCGATCTCATCCAAGGCAACCAAAGAGTTCCCGTGATTCTAAAAAAATCTTACACTCGTTATGTGCATTGATATCTGCTACAAAAATTTGACGAAATCAAGTATATTCATGTAGAGAATCAATGGGAATCCAAATGCAATGGGCTAATTGAATGGCTTAGATGAGAGTTGTACGAGGTTGTAACTTTTTACTGAGTTGCAAAATAATCGTGACCTATATATATGTATGTATATATAGAGGCTTAAATATCATGAGAATGTAAGAAAAGAAAAGAAAACGAGTATTCATATATGAATAAATGAAAAAATACATTTGAATATGCATTTGTTATTACAAGACGTGACTTTTTCTAAAAATATTACTACTATTATGGTGAACACTGTAGTCTTCAGAGTTGTTGTACATGCTCCTAGCCATATGGTGAACAATGTAGTCTTCAGAGTTGTTGTACGATCTTGGACAAAAGTACGTCTCTTCTGACAAATCGTACTATTTGTGCAAGGATGAGACAAACGAACCTTGGACTGTAAGCTTCATGATCACTGATCGCTGATGAAGTTATTTATCATAGAGTTCTGATAAAAATCATCTATCACTGAAGCTTTCCTTCTTGATTCGTCGTGTGTTTGGACTTGTCCTGGTTTCAGTGATGTATGCATTAGATCTTGAGTAGACTTGTCACTTGTTCATCAGCTTTGTCTTCGAACGCGAGACTTATCTTCAGGGATTACATTTAACAAATACATCAGAGATCATCAACGATACTGAACAGACTCAGTATATAATCACTGAGGGTGAAACACTAATACATACAGATGTTAACTGCACTTTTCACTAAGTAATTGTACGGGCCATTATCAAATCACTGAGAGAGTTTGGATCAACAATCTCCCCTATTTGATGATGACAAAGCAACATAAGAAAATTGCTTAATTTCAAAATATAAGGATAATAAGGACTCGTAAAGTACATTTCCCAATTACTATTTTGATGGATCTTTTATAGTACATGTTGGATCAAATAATTGTATTCAAGATTAAAGGGATTAAACTGTATTTATTTGATAGTTAAAGTTAGAGGGTCTAATTAGTATTTATTCAATAGTTATTAAGCTATTGGGCCTCAAGCCCATTAAGCATTAGGAAGCCTATATGGCCCAAGTATATAATGTTTTGTTTAGTTTAGTTTTAGGTTCACCTTTCATAATTTCTTAATCATTGTTTAGAGAGAAAGGTAGCCATATTGTAATCATATCCAAGGGTATCAAGAACACACAAGGGTTTCATTGTTTATTCAAGGGATTGGTATGTTACTCTGATTTATATATCTCTTGATTATTATTGTGTTGCTTGATTACTTGATTGATTATTTAACAACTAGATTAAACTGGGATAACAAATGGTATCAGAGCCAAAAGAATCAAATTTTTTTTATTTTACTATTCACAGATTACTGTTCATCGATTTTTTAAGTTTACTGTTCATCTAATTCTGAAAATCGATTGCATGAATTAATGTGTTTATTGGTTTAAAGTTGATCTGATTAGTTGAGGTTCATGCTTCTGAATGCTATCTGATTGATTGATTGAATTGAGAATTATCAAGTGATTGAATTGTATGATTTTGAGTTTTCTGGGTTCGACAAAAGTTATCTATCGGTCGTTACTGTGCTTATCAAATCGAATGCTTAAAAGTTGAAATTGATCTCTGAGTTTGATTGTATTGTGATTGGTTTATGTTTCTGAGTACAAAGGACTGATTTTTTGCATCTGATTTTGAGTCTGTATTGTTTTCTGGGTTGTTTATTTGAACTGTTCATCGACGTTCTGGGCTGGATTTAAGAACATATCGGTCGAATAATTGTATCGGTCTTTACCTTTTATCGGTCGAACACCATATAGGTCGAACACATTCTATCGGTATAAAGCATTCGACCGGTACACACACAGTCCACCCGGTCTAAGCACTATATCGGTCCTTACATCAGTACCGGTCGAAGTAGAATCTCGGTCCAAACATCTCGCCGGTCGAAAGGAATATCAGTCAAAGCATACTATCGGTCCATACCTTTGTATCGGTCGAAGCATCAATACAGATCCTATCACATCCTCGGTCGAACTCACTATCGGTCCTATCACAATCCCGGTCGAACCCTATATCGGTCTAATCTTTCCCGGTCTTTGTAAGTTCCCGGTCGAACTCTTACCGGTCTTTACAAGTCTCCGGTCGACTCAATATCGGTCGACTTTTTGCAAACTGTAATAGGGGGACCCCCGTGCTAAGTCTGCAAAGGGGGACAAAGTTCTGTTCGAGATCAACATTTTCTTTATACTGTTTGAGAGGACTGCATTTAATTATTTTTGGAAATTTATTTTTCTGAAAATTTTTTAGTGTGGTTTTTATTTTGATTCTAACGATCTCATCTAGTTGGTTGTCTTGGTACAGAAAAGTCTATTTACTAACCGTACAGCTAAGATGTCGAATCAGCTTCTCTCAATGGGTTCTCAAGTCAACCCTCCTGTCCTCATGGCTAATGAGGGTTAGCAATGGAAGATCAGAATGATCCAGTTTCTGAATCACAAGAACAGAGACTTCATGAAAGCAATCATTGAAGGTCCACAAACTCCAATGATCACAGTAAAGGGTCAACCTGCTACATATTCCTCTCCAGAAATCCCTGACACAGAGATTCCTAAACCTTATCAGTTCTTCAATGAAAAGCATAAAGAACAGTATAAGACAGAAGAAGAGGCTCTAATCTATCTAACAATGGCAATTCCAAACGACATCTACAATCGTGTCGACAGTCAGAGCACTGCTAAAGGCATCTGGGATGAACTAGCAAGGCAGTTTGAAGGAAGTGAAGCCTCCATACAAGCTAAGCAGAATCTATGCATAAATGCATACGAGGGATTTCATGCAAAAGAAGGAGAGTTGCTATTAGATACCTACAACAGATATAACATCATCCTCAATGACTTGCGGAGGAACAATATCTCTAAATCTGCTTCTGAGATAAATTACAAGTTCATCAAGAATCTGAATCCAGAGTGGAAGAACTTTGCCATCAACCTCCAGATGTCCAAAAATATGGCTCGAGAAAATGTCACTGATATCTTCTCTACTCTTGCTCAACATGAGGATGAGGTGAGATCTATCAATAACGAGTCTAATAATCTGAAGGACTCCGTGTCTCTCATAGCCGGCAAAGGTTCTGTATCTTCTGCAAGGTCAAAGAAAAAGGTGTCTAAAGCTCTAATTACCGAAGTTACTGACTCTGACTCTGCCTCAAGTGAAGAAGAACTGGAGATTGATTCTGATCCAGATATTCAGAAGTTCTCTGAGGACTTGCCTTTAATCACTCACCTATTCAAGAAGATCTTTGGCAAGAAAAGATTCTACTCAAAACCAAAGTATGATGGATACAAGAAAGAGAAGTCTGAGATGCGATACAAGCCGAGGCATGGAAGGAGAGAGAAAGGACGAGAAGACAGGAAGGATGATAGACGAGAAAAAAAGAGAGAGGAGAAGCGAGAAGAACGAAAGGATGAACCAGGAAGATGCTATAACTGTGGCAAATTTGGGCATTTCTCGAGGGACTACAAGTTCAAGAAGGTAAAGAACTCAGAGTACTACGCAAGAAAGTCACTTATTGCCAAGAAAGTTGAAGAAGGAAAAGTGCTAATGGATGAAGAAGAGAACTGGCTATATCAATGTTCCGATGACGAGGAGCAAACTCACTTCACCCAAGTATATTATATGGCAAAGCTGAAAGGTGACGATGAAGACTCTGAGACACAATCCGAAGATGCAAACTCTGAGGGAAGTGACAATTCTGAACTTATTGAATCTTTAATGGCCCAAATACATGGTATGAAAGATGAATTTGCTTTACTGAAAGGCAAACTTAACTCTGCACATCAATCTGCATTAAGTTTTCGTGATGAAAATGCTATTTTAAAAGTTGTTGTGGAAGAAAAGGAAAAAGAAAAAGACGATTTAAAAGCTGAAAACGATGTCTTTAAAAGAAAAAATATATGGTTTAGAAACAGATCTGGTGAATCTTAATTCCGAAAAGGGTGAGTTTAAAATCAAATTTCAAGTTTGTTATAAAGAAAGAAATGAAGCTTACACCAAAATCAAGCAACTGGACGACATTAATATGAAACGAGGTCAGACTGAACAGACATTAAATCTGTTGACCAATAAACTCCAAGACGAAAGGTTTTTCAAACTTAAACCAGGTTTGGGTGTGCCAACTAATGAAATTTTGAAAAAGGCACCGGAGCATCTATATAATTTTGATAAATTCGGCTCCGCAATCAGACCCATTCCTGACATTCGTGAAACTTTTGTTGAAGCAAGTACTCCTACACCTTTATCTAAGACCAAAGGTCAAGAAGAAATGGGAAAGAACAAGTCTGGTGACACTGATTCTCAAAATCTTTTTAAATCAGTTGATTTTCAATATGGTGATTTAAACAAAAGCTATGCGACTCGAAAAATCGAATTTACTGAGTTTGAATCACTATTTACCACACCTTCCAAAGAATCAGTAAGCACCAACACAGTTCTACCTGAGACTGCATGCAAATATGATGAGTATGAATCGGATGTTGATCCATCTACTATACCATCAGTCTCAAATCCCGTTGCTTCTAAACCTTTACTTGTTGAAGAGGTGGAAAAAGAAACTGCTATCACGAATAAATCTTGTGTTCAAAATGATAAAACGGAGTTTATTGAGTCCATGACAGAAGAATTATTTTCTGAAATGATGAATGCTTCAGACTCTGATCCTGTTTCTATTCCAAAGGAGTCAAATTCTGTGAATGATAATACATCTGAATTGATGAAGCAAATTGATATGTTGCAACAGTATCTTGATGAGGTTGAAGATGAAAACTTTGATCTCAAACATAAACTTGAAAAGTCTTTAAAAGTAAATCAAGAGCTTTGCACTGAGATCAATGATTTGAAAATTACTTTGTTTAAAAATGCTTCAAATGATAAACAAATGTTCAATGATCCAAGCTGGAAGGTAAGAACCAATCCAGAATTTGATGCTCCTACAAAACCTTTAGTTGTTTACTCTGATTGTCCTGAATATCCACCGAGTATTTTTGAAAAGGGTGAGACTTCAAAGAGCACTAGAAAAGAACCACCTTCTAAGTTAGACTCTAACAAGGTTCCTGTTTCTGTTTCAGATATAAAAGGAAATGGAGTTGGGAGGAGTAAGAAGAATAAAGATAGTAGTTTGAATAAGAATGATACGTTATCTAGTAAAACTTTTTCTTCAAACAGTTGTACTTCTGACAGTGTTATTTTGAAAAGTAATTCTTTTGATAAACATGGATGTAAGGTTTGTTCTGATAAATCTAAGTTTATGAATTTTGCTCGAAAGAATCTATATTGCAAACACTGTTGGGATAACTCATTCACATACTACTCCCCTCCAAAGTCCAAACAGAATAAGAGAAAAGCTAAACTGAACTTTAAGTCTAATTCTAATTCTAATTCTTCCGCACAACCCAAAGTGTATCGAGCTAAGGTTGCCAATCCTACTTCTAAAAAGCACTTTCAGGAATTAAATGTTAAGATGGTTTGGAAATGGGTTCCAAAGCCGCGTTATGAATGGAGAGTGAAAGTCAAACCAGATGATATTCCTGAGTTGCTTGATGCTAACCGCGAAGGACCCATCCTGATATGGGTGCCTAAGCAAAACTAATTGTCTCTTTTGCAGGCCTGTCGATTGTGGGTAATAGATTCCGGATGTTCACGCCACATGACAGGATTCAAGCACCTCTTGCATAACTATGTGGAGGAGCCTGCCGGAGTAGTTAGATTTGCCAATTCTAAAGCCGAAGGCCACGTCAGAGGATATGGAATGCTCGACAATGGTATTGTGAAGATTCAAAAAGTACTATATGTTAAAGGACTTGATCACAACTTGTTTAGTACCAGTCACTTCTGTGACATGAAATATCAAGTCCGCTTCACAACCACTCATTGCTATCTAGAGGATCCCGATGGTTACGAAGTCTTCAAAGTTGAGCGCCACGGAAATCTATACTATGTAGATTTTCCTACACTGTCTGCCATACGTCTAGTATGTCTACTAGCCAAAGCTTCTAAAGCACAATCATGGACGTGGCATCGACGCTTGTCTCATCAGAATTTTCGATCTATAGCGAAGCTACAAAGACAAGGTCTAGTCAAAGGTCTACCAGAAACGAGGTTTGAGAAAGACTCACTGTGTTCTGCATGTGAGATGGGCAAAATGAAGCGAAGCTCCTTCAAATCCAAAGTTGAATCATCGACCTCATCTGCACTGGAACTTCTTCATATGGACCTTTGTGGCCTAATGCGCACAACATCTATCAACGGGAAGAAATATGTGTTGGTAATGATAGATGACTACTCAAGGTATACATGGCTCGAGTTTCTTTGCAACAAGTCAGATGCGCCAGAATTGATCATCGCTTTTATCAAGCGCATCCAAGTACGTCTTCAATTGCCAGTTCGAACCATTCACAGCGATAATGGCACGGAGTTCAAGAATGACACCCTGAAGAGTTATATTACTTCTGTGGGGATTTCACACAACTTCTCCGCAGCCTACACTCCACAGCAGAACGACAATGTTGAACGGAAGAATCGCACACTTGTTGAAGCAGCTCGTACTATGCTTGCATATTCATCTCTACCCATGTACCTTTGGGCCGAGGCAGTCGCTACAGCATATTTTACATAGAATCGCACCATTGTGGTCAAGCGCTTTAATAAAACAGCATATGAGTAATCAACAATCGTACACCTAATATCAAATTTCTTCGTGTCTTTGGTTGCAGGTGCTACATTCTTAAAGAGTGTCAAGAATTATCAAAATTTGATAAGAAAGCGGATGAAGGATATCTCGTTGGATACTCTCTGACATCCAAAGCTTATCGAATTTACATTATTCGAACTAAGATGGCTGTTGAGATCAAGAATGTCTCCTTTGATGAGAATTCTATGAGGACTTCTGGACACAACAGTTCATAACTCGTACTTAAGGACAAAGCTTCTATTCACTCTAGAATAGATACAACATCTAAAGGATCTATTTCTTCTAACTCTAACTCTACTTCATCTGAGTTAGATTTATTGTTTATTGATGCCTTTGATGATATATGTGCAGACTTTGATAAAGGCATATCTACATCAATAACAAATTTGGAGGTCCCTACTATTTCTGAAGACATGTCTGGACCGTCCGAAGAAGAAGTCACTGACACTTCATCTCTCTAAGGTACAACTCAACCGTTAGTTTCTGACTCTACTAATGCTGAATCTGTCTCTACAGTTAGTTCGTGTAGAAAAGATGTCCCGAGTACATCTATGGAGCTGCCTGCTGTGCACGATGAAAATGATGCGTCCAATACGCAACAACAAGTTGAATCCTTACCAAGCACACATCGTTGGACTAAGGATCATCCCCTGGAAAACGTGATAGGTGACGTACAATCTGGTGTCACAACAAGATCTGCAACAGCTAACTTCTGCATGTTTTCAAGCTTCCTTAGTTCCCTAGAACCGAAGAAAGCGTCTGAAGCTCTACGTGATCCCTTCTGGATTTCTGCTATGCAAGATGAGCTTCTCCAATTCGAAAGGAACAAGGTATGGCGCTTGATCCCAATACCTAAAGGTAAATCCGTTATTGGAACAAAGTGGGTGTTCAGAAATAAGAAAGACGAAGCTGGAGTAGTCGTGAGAAACAAAGCTCGATTGGTCGCAAAAGGGTATTGTCAACAAGAGGACATTGACTATGATGAAACATTCGCCCCGGTTGCAAGGATCAAAGCCATCAGAATCTTCCTAGCCTATGCAACGCACAAAAACTTTACAGTCTATCAAATGGATGTAAAGTCGGCTTTCCTGAACGGCGTTCTGCATGAGGAGGTCTACGTGGCTCAACCTGAAGGTTTCGTTGATCCTCATCACCCTGATCATGTCTATGTTTTAGACAAAGCCCTTTATGGTCTTAAACAAGCACCGCGAGCCTGGTATGAAACTCTCACTAAATTCCTCTTAGCTTCTGTATTCAAGAAAGGTACAATTGATACTACCTTATTTCTTAAAAGGCAAGGTGAGGACTTGATTCTCATTCAGATTTATGTTGACGACATAATATTTGGGTCGACAAATCCGAAATTTTGTAAGAACTTTTCAAAGATAATGGAAATAAAGTTTGAAATGTTGATGATGGATGAATTGAATTTCTTTCTTGGTTTACAAGTAAAGCAATTACCCGACGGAATATTTATTAATCAAGTTAAATATATAAAAGATATTTTGAAAAAGTTCAATATGTCAGACAGTTTAGTCATGAAAACACCAATGGCTACTGGTACACTCTTAGACGAGGATCCCTCCGGGAAATCTGTTGATCAAAAGGTATATCGCAGCATGATTGGTTCTTTACTCTATCTGACTGCCAGTCGCCCGGATATAATGTTTGCCACATGTTTTTTGTGCGAGATATCGGTCTAATCCTAAAGAGTCGCACTTATCTGCTGTTAAGCGAATCCTTAGATATCTCAAAGGTTCTCCTAATCTAGGCCTTTGGTATCCAAAGGATTCTCGTTTTGAACTAACTGCCTTTACAGATGCTGATCATGCAGGATGTAAGCTAGACCGGAAGAGCACCTCTGGATCATGTCAATTCATAGGTGACAAACTTGTGAGTTGGACTTCAAAGAAACAAAATTGTGTTCCAACATTCACTACCGAGGCTTAGTATGTAGCTGCTGCTAGCTGCTGTTCTCAAGTCCTCTGGATGACGACATAGTTAAGGGACTTTAGATACAACTACAAGTGTGTTCCTATTTATTGTGATTTCAAGAGCGCAATATCTATAACTGCTAACCCGGTACAGCATTCGAAGACAAAGCATATCGATGTACGCTATCACTTCATTAAGGATCATGTAGAAAAAGGTAATATTTAAATGCATTTTGTTCAAACTGACTTCCAGTTAGCTGATCTTTCCACCAAGCCATTGGATGAAAATCGATTTCAATTTTTCATCAGCAAACTTGGTATGTTGAACATGTCTTAGACCTTACTCATGATTCTAGGGGGACTATTCTACGTTTTTATGTTGTGTGTTATTTTTTTACCTGTTGCTAACGAGAGAGGAATCATTTTCATAAATGATTACCCTTATTTCTTTTATTTATGCAGGTTTGTTCAAGTGACAATGGTTTCTAATCACATCAGATTAGAACCCGCACTTCAGTGCTTTATTTTTTTTCTGCCTTATCTTAAAAAAAAACTATTTACATTAAGTTAAGGGGGAGAATATCTGTGATGCTAACAGATTTTTGGATACTTAAAATCTTATCTGACCGTGTGTTCTTAAAGATAAATACTTGTGTTTTATCTTGTCAATATACTTTGTCAAGTATTCATACACATAACGGTTCAGAACATTCTATTTGACTTTATTTTTACCATGTATCAAAAGTTAAATCTTTCTATGGTAATACTCACGTTCTTTGTATTCACTGTTGATTGAATCAAATGTCATTTCATGTGCTATCATTGAAAATATGTTTATATATTGTTCATATAAACAACATTCGTTTTTGATTCTCCAGCATATTATTCTTCATGACAAATTGATATGAGCTTATTGCCAACCACTTTTAGGTTGAGGGGGAGAATTGCATCGTCAAACACAACTATTTTGACTTCTCCATATTTTTTCTTCATGTAACCCTATGCTTATTTGTGCTTTCATAGATTGTTGAACAACACGTACTTTTAGGACAATACATGGGATTCAGTGTGTGAGCTTAACAGAACTTCCATGGATTCACGATAACCAGTGTTTCCTACCCAGGAAGTATACCCTGAGTGATTGAGGGGAGAGGGGTAAAAAGAATTGAGTGATGGTGTGTGAAGAGGTAAAATGTAAATGAGAGATTGGTTAGAAGTGAGCATTAAAAGAAAGAGGGTGAGAGATCAGAGAAAAAGAATATTAAACTCTGCACCAAACTCTTTCTGAGTCGGGCAGCCACATAATCTGATTGGTTCACATTCTTTGGTGACCATCATTGAAATAGGCAACTAGCCCATGCCATCTCTTGCATACAACCTCACCAGCTACTCATTCTTTTCTCAAAAAGAGAATGTTTCACATTTTCTGGGGACGCAGCACATACGCTATTGGTTTTTCATTTGGAAGATACTAATATCGAAAAAGAAGGAAAGTTGCCCCACCTTCGAACCCTTCCTCATGCACATGGAGTCTTTGTATAATTTGTTGTTGTCTCAACAAGTTTACATACTTTGAGCCAAAAATTAAAAGTAATCATCTATGCTTAATTCTGTCATACACATGTACGACCACAGAGAAATTTGTTTTCTGTTAGAACATTCATAGATAATCATGTGTTATTCGATGATTGAATGGAAGACCTGGGGAGCCAACATCAAACCAGCTCCTTATATAGTAACTTTGTGTTACTCAGTGACTTTGTGTCATTGACAGGCATTCTAACTGAGTCATTTGTTGATTCAGGGTTACACCTATTAACTATTTGAATTTGAAAAGATTCGAATGGTTACTACTTTCTATTTTAATCTGAAAAGATTGAAATAATCACTTTCTCCATTTGGAGAGACTGCTCTTATTTCTTACAGGGCTCATTACATGAAAAAAGTGCTAAATTGAAGTCTATAAAGACAAAGGGGGAGATTTTTCCATAAAGGGGGAGATTGTTTTGACAAGTTTTGATGATGATGATTCTCACTACTCATCAAAAAGGGGGAGAATATATTAAGGGGGAGAACATAATTTGAATACCGCTGAAGATTTTCAAAGATTTGAAGTTTTGAAGTTTTGAAGCTATCAACGTCATATCTGAAGAAAAGTGAAGACCCGAAGACAATTGCCAAATTTTTTTTTAATCTTGAATCCAAAGGTGGAGATTGTTGGATCAAATAATTGTATTCAAGATTAAAGGGTTTAAAATGTATTTATTTGATAGTTAAAGTTAGAGGGTCTAATTAGTATTTATTCAATAGTTATAATGTTATTGGGCCTCAAGCCCATTAAGCATTAGGAAGCCTATATGGCCTAAGTATATAATGTTTTGTTTAGTTTAGTTTTAGGTTAACCTTTCATAATTTCTTAATCATTGTTTAGAGAGAAAGGTAGCCATATTGTAATCATATTCAAGGGTATCAAGAACACACAAGGGTTTCATTGTTTATTCAAGGGATTGGTATGTTACTCTGATTTATATATCTCTTGATTATTATTGTGTTGCTTGGTTACTTGATTGATTATTTACCAACTAGATTAAACTGGGATAACAGTACAAATGGAGTAAAGTACTTCACTTAAAATTTTCATTTATTCGTAAGAAGATTACATAGGGAATATGAAAATTTTTAAGTACAAGTGAAAAACTATACAAGTACTACAAGTATAACTAATATATTACAAGAAGAAAGGATATTACAAGAAGAAAGGATAATCTATCAGCTAGGTTGGTTCTTCCTTAACTTTGAATTCTTCTTCAACTATCATGTGATCAGGTATCTCTTATCCAAATAAGAGATTTGATGATAGTGCCTGATGTTGAGTTGTCGCACCAGCAGTAAAGAAGATCTTTCACATGTGCAAGAGGGTAGAGAGGAATCTCTGAGACTCTTTGCAATCTGATGAAGTCGCTATCGTCAAGGAAGGTAATGCCATAAGGATTACTTATCATTTTCTCAAGTACGAAAGGTCCTCTAGGGAGCAATGATAAGTCAAGAGTAGATAGGTCAGGTGGAGGTCCAACGACTGCATCTCTGGAGAATTTGATTGAGGATTCACTTCGGAGAACTGCATCGTCGTCAGAAGTAGATGCATGTTTCTTTTGTCTAACTGGTCTTGCATTCTGAGGTAGAGGAGTAGGGATGTCAATCTTTGCAAAGACTATGTCGATTCGAAGATTTACCAGAGAATCGACGTGGCCTTTGTACTTTGATTTACATTTCTTTAGTGCTTCTCTAAACTCTATCCACTTGTAGAACCCAAAATTTTCCAGCTTTCACAGGTACATAGTCTTCACTATGCTATCTATTATGAAGACTTCCATCGTCACTGTCACTGATCCTTTCTTGCTCTTCTCTGTTATTGTCGTGGCTTAGATCTTGTATGGATCAACTCTATGAACAAGCTTATTCTTGAACCAAGCAAGTTCAGAGTCGCTAACCGCTTTTGCTTGTTGTACCCCCTCCTCAATTTCTTTCAGCAGGGCTTTTCGAACTATGATCGGATTATTCTTTAGCTTCTTATCAGAGACTAAGTTGCGCAATACCGTAAGGGAAAGTTTGGCATCCTTTTGGCATGTAGAGAGTAGTTTCTCAACCCGGATAGATTTTTCTCATTCTTCTGGAGTTAGGAAATCAAGCTTATCAATGCTTTGTTGCGGAGGGATTCTGAGTCGTTGACTTTCTTGTTGTTAAATCATCGTTGATCGCTTTTTAAGTTCATCCTCAGACCTTTTGATTAGTCGTAAGGGTTTGTTTGGGTGATTCAGCGATTCTTCTTTTTCTTGTTCATCAGTCACTAGAGCAGAGACAGGATTATTTGCATATCTTCAGCTGGGGTTGCTGGGATAATTTGCAGATCAACTGGTCTTTCAAGCAGGGGAGAGAACTAGCTGGTTGAAAAAGAAGGAAACGTAAATTTATTGGTAGGAGATAGATAAAGGTTTAGAAATGAAGTATGGGTTGTAGGTGAGAGAAAGAATTAGAGTAGCGAATTATGAAGAGGCATACCTGAGAAGGTTGCTCCCCCTCAGATGTTGAGATAATCTTCAAATTACTAGAGGCAACAGTACCTTTTTTCTTACATTGGGAGGTTGACTTTGAAGAGTTCTTGGTTCACCCCCTACTACATTTATGATCACTCCCTTTAGCTGAGGGATGCTGATGGGATTCCATGTTAACCACAAAGCTGATTCACCAATGTCCTTGGAGTCTTGTTGATCTTCAAGCTTCAGTTCTTCCTCTTCTTCTTCAGGGATCACCATATTGGAAGAGGAAGGAGGGGCTTGGGTGTATTTCTCACGATCAAACTGACGGATGTCTTCAACATCTTCCTTAGTGGTCTTCTCCCCCTCTTTGTCATCATCATTTGGGGGGGGGGGGGGGGGAGATCAGCAACAACAACAACTGAGGTAGAAGGCACATCAACTTTCAGCTGTTTCACCCTGGCTTCTAGGCCAGGGATGACCTTCATCGCTTCAAAGAAAAAATCCGCAGCGAGTTGGAATGACTCACGATCATCTTCTGTGAATGAAGGTGCAGGGGCTGGAACTGGTGCCCTGAAGATGGTTAACACGTCAGCGAGCATCTGGTTAGTAGTGTCAGCCTTGGAGCTGAGGGTATCGACAGAGGTGTTGAGGGAGCTGACGTGGCCATTAAGAAATTGTAGTTCTATGGTATTTTGGGCCACATCCTCCTTTAACTACGAGATCTCCTCCGTAAGAGCTAAAATTTGTCATCTTTAGAGGAGAGGGAGGTGGAGAGCTCTTTCAGCGACTCATTGGCAGTGTTCACGGAAGTGTTGTTGTTGTTGTTGTTGATGGTGGTGGAGAGAGAATCCACCATGTCGCTGACCTCTTCGAGAGAGGTGTTGATAGTGGCCAACATAGGACCTGTCAGAAAATTAAAGGTTTGAGAAAAAGTATGTTCAGGCTTATATAGTAGCAGGGAAGAAGTGTATAGGATTTGGGGTGTACTTGATGGGGCAGAAATAAGTTGAAAATTTCCATGTCCAACTCAAGAAGAGTCTGGGAAAAGGGTATATGCTGAGAGACTTTGAGAGGGCGACCATTAGATCCTATACTGCTGCGAGAGAGATCCCGCAACTAGGAAGAGAGGGCATCAGTGAGCGATGAGAGTGATTGGGTCTCTACCATCGTTGAAGCAGTGCTTGGAGGCACTGAGGCGGTGAAAGCTGCAGTTGTGGAGGATCGTCCAACGAAGGCGTGAAGGGAGGTCTGTAGAGAGACGATCCCTGAAGAGGGTTGTTGTTGTGGCTGACAGGCTGGCTCCTTAACCTTCTTGGTCTTTTTAGAAGCACCAAGAGGGGCTATAGATTATTTTCTTTTTGAAGGGGTGGTGGCCGCATGGGTAGCCTTGGTGGGTTTTTCCGAGGGCATGGCCACTGAAGTTGAAGAAATAGACGGGAGGCGGCGTCTAAGTTCAGAGAGACTTACCTCGTTATCAGCTACCTCTATATCGAGGATACGAACCCCGAGCATTGGAAGCTGATAATCAACCTCGGTCGGGTAGAGATTCTGAAGGAAGTGTTGAAGGAGTGCTAATATGAACCTGCCGTAGGGAACCTTGACTTAGTCATCAGTTCATCGTAGATCATTGCTTCAAAGTCGATATTTCTTCCAGCAACGATGATGTACCTAATTTGAAGTTGAGCCCGGTTGTCCTGATCCAAGGAATCCGTCTTTCCACACATGTACTGTATCACATGAGAGAAGATGTAGTTCATCTCTGTAGGCATTTTGGCCTTTAGGATCTGGGTTAGTCTTTTGTCCAATGATTTGGACCTTGTCTTTGTCTCCTACTCATACTCCATGAGGTCAAGGAAGGTGACCAGCTCTTCATCCGTTGGTAGAGTGTCGAAAGGTGAGGCAGGGAGGCGTAACTCTGACGTAGGCTGTTGGAAGTGATGCTTGCATCCCCATACTGAGTTTGGAAGGAGATGACCATCAACTTTTTCCCATATTTGGTGGTCTTCTCAATCCTTTCAGCGGTTAACCAGAATTGCTGAAGGAGGTGCTTTTGAGCAGGTGGAGAGACCGTCATTGCATAAGCAATGGGAGATGCATTCAGTGCGGCAACAACATCATCGAGATGCAATGAGGGTTTCTTAGCAGGGAATGAGAGGAGAGCATGGTGATTGTTTCCAGTGAATTGCATTGTGCTGAGTTCGAGCTTAACATTTTCTTTGACTTGATGAGAGTTGCCTGAGATGCCATTTTTGAGAAAAACAGAAAATGGAAGGTACAAGCAGTTTTAGAATAAAAACAAGAATTATTACCAGTTTCCCTTTTAGGAAAGAAAGTTGCAAAACAAGATTTCTAGTTTCTTTTAGTAGAATTTTTAAACAGAATAGATTTTACCAGTTTCCGTTTTAAGAGGAATTTGAAAAACCTTTGAAGAAGAGAAATAGGAAAAGTCTAAAAATAGTTTTAAGCTTTAAATACCTTTGAGGGTTTTTGAAATAAAAATAATGAGAAAGATGATTTTTGACGAGAGAACAAGTTTTTGATCTTGTAAATAAAGATTTTAAGATCAAAAAGGTATTTTTATGAAGATTTAGGAGAGAGAATAAGAACCTGTGATTGAGTTTTGGGAATTAGTTCTTAAGTTCTTGGAAAGCTTTGTTTGCCTTGAATTGTTCTTGCCTTGAGAGAGTTTTTGTGCGCGTAAAAAAGTAGAATATGAACAAAGAATGGTTTATATAGGTGTGAATGAGGAGAGAGAAAAATACTCATCATGACACGGACACGTTCTACGAAGATGATTGGTGAAGAAGTGCAACGGACGAACGTGTCAGACAAAAATGCGTGTCATGGATTATCATCTAGGATGACGTCACAAAAAAATTGTTGTTAATGCTTTGTTTAGATCATTTGTTTTGTCTAAATGTTGACTTTTATATGTTTGACTTATATTGAGGTCAAGGAATGTTTGACCCTTTATAAGCTTTTGTCTTTGTATCTTTTGTAAGAGTCTTTCAATTCAAGCTTGTAACTAGAGTGAGACTTGTGACATCAATACACATATGACTTTCTCCCTCTAGATTCTCTCTCTAAATCTTGTGCGTATTTTGTGACCTTAATTGCAAATCTTGCTTGAATATTCGACTAACAATTGGTATCAGAGCAAACCAATGAATTCAAGACATGGAATGTGTTAGAGGACAGATTTATTGGATTCAAGATCATAAAGATTGAAGATCAAAAGTGAAGAAGTTAAAGGCTGAAAGTCAACTCTCATGAAAAGTCAAAGTCATTTTGTTAATAAAGTCAAAGTCAACATTTTGTATTTTGATTGTTTTCTTTGTATTTGTATGGAGGTATAAATACCTTATTGTCTTTGTAATCAGTTTGGAACAAGCATGTCATTTTTGGTAACAAGCGTGTAAGTCATTGTGAGAGCAGATTAGAGAAGAGGTTCATAGCATATCATTTTTTAGAGAGAGAAAGTGTAATATGTAGAGTGAGTGAAATTGTAATCTTTGTAACATTTTGATTCATCAATGACATATGATTTTTCATCTTGATTGTTGTTTGAATGATTAGAACTTGAATATTGGGAATAACAGATTGATATCAAGTTTTTGGTCGAATTCATTGGAATCTTTCCAAATTTGGAAGAACTCGCAAAACATACTGGGAAAGTTACTGTTCTATTCAAAAATTCTTAATCAATCGTTTTTTATGCAAGAAAATGGTTCCACAGTGATCGTATAGTGTTTTAGGACGTTTCTTGTTTGAATTCCATCTTCAAATTCGCAATGTATCCTTTTCATTTTTGGATTTTTATGCATTTTTGTTGAAATAGTTCGAACACTGTGTTTTGGATCGAATCACTGGAGTTTTGTTGTTTTTAGTCGATTTGATGAATTAGAAACTTGTTTTACTTGTAAAATCGATCAGCCCTGTGAAGTTTGAAGCTGTGATTGCAGGTTTTGAGAAAAAATGGCCGAAAAATTGCAAGTTTAGTGAAGAACTCGCAAGATTCAAAGTTGTCGCAAGTTCCTCTATAAAACACGCAAATCGAAGAATACATAGATTTGAAGAACGCACAGATCGAAGAGAGTTTGATTTTTCGTGTTGTTTGCGACTTCTTGACAAGAACATGCAAAACTCTTGAATTTTTTTTGAAGTCTCAGAACACGCAGAGTGGTTCTTGCGACAAGTCTGAACGCAGAGTGTGATATGCACTCTCAGTCTACGACAAGTGATTCTTTACGTCATGTGTATTCTTGGAAACTTTTCTATGTATAGAACACGCAGACGCATTGTGACAAGTAAAAATTTGAAATTTTTTCCTAGTATAGAATGCGCAGAGTGATTGCGGCAAGTGAATCTTCAGAGCACGTAGACTTCCTTCTGCGACAAGTAAGAATGCCCAGATCACTTTCAGTGAAAAGTGGTCTTTGCTCTGCGAATTCGTGGCCTTTGCGACAAGCTACTGTTCACTCCTAGCTGTTTGCGACTTCTGACACTTAGAATTTTTTTCTGAGTTTTTCCAGTGTTTGACCAAGGTTGACTTTCGGAGTCAAATTTGTTTCTGAATTCTTTGGACGATCACTTTAAGCAAGTTTATTCAGTATTTCTACTCATTCAGGAAGTATGTCTAGAGATCTTTTGAGCATGGGTTCCAAGTCCAAACCTCCGGTGCTTCAAGCAGATGAGTACCCACAATGTACAAAACGGATGATCAATTTTTTGAATAACCAAGACAAGAAACTGATGGGATCTATTATTAATGGACCACATTTCTCGCAAGTAACTATTGCAAGAATTCCAGCAACCGACACAAACCCAGAAATCCTCGAAAGGATTGTAGCAAGAGATCCAATCCAATACAGTGATCTAAATAAAGAATTCGTTGACAGAGATGCTCAAGCTCTTACATTCTTGATCATTGCTATCCCGAATGATATTTTTAACAAAGTTGACAGTCGGGACTCTGCGAAAGATATCTGGGATGAATTGGAGAAGCAATTTCAGAGATCAGCTAAATCCATGAAGACAAAGAGAAACCAAAGCATTATTGCATATGAGGGTTTCAAGGCAAAGGAAGAGGAATCACTAATGGATGCTTATGACAAATACAACATTATTCTAAATGATTTTTGGAGGAATGGAGTTCTGTTAGCTCCAAATTTCATGTATAGAAGTATTGAAAAATAGACTAAGTATAGGAACTGCAGAAGTTTGCTCAAAACATCCAAGCACACCTCAAAACCCACAATCACAGAAGAGTCTGTCGACGCTCTGCCAGAGGACTCGTAACCTGATGATGATCTTCAGATCACAAAGCCTCTGTGATCACTCACAGAGCCATTATGATTGCTAACCTCTGGAGACTATTCGGAGATATTGGCGAACTCAATTCAAGACAAGGTCACGTGCAAAACACGTGAAGCCTGTTGTACGAAGATTTCCAGATCACTTTTCCGTGACGCGCAATCGTTCTACTTTCCAGGTGGCATTTCGTTTATGGAATGTCAACCTTTGTCTTGTACTACGGGGTGCATCCTTCTTGTATATTATAGGAGCACCACCTTGAGTTTTAGAAGGCGAGAACACACATGTCTGATTTAGAGATTGTATTTCCCTGAGAATATTTGCACACACCAGTGCGTGTTCTTGGTGTTCTTAAAGCTAACCAATGAAACAGTGTCTTGAGTAAAAATCCTTGTTATATCTTATGATTTTGTTTGTTGATTATGTGAGTGTCTACTACCTTGCAACTTCTACTTTTCTACATATTAGAAACCCTTCCGCACTCTTATTTATTAATCTATGTGTAGTAAAAAGTCAATCAAGTAAAGAACATCATTATTGGGATCAACAATTGGTATCAGAGCAGACTTTGATTCTTAATATCAAAGGATCATGTTCTATACTTGATTATCACGATTCTAGGTAGTAGTTTGAGTTTGTCTCCTTGCCTTGATCCCCCACTCATAAACATACTTTTTTTCTGGAGCTTCTTCAACCTGTTTGACGTAGATTCAAAAGCAAGTTTGTTTGAACCGCTAAAGACAGATTCAAAGCTTATTTGTTGGTTGTTATTTTTCTCATACTGAATACTCATCCCTGTTGAGCACATTCTAGGTCTTTTCTAAAGAACCTTTCCTACTCTGTTTTTTTTCTCCTTATCTGAAAATGGCGAACCCAGTCAATTATTTCAGTGCAGGATCTCAATCAAAACCTCCTACTCTACTGAGAGATGAATATCCTCAGTGGAAAATCAGGATGGTGAACTTTCTCGAAGGTGTGGATCCTGGTTTGGTTGAGTTTCTTCACAACCCTCCTTACATTCCAATGACCACAGTTCCTCGTGTTCCTGCCACCGCAAATACCCCTGAAGTTCCTGAATATCATCATCCCAAGCCTTTAAATGAATGGACTAAACAAGAAAGTGCCATGCATGAACTTGCAAAGAAAGCCAAAAGACTACTCATCATGGCTATCCCAAACGACATTTTTCAGTCCCTTGATTCTTGTGAAACATCAAAGGACCTATCGCTAGAGAAATAGCTTGAGGGTGGTGCTAAAACCCTCAAGAACAACAGAGCTCTATGCATTAATGAATATTTTGCATTCAAGGCTCTACCGGGTGAATCTATCCAAAGCACATACAACAGATACAATTCCTTGATAAACAAGTGCAAGAGATATGGCATTCACAAAACCTCTGAGGAAAATAATGTCAGATTCCTTCAGAGCCTGAATGACGAATGGCTTCATCTAACCATGTCCATGCAAGCTAAAGTAGATCTTAATGTCTGGTCCATCTTGTTGGGTCTGAATGTGCTAAGGATGAATACTGCTGCTACTTGAAAGGTATTACTACTGCAAGATGAAATATTACTACTGCTAGTAGAATTAATACTGCTTGAAGAGTTAGTGCTGCTACTTTAATAGTTAGTACTACTTGGAGAGTTAGTACTGCTAGTAGTTAGTACTGGTTGAAGATTACTACTGCAAGTGAAAGGTTAATACTGCAAGCATGATAATACTGCTGATGATGTTAATGCTGCTGGATAAGGATGAAGTTAATGCTGCTTATGAAGATAATGCTTGAAGAGAAAGAATAGGAGCTGGAGATAGAGATGAAGATAATTACGGAATGAAGATCAAATTTGTTTTGATAATTATCTTGTAATTAATTCTGTATATATAGTATAGAAGTTCTTGATAGAGAGATATGCATTGATAGAGTTTTCAATATACGTTGTTTTAGAGAATTAACCTCAAGATTCATTGTAATCCTTTCTTTAGAGAAGCTTAGAACGTCTGTTGAGCCTGTTCAAGAGATTGAGGTTGAGTTTGTAATCATTAAGTTAATCAATATAACTTGTGATTCGCATTCAAGTACTGTTTCATTGATTGAGTGCTAAAGTGTTTTTCCGCAACTTCTTTAACATTGTTTCTGAGTGTGTTAATTAAATTCTTCACTAGAATTTTTCGATCTTGACACATCTCATACCTCTTTGGGAGATTGATCAGTCAAGAAAACAGGATATCAAAGTTGATGACCCCTGTCGGTGGTCCTCTGGCACTAGTGGGTAATGTCACAGAAGGAGAAGACAAGGGTAAGAAGGAAAAGATTGTTGAGGATGCACAGCAGAAAAAGAAGAAGAAAGTTCTAGTGACAGAGAGTGAAAGTGAGGAAGGATCTGAGGAGGAAATCGATATGGCTGCCCTGGCTAAGACCCTTGCACTTATGACAAGACAATTCAACAGGGGTCTTAAGAAAAAGCTAGAGTACAGAGGACGAGAGGAAAGAGACGACAGAATCAGAGGGTTAGGTGAAGTGGGAAAGTATGGGATAGAATAATTTGAGGATCAGAGGCAAGGAGAAAGAAGGTATAGATAGAGGTCAGACAACAGAAGTAGTGACAAAGCCCCCAAACAAACTGAAGGTTACTTCAAATGTGCGAAGCCGGGCCCCTTTGCAGCGGAGTGCAGGTCCTCTGCCATTAAAGGGAAACCCACAAGAGACTATGCTTTCTACAAAAAGAAAGAAGAGTACTACACTCAGAGATCCCTAATGGCAGAGCAACAGAACCTTGAGACCGATGAATCCTCTGATGAAGGAGACAACAATGCACTCTTCTGTGGAATGGCAGAAGTCCACTCTTTTGACGACAAGACTGAGGTATCTACTTCTGACTCTCATAATTCTAACTCTGAAAACAAACTTCTTGAATTACTAAATGAATCTCTTGCTTATAAAAACATGTGCTCAGAGCTAGAAAAGAAATTGGCCTTCTTTGAGAGAGAAACAAGCTTATCTCTCAAGAAAAGGATAGACTCTATCTTGAAAGAAAATCTCTTGTCTCTGAGCATATCGTTGAAAAGAAAGGTGTTAGTGTATAATTGTATCCAAGATTTAATAGGAAAAGTCAAGTCAAGTAAAGTCAACAAAGTCTAAGTAAATGTTGTTTAGCTTTGAGAGAATTGTTTAGAATTTGTGTCATGAGAGTTTAGGCATATAAGTGTTTCATATTCTTGGTATAAATAGGGATATGGTTGTATGAGTTGGAAGTAACCATTGTAAGAACTTCACATTGTCAGATCTATGAATACGAAACTTTCTCTCTCTACTCTCTCTCTAGAACCTTGATTGTTAAATCTCTATCTTGTTTGGGCTTGAATTGTTGGGAAATACAATTTCAATTGGTATCAGAGCCGTACCAAACCAATTTCAGAAAGATTAGATCATCAGATTGGATTGAATTCTTGAAAATTCAAGAACACGCAAAATTGTTCCTGATGAGCACTGTTGCATCGATTTTTGTTTGTTTGTTGTTGTTTGTGCAAAATAAATGATCTCATTGTGTTCGAATAATGTTTTAGAATGTTACTTGTTTAAATTCGATCACAAATTTATCACAGAATCATATTCAATTCTTGAAATTTTGAGTTTCTTGGAAAATGTTCGATGAACACTGTAAAATCTTCTATGGACTTTGAAATCGTGTATTTTAGTTGATTTGATGCATTGAGAATGTGTTAAAACTGAAATTCGATCATAATGGTACATGTTTTAGATTAAATTTGCAGGTTTATAAAGATTTAGATCGAATCCGAGAACTCAGAGTGTAAAACGCGCTAGATCTGTCAAACACGCAACATTCATTTTAAGAACACGCAAACATAGCCTGCGAGTTCATGAGAAACGCACAAACATAGCCTGCGAGTTCATGAGAAACACGCAAACAAGCATCTGCGAGTTTTAGTTCACTTGGTTTGCGAGTTTTAGTCCATATGCTCTGCGATTTTCCATTTAGCGAGTTCTAAAGTTGTCAAAATTTTCTAAGGATAGAACACGTAAAAGCATTGAAACGTGCAAAGGAATCAAAAAGCGCACATCTAATCTTGCGAGAAGCCAAAACGCGCATATCGTTGTTTGCGCGAACTTCAAAACGCACAAGTAGTGCTCTGCGCGAACCATAAACGCGCACATGCTTGTTAGCGTGAAGTAGTATGAATAGTAACATGCGAGTTTTCTGAGCTTTGCGAGTTTTAAGTGTTTGGGAGTTTTAGTTCAAGTAGTTTGCGAGTTCCAATTAACTTGGTCTGCGAGTTCCAATGCGTTGAGAGTTCAAGAGTTAAAAAAATTTTCTGAGAATTATTTTCAAGTGGTGATCTGATTTTGACTTTCAGTCAAATTTTTCTGAATTGTTTGGGAACGGTCATTCATTCAAGTTAATCATTCAAGATGCCAACTACAAATGAGAGAGGAAATACTGTACTTTCAGCTAGAGACATGGATGTCTTGTCTATGCCTGAGATACCAAAAATAGAGGCTGAATGTGACAAACTGAAAAATCAGAATTCAAAGCTTCTCAAACAGATTCAGGAGTTGAAGTCAAAATTTTCAAATTCTGATAAAACTTTTGTTTATGCAAAATGTACTGATTATCCTAAATCTATTGCAGGTATCATCAGTGAAAAAAAGAAAGAGAAAATTGTTGCTTTAAAAGAGAATACTATTATAACATGTGAGAAAGAGTTACAAAGAAAGAAAGATTGCGAATCTTCAAAGCCAACTGAATAAAACTGAACAGAATTCATCAGAACTTCAAGATGAATCAGTTAAGCTTCAACAGAAGTTTAAGTCTTTTGAAGACAAGTTATCTGCCTTGGAGACACAAAATGCTGAACTGAAGAAAAGCCTCCAAGCAGATAAAGTTAAATCTGATTCAGAAAAATCTGCTGCCCAAAAGTTGTCTCATATTTCAAAGAAAGCTGACCAAGAGAAGAAGGATCTTGAGCTAAAATGTATAAAACTTTCCAAGCAAGTGTCTGAATTTGAAAAAATTCTGATCACTAAAAGAGACACATTTGCTAAGGAAAGGAAGGTTCTTGAAGATAAAACTACTGAATTTCGAAAACAAATCTCAGTTTTACATGACTTATTAGAAAAAGAAAGGCAAATTTTTCCGGAAAAGAAAAAGTCTTTTGAATCTGAAAAGAAAAATTATGAAAAGAGAAATGTTGGGATTTTCAAGGATATTTCTGAAAAAACCAAGAACTTAGAAAAAGATTTTGAACAAGAACGTTCACATTTTGAATCTGAGATATCTAAGCTCACATCCAAAATAACTGTTCTATCATCAGATGTCCAAAAAGAAAAGAAGACCAAATCTGATTTGAAACAAAAGTTTGACACACTTACTTCTGAAAGAAACATTTTATCCGAAAAGATAAAAGATTTAGAAGTTGCAAATGTTGATTTGTTAGAAAAGATTACAGCTGATGTGATTAATCAATCACATGTTGATAATTCAACAAAATCAGTCTGTTTTTCAAAACAGCTTCAAGTTCTATTCATGAGAAAAATGTTTTGAAAAAGAAAAGTGTCAAATCACAAACTGTCATATCAAATCAGATAAGACCATCTAATCTATTTTATGACAAATCTATTGATGGTTCAGCAAGCTTTTATGTAAAATCTCTTGGGAAGCAATCAAAGAAAAGTCAGATAGTCTAGAGAGTGAAAGATTTTTCTAATGAAAAGAAGGACAAAGCATCTGCATCCACATCAAATGCCAAAAAGAACAAAGCGCATAAAGGTAAATATTTTTGTAATTCTGATATGTTTTATTCTACTAATCATTTGATCAGAATTGCTCAGAAGAAGATTTGTTGTTCTTACTGTGGATCAAATGACTTTGTAAGCAATAATTTTTTTAATTACTGGTATGGTTCTTATTATGTCACCCCCACAAGAACTGCAACTAACACATCAGGACCCAAATACCAGTGGGTACCAAAAGCTAAATCTGTGTTGCAGGCAACCAAAGTTTAAGGGGGAGCATGATGTTTGACTTCTAGATAAATCAGTCTAGGACTCGTATCTCAAAGAACAGTGGATCTTTAATTATTCAGTTCAAGACCCGCGCTTCAATGTTAAAGGACTATGACTTCTAAGTAAAACATATTAGGACTCGATCTTTAATGTTTCAGATTAAGGATATTATGAAAATATCCAAGGGGAGCTTATCTGACCTAAATCATTATATAATGATTTGAGGGGGAGCTTAAAGGTAAATATCTTCTGATCTTAAAGGTTAAAAGAAAAAAATTTCAAACTTGATCAAGCCCTGAAAGACAAGGTGAAAGAGCTAAAGAACAGTGAGAGTGATCGATTAAACGCCATTTCTTTGAAAAACTTTTTCCAAAAAGAAAGAGAAGTTCTTCATCAAGATATGTTCGACAGAGATCTCCTAATTAAGATATATCAGGATGCTCAAAAGGTCCATGAAAAGGTCAATACCCAGATTAGCAGAAGAGGTATAGGGTTCGATGATGTTGACCCCTACACCGGAAATAAAAGAACCAAATCTTTAGCAAATATCTTATGCCCTGGACAATTTCTAAAACCAAGTCTTCCAAACCTATTATCCACATTTAAAAGGTGCAGAACCTCTGAAGGACCACATCTGAGGAAACCTCTGCAGATGGAGAATGTATGGTATGAAAACAATGATTTACCATCTACACTCTCATCAAAGAGAAAATTTATTCCAAAGAAATATTTGTCTCAAAAGCAGATAGGGGTCTTCAGATTTGGTCATCCAGAAACACAAACTCAAATGGCCTTTATGTGCATAATGGTTACTGAAAAGGAACTGTCCTCTGATCCACCAGAGTTTCTTCCGGCCTCTGTGCAAGAAAAACTTTTCAAAAGGTTTTTGGAAAGTGATTTGAGAAAGACCTATGAAAATCACTTTCTCAACCATCCTGATCTAATCTATGAAGTAGAAGAAATCTTTAAGCAAGATCTTCTAAATTGTCTTAGTGTTCCAATGGTTATTCCATGTATTTCAAAAGATCTAAATTCTCCCAAGGACACTACAAAGGGACAAAGCAACATACTTCCAGAAAGTCATGCTCTTATTCATAAGGACTTTCTCGATACAAATTCTGAATCAGAGTCTGAATCCTCCTCTGTTTGAGACAAGTTTTGTTGAACTTGAGATGGTCACCCGTGGTCCAGAGGAAAGTAAGCTACTCTCTGGTATTCTTAACTGAAACTGTAAAATCCCAATATCAATCAAGCACTATAATATCAAGATATGACAATTATATGTTCTAGAGAGAGAGTAGAGAGAGAAACAATCACAAGTATATTGATCTAACAGTATCAAGTGTTGCAAGATTAGTTACATGATTACAAAACAACTCTTACTATTTATACTATACATACTTCTCTCACATGCTTACAATAGAAACTCTCACATTATAGGTTCTCTCAAACAACTAATGTTGACTTTGTTGACTTAACAATACTTTGCCTTTTCACATTAAATATTGGATACAGTTATACACTAACAATCTCCCTGTTAGATCACATATTTATTGGAATCAAGATCATCAAGATTGAAGATGAAAGATTCAAGAAGTCAATGCTACGAAATCAATTCTCAACAAATAGTCTAGGTCATTTGTAATAAATAGTCAAAGTTAATTTCCTTGTATTTTTATGTATTTTTGTTTTTCCCTAAATAGGTATTTGTTTTTTTGGGTGCTAGGGTTAGGTGTGTAAGGCGTGCCCAAAATAGAATTATCAGCCGTCATTCACTTTTCTAGAAAGAGAGAGAGAGAGCTTAGAAAGAAAAACATCCTTCAAAAGAGGTTTTCTAATCCTTTTGATTCTGAAATCAATATCAGGTTATTAATCTCTTGTTGTGATTATATGTTTTATGTGGTAAGAAACTGATTTTATAGGGACAATCAATTGGTATCAGAGCTTAACCAGATTGAAATCAAAAGAAAACTTTGGCCGAACACTGTTCCATCGATATCCAATACTGATTTGCAAAGTGTTTATGTGTTTTTCGGGTTGAAATCATTTAGTTTGAGGTCATTTTTAGTATAAGATTGAGATTATATTGGTTTATTTGAGTATTGCACTGTAATCGATCCTTAATCTGATGATTTTGTCAAGTTTTTAGTTCACGAGTACACAAGCACTGTTTCATTGATCGATTCTTACTTAGAGGGTTTGTTTTTGAAATTAGTTGATGGTAATCTGTTCTGGATGTATTTGTGGTCTTATTGTGAAAGATTGGGATTTCAAATTGAAGCCTAGATAGGTTTTTGGGTGATTCAGAGTCAACTTTCGAAGCTAAGTTGAAGAACACGCTAGATTTTTTGTTTGCGCCAGTTCATATATCTTTCTCGCCAGATTCAAGGGTTTCCAAGTTCTTAGCGCAAAGTTACTTTTGCGCGTTCAAAGTTCTTCTCAAAGTTAGCTTTTGCGCCAGCTTCACTTAGCGCGAATTAGCTTTTTGCGCCAGCTTCACTTAGCGCAAATTAGCTTTTGCGCCAGGTTCACTTAGCGCAATTTTGCGCTACTGCCTTTAGCACGTTTCAGAATTTCTCGCCAGCCTTGCTTAGAGCAAACTGTCTTTTGCGCTACTGTACTTAGCACATTCTGAGTTTTGCGCCAGATTCTCTTATTTTCATTTCTTATTTTCAGTATTATTCTGTATTCATTTGATTTTATCTAGACTAACGATCAATTTCAAGTTTTTTTTTTTGCATTTTTTCAATATCAGGATGACATCAAGAGAAGATCTCGCTATTGGAACATATGTAAAGCCACCAGTACTCTTCAAGGGAGAGTATGAGCAATGGAAAGATAGATTCATGGACTTCATTGAAAGACACGAGTTGGGTGGTCTTATTAAGAAATCTTTGGAGGATGGAATCATGCCAATTCCAATGAAGACACATACTGTTGAAGGTGAATAAAGAGAGTATCCTCTGCCACCTGAAGAGTTCATAGAAGAGCAAGCGAAAAGAGCCAAAGCAGATAGACTAGCGAAATCATTCATTCTTCAAGGCATCCCAAATGAGATTTATGTCAAAATTGATAGCTACAAAGCTACGGGCAAAGAAATGTGGGATCTGTTAGAGAAGATGATGCTAGGATCAAAGGTTGGCAATCAACTTAAAATATCCAATTGCCTCAATAACTATGAGGAATTTAAAGCCAAAGTTGGAGAATCTCTGGAGATGACTTATGACAGTTTTGTGACTTTACTTAATGAACTGAGCAAAAACAAAGTAAAGAAGTCACAAATTGAGCTCAATATGAAGTTCCTCATTATTCTTCAACCAGAATGGAAGAGGTTCACTAGACAGATGAAGCAGATGAAAGATCTGAACGAAATTCCACTCCATGAAGTTTATGAAACCTTAAGGCAAAATGAGGAGGAGGTTGATGAGATCAAGGTTGAAAAGAAAAAGGCTGAGAAGACAGTTGTTGATCTGGTTGCACACGTTGTGAAGAAGAAAAGTGTGAGTGTCAAGAAAAAGAAAGTGATAGTTTATGAATCAGAAGAGGCTGAAAGTGAGAATAACCCTGACTATGACGACTGTGAGAACCTGAAGCAGGCTGTGCTTATGCTAACCAAGGCTTTTCAAAAGAAGTTCTACAAAAAGCCTAACTTTAATAGTCAGAGGTATTCATCTGGTTCAAGTAACTACGATCACAAGGAAAGAATTGAAGGAAAGAGGATAGAGGAAAGGAGGCTAGAAGAGAAAGAGATTAGAGCTGAAGAGACAAAGCAGCCATAACCAACTAAATGCTACAATTGTGGCAAACTGGGTCATTTTTCTAAGGATTGCAGAAAGCCAAAGGTTCGAAACTCTGATTACTATAAGAAATAGATGCTTCTAGCCAAGCAATAGGAGGCTGGAAAAGTATTAATGGCAAAGGATGAATTTTGGCTTGATCACTCTGACGAAGAGGAAGAAGAGAAGGAAGAGATAGCACACTTGTGCTTGATGGGTCAGATAGAGAAGGAAGCTGAAGCTGATTCTGATGAAGACAATAACGAAGAGGTATGTGATATGGCTGAATAAAATTTTTTGAACCAAATGCATGCTATGATGACTAAACTCCAAGAATTAGAGTCTAAACTTAAGCGTGAAAAAGGTACCATTAATGAGAAAAATCAATCTATACATAAACTCAACAATGATATTGATGAGAAAAATGTATTGATTGAAGGCTGCATAAAAACATTGACACCAGCGCGAAAGAGAAGACTATAATTCACAAAGAGCTATCTGAAACTGTTTCAAAATATAGATTGTGTGAGTTTGAATCTAAAGAGCTTTCTAAAATGTATTCTTCGATTTCAAAAGAAAACAAATCTTTAATTGAAAAGTTGAATGCTTTGGATGGGAAATTATATACTTTGGGTCAAACTAAACAAACCATTCATCTAAACAAACCCAAAGAGAACAAAGAGGATTGGGGACTCGGATACGAGAACCCACAATGTCTTAAAAAGGGTATATGTGAAGTTCCTGCTCTTTATGATTTTGGATTTTTAAAACTGGCACCTCAATACCTTGAACTTCAAGTTTTCTGGACTAAACTGTTTGAAAAGGATGAAGCCAAGGAAACCGAGAAAAGAAAGAACACATCTAAAATTCAACTCCCATTTCGTTATGAGAGGTTAAATAATAGTTATCGTTCTGATAAATCAAAATTTCTTTCAAATGACTATATTGAAAGTTATTATGTAAAAGAAATGGAGGCTATTAGGCTAAGCCCATCGAAGGTAAGCTTTACGTTCCTCCCTTGTGTTGGAAAGTAAAATTTCTGAACTCGAGAATACTCTCGCAAAAGAAAGGATTTTGATGGACTTAGAACAAACTATTTTTTCTACTGTGTTTAAATATACTGATTTTTCTAAATCTTTCAAGGCTTCAAAATTTGCTGATATATCCGGTCTACTTGATAAAAGGTTTGATTTTCTAAACTCTTATGGTTGTTTAAATGACTATGTTGGTGATTTTGACTTTAATGCTAAACTTCCTAATCATTCTTCTTTTGTTGTTAATTCTTTTGGATTACCATGTGTGTATGAAAAAGGTGAAACATCAACGAAAGTTGATAAATCAGTTCCTGTGAAATCCAAAGTTGCCAAAGGTAAGAAGAAGAAATCTGGGCATTCACTGAAACAGATCACCATTGGTAAGTCAAAGAAGAATCATTTGTTTGATTCTCACCATTCTAACTCTAAAGTTTCAAATGTTTCAGATCTGAGAAAGAAAAAGCTTGGAGTTAAGTCGGAATGGATACCGGAACAAAAGATCGATGAGAAAGCTAAATCATTTTCTAGTTTTGATTGTAATAACAAGACTACTAGTAAAGATATTTTGATTTTGATTCTCGCAAGAAATATTCTATACATCAATTATTCTAGTTATCTTCGTCTGCTAGAAAGTTTTCAAATTATGATAGATATGACTATGCTTCTCGAAAATATTTTGATGTTTGGTTTGGAAATTATCATGTTTACCATTATCGTTCTAATTCCTCATATAGTTTTCAAAAGAAAAGAGAGCCCAAATTTAAATGGGTGCCAAAATCATGTGCTAACATTGTAGGTCCCATTTATAAGTGGGTACCTAAACCTCTTGTTTCCTGATTTCTCTTGTACAGACCCGTCATATGTGGTACTTGGATAGCGGGTGTTCCAAGCATATGACCAGGCAGAAAAGTTTGATGGCTAACTATACAGAGAAATATTGCGGAACAGTTCGATTTGGTAACGATCAGTTTTCACCAATTCTGGGGTATGGTGATGTGGTTCACGAAAATGTAACGATTAAGAAGGTGAGGTACGTAGAAGGATTAGGATACAACCTGTTTAGTATTGGCCAGTTCAGTGAAAAAGATTTATAGGTAAATTTCAAGGCCAAGAGCTGTTCGGTACGCACTGAAGAAGGTAAAGAACTCTTGGTCGACACTCACAAGTCAAACATCTACACCATCAACTTGTCAAAGGTCCAGACTGACAATCAGGTGTGTCTACTCTCAAAAGCATTGATGCAAAAAAGCTGGCTATGGCATCGATGACTTTCTCACCTGAACTTTCGCTACATCAATAAACTGGTTAGTGGAAAGCTAGTGAATGGACTTCCTGAGCTCAAGTACGAAAAAAAACACTTGTGTGCAGAAGCCTGAACCGAATACCAGCTCTCCATTAGAGTTGTTGCATATGGATCTCTGTGTTCCTATGCTAATGCAAAGCTTAGGCGGAAAGAAATACGTGTTAGTTATTGTGGACGATTATTCGCGATACACATGGGTAAAATTTCTACGGTGAAAATATGAGACACCCAAAGTTCTCATTACATTTCTAAAGACGATCCAGGTGAATCTGCAGAAACCAGTCAAGCTTCTCTGAACTGACAACGACATAGAGTTTAAGAATAAAACAGTTGAAGAATATCTCGAATCGGTCGGGATATCACATCAATACTCTGTTGCACGTACGCCTGAACAGAATGGAGTAGTCGAAAGGCGAAACTTTACGCTAGTCGAAGCCTCTCGTACTATGCTCAGTCAATCCGACTTACCTCTATTTATGTGGGCTAAAGCTATGTCTACTGCGTGTTACACTCAAAATCGGTCCATGATACACTGTAGATTTCAAAAGACTCCGTATGCGTTAATCAATAACCGAACACCAACAATCAAGTATTTCCACATATTTGGGTGTAAGTGTTTTGTGCTAAATGACAGAGAGAGTCTGAATAAGTTCAGTTCTAAGGGGGAAGAGGGCATCTTTATCGGCTATTCTTCTACATCTGTTGCATATCGAGTGTATTTGAAGAAGTCAAAGACTGTGGTTGAGAGTGTAAATGTTACATTTGATGAAGAGATGGCTTCTGAACACGTCAGTTCAGAACCCGTGATAACAGAAGTACTAGCTTCTGGGCAAATCAGTCCAGAACCTATATCTCAAGCGAACAAATCAGATGGCGCATCAACGTCTACTAATCATTTATCTGATTTAGATTTACTATTTGAATTATTTTATGATGAATCTTGGATCTAAAGTGACTAAATCTGTTGTGGTTAACATGATAGAAGACTCAATGACTACTCATCCAACCATTTCAGATATCTCTACTGAACCAAACTCCCCGATTCAGCAAGAAGTTCAAGTTCAAATACCTACTCCGACAGTTGAAGTTGCGACCAACAATGAAGAAACGGAAGTAGCTGAATCAGTAAGGTGTACTGTAAGGACTGATCAACAGACTGACCAAGCTGAACCCACTGAAACTTCTGCACCTTCTACTTCAACTAAACCCCCCCATTCCTACTGAACAATCTGAAGAAGATACCAGTGGATTCTTAGATGATAATCATGATCAATCTGCATCTAATCCACTCCCTCATGAACACAATTGGACCAAAGGGCACCCGACATCTCAAGTTATTGGAGATTTGTCAAAACCGGTGCAAACTAGGTCTGCAACATTAAATCAATGTATGCATGATTCCTTTCTGAGCAAGATTGAACCTACTCGCATATCCGAGGATCTTGCTGATTCAGATTAGGTGACTGCAATGCAAGAAGAGCTGAATCAATTCGAAGCACTTAAAGTCTGGAGACTCATACCCAAACCTGCAGGTAAAACCATCATTGGTACGAAACGGGTTTTCAAAAACATGAAAGATGAAGATGGTACCGTTATCCGAAATAAAGCAAGACTTGTCGCCAAAGGATATAGGCAAGAGGAAGAAATAGATTACGACAAGACTTATGCTCCAGTGGCACATATAGAAGCAATTCGCATGTTTCTTGCGTACGCTGCCCACATAAACTTCACCGTCTATCAAATGGACGTGAAGACAGCCTTTCTGAGTGGCATACTCAAGGAGGAAGTCTACGTGGCGAAGCCAGAAGGCTTTGTTAATCAAGAGAAACCGAACCATGTATACATTCTCGACAAAGCACTTTATGGACTGAAACAAGCTCCTCACGCCTGGTATGATGTTTTATCTCAGTTCTTGGTCAAGTCAGGTTTTACAAAAGGTACGTTCGATACCGCTATATTCGTTAAAAAGGAAAAAGTGGGTATCATTCTAATTCAAATATATGTGGATGATATTATTTTTGGCTCTACAAATCCTAAGTACTGTAAGAATTTTTCAAAACTCATGGTGTCACGTTTTCAGATGAGTATGATGGGGGAGTTGACTTTCTTTCTCGGATTACAAGTCAAACAATTTTCAACGGGGATTTTCATCAATCAATCTAAATACATTCTTGATATTCTTCGGAGATTCAAAATGAAAAACTATAAACCGTTTGGTACCCCGATGGTACCTGGTCCTAAGATTGGCACTGATCCTTCAGGAAAAGCTGTTGTTGTTAGGACTTATAGAGGGATGATAGGTTCTTTGATGTATCTTACTTCTAGTAGGTCGGATATAATGTTTTCTACATGCTTATGTGCTAGATATCAGGCCAATCCTAACGAATCCCATATGTCTGCAGTCAAACGTATTTTTAGGTATCTAAAGGGGACTGCAAATCTTGGTTTGTGGTATCCTAAAGATACTAGCTTTGAACTAACAGTATATTCAGACGCAGATCATGTTGGTTGCATGCTAGACAGGAAGAGCACGTCGGGTTATATACATTTCCTCGGTGATAAACTCGCCAGTTGGGCATCGAAGAAGCAATTATGTGTCTCCACTTCAACGGCCGAAGCAGAATATGTAGCTGCTGCTAGCTGCTGTTCTCAGGTCTTGTGGATGAGAACGCAACTGCGAGATTTTTGTTATCACTACAATAAAATCCCGATTTATTTTGACTCGAAAAGCGCTATCACGATATCAGCTAATCCTGTTCAGCGTACGAAGACCAAACACATTGATGTCAGGTATCATTTTATAAAAGATAATGTCGAAAAAGGAACAATTGAACTTTACTTTGTAAAAACTGATTATCAGCTTGCAGATTTGTTTACTAAGCCCTTAGACGAAAAGAGATTCACTTTTCTTGTCTCTAGGCATAGTATGCTAAACATTAAGACATAATCAGTGGTTACCTATTAAAGTTTCCTCATTGTAAGTTTTTCATCATTTCTTTATCATTATTTCTGAAAGATATATGCACTTTAATATACTGTTACTGATCTCAGGGGGAGTGTGAGAAGTACTTCATAGATGATCAATGTTATTTTGAGGTGGAGCATATATAATTTCTGCATTTTCCTATCTGTCAAATTTTTGTAATGCATGATTTTAGGGGGAGTTTTTCAAGTCAAAGGAGTATGGCTATGACTTCTGATTATTTCAGATCAGAACTCGTACTTTAATTGTTTTACTGCTTTATGTCTTTTCATTTCTGTGAATAAAGTTGCTTTGACTTGATCTAAGACTTTTGCTGTTTGAGAGATGCTTACAAGATCATATATTTATGACTTAAAGCTTGACTTCATGAGATGTAAGATTGCTCGCAAAAGGTATATTTCTTTATCTTCATCTCACATATGGTTGAAAGAAGGACAACTTTCAATCATTGAAAACATTATTCTTAAATGTTCAAATCACTTCCCGATTCTTAAATAGATTTCATGAATTGGAAGTGTGATTTTAAATGTTTTCAAAATCTATTTTGTGCTTCAATGCTTCACAAACTGTGTGTTTCTACAGATATATACTTGCGTATTATCTTGTCTATATACTTTCAAGTATTCACACACACCGGTTTAAATATTTTCTTGAGTAAGTTATCACCATGTCTCATATTGACCAAGTTTTCGATGGTGATACACCCCACTTGTATTTCAAAGATTTTTTAGCGTCATTTCATTTCGAAGCACTCATTTCAAGAATGTCTATATTTTTGTTTCGTGTAGACCATATCCATTATTTTTTACCATAAGCCTTGAATGCTATATCATTTCATTTCTGATCATTTCATACAATCTCAGATTTTCAAACAAGTCTCTTGTATTCTTGTTCATTAATTCAATTTACTTGTTTGAAAATACTTCAATGTTTCAAATGCTCAAATCTTCATGATTATTTTCTGAGCATACAAACATCTGACTTGTATTTGAGCTTTAACTGGTAAAGTTAAATCATCTAAGCAACACATGCTTTCTAGGAAAACATGTGATCTTTGTGCTAAGACTTAAATGAAACTTCTATGGATTCACGTTAACCAGTGTTTCCTACCCAAGAAGTTAATCATTGTGGCCCAAGATTTACTAGCATAAACATATACAAATCTATACAAAACACTTTTGTTTTATTAATCACAAAGATTACATCAAGCCATATACCTATTTATGATAGGCTTTTTAATACAGAGTGTTTGTGTGTGTTCTGAATGTGTGCAACTATGTGTTCTTACTCTCTCTCAATCACCACCACGATTACACCTTCACTTTCACACACTTACTTAGAAACTAACACTATGACTTGCTTATATATAGGTCAACATGACCAAGCAAGGTCAAACCATCTAAGCTCATTACAACACATACACAAACAACAAATACAATAAAGACCCTCATTTAATCTTGAATACAATTTCAGTCTAACAATCTCCCCCTTTGGATTCAAGATTAAAAAAAAATTGGCAATAATCTTCAGGTCTTCATATCTTCAGAATTGTCTTCAGCTTTCAGCTTTTTCTCTTTCATAACTTTGATATCTTTAAGTCTTTTTACACTTTGTATGATCTTGACAATTTTTCAAACTTGTCTCCCCCTTTGAATTAGCTTTTGCATATTCTAAATAGACAACTTTACTTTCAAACTCTGACTTTCTTTCACTTTCTCTTTGACAAGCTTTCTTTAACCATTGACTTTGATCATCTGAAAAAATAGTTATTCTCCCCTGAAATATTTAAAACTTCAATCTGATCTTAAATTTTGATTATTCTCCCCCTTTTTAATGATTTATAAGAATCAAAATTATTAAAACACTTCAAGTTCAGATTTGTCGATGAATGATCTTCCCACCATCTGATAAGCACAATCATCATTTGATACAATGTAAGAAATCTCTCCCTTTGTGAAGAAATAGACAATCTCCCCTAGATAGGAAAATTATCAATATCCCCAATACATGATGTGAGAGAATCTGTCGTCTGATCTGAAAGAGCCGTTGAACCATGAATGCAGTCATCTGAATCTTTTCAAATTCAAACTAAGTAAAACTTGTAACCCTGAATCAACAGATGAAACAATTAGGAATGCCTGTCAGTAACACGAAGTTACTGTGTACAACGAATGTACAATTTAAGGAGCTGGTTTGAGGTTGACTCCCCACGTCTTCCATTCAATCATTGAAAAACACAAGTTAATTCTATTAATGTTCTGACAGAAAAACAAATTCTCTATGTGCTCGTGCTTGTGTTTTGAAAGAATTAGCACAATGATTGTGTTTCATAAGGCTCAAAGTATGTAAATCACTGAGACAACAATGATTGTACATGAACTCAATGTGCATGAGAAAGGGTCGAAGGTGGGGCAAATTTCCTTCTTTTTCAATATCAGTATCTTCCAAGAGAAGATCCGATAGATTATGTACTACTTCCCCAGAAAATGTGAAACATTCTCTTTTTGAGAAAAGAATGAGTAGCTAGTGAGGTTGTATACAAGAGATGGCATGGGCTATTTGCCTGTTTCAATGATGATCACCAAAGAAATGTGACCCAATCAGAAATGTGGCTGCCCGGCTCAGAAAGATGTTTGGTGCAGAGTTCTGATATTCTTTTAACTCTATTCTCACACCCTCTTTCTTTTAAACACATAAACTCACATCTAACCAATCTCTCATTTCCATTTTACCACAGCTCACTCCCACACTCAATTCTTTTAGACCCCTCTCCCCTCAATCACTCAAAGGATTTCTTCTGGGGTAGGAAACACTGGTTATCGTGAATCCATGGAAGATCTATTAAGCACTCACACTAAATCCCATGTTCCTAACAGTACATGATGTTCAATGATTTTCTTGACATGTAAAGCACAAGAAATCATATGTCAGTGTATGTATGCTCATCAAGAATCAGAAATGAAATTTGAGCATTTTAAACATTTAAGATATCTCAAAATTTTTATGAATGAATAATCAAGAAAGAATAGAAATGTTTTGAGAATCTGACAATGATTAGGATCAGATCAAATTATCATGAAGAAAAATTTTTGGGAATTCAAAGACGTATGTTGTTTATATGAACAATATATAAACATATTATCAATGAAAGCACATTAAAATTGAAATGACGTTTGATTCAAACAACTGTGAATACCAAACGGAAGTATTACCATAGAAAGATATATTATTTGATACATGGTAATAACAAAAACAATTTGAAAATACTGAACCAATGTGTGTATGAATACTTGGCAAAGTATAGAGAAAAGAAAATACACGAGTATTATTCTTTAAAGAACACACGGTCAGATAAACAGGTAAGTATCCAAAAATCAGTTAAAAAAATCACACTTCTTAATCCATGAAAACATTTTAAGATCGTGAAGTGGTTTGAACATTTTAAAAACATTTTTCACAAGTAAAAGTTGTTCTTCTTTCACAAGTGTTAGAGTATAAGTAATAGAATGATATACCTGTAGATCATAATCCTTAACTCTCCCTAGAATGAATATAGCATTTAAAGCATCATTAACAAACAATAGATATCATCCCCCTTGATATCTGAAATATTCAACTTATCAGAAAAAAATATAACAATATAATTTGTAAACACTCTTTCAAACAAAAAACTTCCTGAAAAGATGTAATCATGAAAGCATCCTTCAGAAGAAAACATTTGAATACGGGTTTTGAACTGAATTGTCCAAAAGCCATTGTCACATAAAATATCCTGCAAGAATTTTTTTTTGGTAATCATTATAAAAATGATTCCGCTTTAGTCAGTCAACATATGATGAAATATCCAAGATATATTCAAATAAAACACAAGATTAGAAAACTCCCCCTAGAATCATGAAGTGGCGTTTAACATACCAAGTTTGCTAACTAAAAAGTTAAACCTCTTCTCATCCAACGGCTTGGTGAAAAGGTCAGCCAACTGGTAGTCTGTAGTCACAAAGTGCATCTCAATATCGCCCTTCTCTACATGATCCTTTATAAAATGATAACGCACGTCGATGTGTTTCGTCTTGGATTGTTGCACTGGATTAGCGGTTATCGCAATCGCACTCTTTGAGTCGCAGTAGATAGGGACTCGTTGGTAAGTATATCCGAAATCTTTTAACTGTGTTTTCAACCAGAGGACTTGTGAACAGCAGCTTGCGGCAGATACGTATTCATCCTCAGCGGTGGATGTAGAAACACAATTTTGTTTCTTAGACGTCCACCTAACCAACTTATCACCTAAGAACTGACATGAACCAGAGGTGCTCTTTTTATCCAGCTTGCATCCTGCATGATCAGCATCAGTATAGGTCGTTAAATCAAAAGACGAACCCTTAGGGTACCAAAGGCCTAACTCGGTAGTACCTTTAAGATACCTAAGAATCCGTTTAACAGCGACCAAATGTGATTCCTTCGGGTTGGCCTGATATCTAGCACAGAAACATTTAGCAAACATAATATCCGGTCTACTCGCAGATAAATACAACAGTGAACCAATCATGCTACAGTACACTTTTTGATCTACCGATTTACCAGAAAGATCTGCATCTAAAATTGTGCCCTTTGCCATCGGTGTTTTCATCACCGAACTGTCATTCATGTTAAATTTCTTTAAAATATCTTGAATATATTTTGATTGATTAATGAAAATGTCTTCGGATAACTGTTTCACTTGAAGACAAAGGAAAAAATTCAGTTCACCCATCATTGACATTTCAAAACGAGATTCCATGATTCTTGAAAAGTTTTTACAAAACTTTGGATTTGTATAACCGAAAATTATGTCATCTACATAAATCTGTACTAGAATCATATCATCACCTTGCTTTTTCAGAAAGAGAGTAGTATCAATTGTACCTTTCTTGAATCCTGAAGCAAGTAAGAATTGTGTTAGAGTTTCGTACCAAGCTCTTGGTGCCTGTTTGAGTCCATACAACGCTTTGTCTAAGACATAGACATGATCAGGGTTCTTTGGATCAATGAATCCTTCTAGTTGAGCAACGTATACTTCTTCATGCAATATCCCATTTAAAAATGCAGATTTTACGTCCATTTGAAAGACAATAAAACTTTTGTGAGTTGCATAAGATAAGAAGATTCGTATAGCTTCCAGTCGTGCCACAGGAGCAAAAGTTTCTTCATAATCAATCCCCTCCTGTTGACAATAACCCTTTGCAACAAGGCGAGATTTGTTTCGAACTACAACTCCAGATTCGTCTCTCTTATTTCTGAAAACCCACTTTGTTCCAATAACATATTTTGCTTCTGTAAGTGGTATGAGTCGCCAAACTTTGTTCCTCACAAATTTTAGAAGTTCATCTTGCATCGACAGTATCCAATCTGGATCACGCAAGGCTTCGGAAGCTTTCTTCGGCTCGAGAGAACTTAACAAACTTGAATATAGACAAAAATTAGCAGATGTTGCACGCGTTTGTACACGAGACTGTACATCACCAATTATATTATGAAGTAGGTGAGCTCGTGTCCATCTCATAGTACTTGGAATTGGATAAATATCAACTTCAGTATTATTTTCCTCATATTCATCATATACTGCAGGTAAGTCTTGATCAACCCCAGATGTGCTCGGGACATCTTGTACAACCTCTTCTGAAGTAAAGATTTCCGGAGCAATAGAGGAATTACTCGGAACTGCTGTTTCAGAATTTGGATCTGCATACACAGAATCAACATTAGTACCTTCAGAATGTATATGTGTAGATGTACCTGAAGAGGTTGATATTGTGACATTGTCAGAAGGTCCTGAAATATCTGCTATTATAATTGGAACCTCTGAAGTTGATGCGGATATGCTTGATTTTTCAAAATCTGCACAAATATCCATAAAAGCATCAAAAAATAGTAAGTCTAATTCAGCTGTAACTTTATTTGAATTAGAAGACTTAGTCTGTTTGACTTCGGGTTCTATTCCATCTTGAATAGAAACCTTCTACTTAAGCTTGAGTTCTGAACTGTTGTGTTCAGAAGTCAACGTTGATGTTTCATCGAAAGACACATTAATGCTCTCCATGATCGTCTTGCTTCGTCTATTTTATACCCAATAGGCTTTAGACGTTAACGAATAACCAATGAAGTATCCTTCGTCAGCTTTCTTATCAAATTTACCAAGATTGTCACGATCATTGAACATATAACACCTGCAACCAAAAGTGCGAAAATATTTAATATTCGGTTTTCGACGATTAATAAGTTCATACGCTGTTTTTCTATGTCTTTTGATGACAATCGTACGGTTTTGTTTGAAACACGCAGTGGCTACGGCTTCATCCCACAGAAACATTGGCAACTCAGAATAGGCTAACATTGTCCTCGCATCTTCCACCAGTGTTCGATTCTTCCTCTCAACTACTCCGTTTTGCTGAGGAGTGTAGGCAGCAGAAAAGTTATGAGAAATCCCAACAGATAGAAGATAACTCTGAAGCTTTTCATTCTTGAATTTCGTGCCATTGTCACTTCTCAAAGATTTAACTGGCAACTGTAGTCGAACCTGGATTTTCTTTACAAACGCAATGATCAGCTCTGTTGCATCTGATTTGTTCCTTAGAAATTCCAACCAAGTATATCTGGAGTACTCATCTATCATGACCAAAATATATCGCTTGTCATTGATAGACTAAGTCCCTATCGGGCCGCAAAGGTCCATATGTATCAATTCAAGAGGTGTTGAGGATGAGAATTCTGTCTTTGCTTTATGAGAGGTTCGCTTCATCTTTCCCATTTCACAAGCTGGACAAAGAGAATACTTCTCAAACCTTAGTTCAGGTAGACCTTTGACAATACCTTGTCTCGCCAATTGGTTCATCGCATCAAAGTTTTGATGAGACAGACGCCGATGCCATATCCAAATTTCAGCTCGTGAAGCTTTTGCGATCAGACAAACAGATCTTGATGCAGAAAGAGTTGGAAAATTCACAGAATAAAGATTTGCATTCCGCTTAGCTTTAAAAACTGCACGACCATCTTCATCTTCAATATAACAGCATTTATCAGTAAACCGAACTTGGAATTGACTATCGCAGAACTGACTTGTGCTAAAAATATTATGATCAAATCCTTCTACGTATAGTACTCTCTTGATCGTCACAATGCCATTTGTTAAAGATCCGTGTCCTCGAATATGTCCGGTAACCTCAGAATTTGCATAACTTACAGTATCGGCTGGTTCCTCAACATAATTATGAAGTAGATGCTTAAATCCTGTCATATGGCGCGAGCATCCTGAATCTATATACCACGTATGTGAGGCCTGGAAAAAGAGCAAATTACTTCTGCTTAGGTACCCATATCCATATGGGTCCTTCTTTGTTAGCTTTTTGCAATTTATCAACATTATTTACCTTAGCCTTAATTCGCCACTCATAGCGAGGCTTAGGTACCCATTTCCATATCATTTTCACATTAAGCTCGTGAAATCTTTTCTTTTTAGAAAAATGATCAATCTTAGCATGAAAAACTTTAGCCTGATGTGTTACGGATTTGACAAGAGATGTTTTTCTGGCAACTTTAAATTTAGAATAAATGGAAGGAGTGATAAATGCTTATCATGATAGTGTTTGCAAATAAAATTCTTACGTGCAAATGTCAAAAGTTTAGATTTATCCAATGAAGTACAAGCATTCATACAACTTTGACATTTGGAAACGTTTGAATTTGTACAAATCAAACTATCACTATCACTGATACTACATTTATTTTTAGCAACATTATTTTCCTTCACATTCTTCTTCCATTCTCCTTTAACATTTTGCCTTTTTATATTTGAAACAGGATACAAAATCTTGTTAGCTTTCTTTGTAGAAGATGATTTTGACTTTGTAGTACAAGAAGCTTCTCCCTTTTCAAAAATACTCGGAGGATATTCAGGAGTAGTAGTGTAAACAACTGAAGTTTTAGAATTAATAGTCTCAAACTCTGGATTAGAATTAATATTCCAGTTTGGAGACTCAAACATCTTTTTCTCTTTTAGATTTTGTTTAAACAAATCATCTTTTAAAACTGTTAACTCTCTAGAGAGTTCTTTGTTTTCTTCAGAAAACTTGTCAAGTTTAAATCTGAGATCAAGATTCTCATCTTCTAAATCTTCAATCGTCTTTTAAAGATCTGTGATTTGTTTCTCAAATATAGATGTTTGATTCACCTCAGAGTTTGATTCCATCTTTTCTATTATAGGTACAGGATCTGAAGCATTCATCATTTCTGTAAAGATCTCCTCAGTCATAATTTTTGAAAAATCAGAATTAAGGTTTTGATTCATGATATTTTCATCTTTTGATTCTTTTGAGCAATTAGAAATGAATGACTCAGATAAAGAAATTTGATTCTCAACATCACTTTCAGAATCAGATTCATCATACTGACACTGAGATTCAGTACTATTTGCTTCAACCTTGGTTGACTCTGTTGGTAAACAAGGAGAAAATAGTAAAGAAAATTCACTAAATTCTGGCTTTCTTGTTTTATAACTTTCATTCAAATCTTTATAAGTAAAACCAACAGATTTAAAACATGAAATTGAATCAGCACAAGATGAAGTGTCATCATCATTCACAACTTTACCTTTAACAAAAGTATCATGAATATTAGGTTTTGTAAGAGTAGAGCCCATCTTATCCAAATTATACAAATTTTCTGGTGCTCTTTTCAAAACATTATTTGCTTCAAAACCTAAACCTTTTTTAACATCATAAAATCTGACATCTTGGAGTTTGTTTGTTAAAAGATTTAATGTTTGCTCAGTCTGTCCTCGTTTCAGATTTAAATCCTCCAGTTGCTTGATTTTACAATACGCCTCGTTTCTTTCTTGAAAACATGCTTCAAATTTGATTTTAAAATCACCTTTTTCAGCATTTAAATTTACAAGATCTCTTTCAAGCTCAGATATTTTTAATTTTAAAACAACTTTGTCCATTTTCAAAATCTCTTACCCAGATTCTTTATCCTTAACAACATCTTTCAACATTGCATTTTCATCGCGAAAATTCAACATTGTTTGTCTTTCATGACTAAGTTTGACTTTCAAAGTTTCAAACTCTTCTTTCATGAATTGAACTTGAGCTTTTAACGATTGAATAAGTTCATTGTTAGACAGAGTACTTACCTCAGAACCATAGACGGAATGATCAGAAGATGATTCAGTGTCCTCATTGACTTTGGCTATCATACACACCTGAGTAAAGTGTGTCGTTTCATCATCAGAACTCTTGTAGAACCAATTTTGCTCTTCCGCCATTATGTTCTGACCATCTTCCACTTTCTTTGCAATCAGTGATTTCCTAGCTTAGTACTCTGAATTCTTTGTTCGTTTGAACTTATAGTCTTTGGAAAAATGACCTGGTTTTCCACAGTTATAGCATCGTCCATATTTCGGCCCAGTCTCTTCTTTCTTTCCTTCTCTCTTCTATTCTCTTTTCTCTTCTCGCTTTTCTTCTCTTTTCTCTCCTCTTTTCTCATACTTCTTTTCAGACCTTGGTTTGTACTTATCTTTCTTGTAACTCTCATATTTCGGTTTTGAGAATCTGTTTTTACCAAAGGTTTTCTGAAACTGCTTTGTTAGAAGAGCCAGATTTTCAGCAAATCGTTGAATATCCTCATCTGAATTTTCTTCAACTTCAGTAGAAGATTCATCAGTACTTGAATCGGTGATTTCAGTGAGGAGAGATTTGGATTTCTTTGACTTTGTCTTGTAAGAAGAACTGGACTTGAAACTTGACCCTTTCTTACGTTCAGACATTAAGGCTAGAGAATCTTTGACCATCTTCTTTTCAGCACTCAGCTGCTTTACTTCATCCTTATGCTGAGACAAAGTTGTGAAGATATCATTGACTTCTTCTTGAGCCATGTCTTTAGTCATCTGAATGTTGATAGCATAGCTTTTCCATTCTGGGTTCAAGTTCTTAACGAACTTATAATTGATCTCTGATACTGACTTGTTCATTCCATTTCTCCTTAGATCATTCAGAATCACATTGAAACGTGTATATATCTCCAACAAAGTCTCTCCTTCTTTTGCATGGAAGCCTTCATATGCATTTATACTTTGATTCAGTTTTGTCTGAATTGACTTCTTTGTTCCCTGAAACTGTCTCTCCAGTTCATCCCATAAAGCTTTTGCAGATTCCCTACTGTCTACGCAATTGTAGATGTCATTAGGAATTGCCACAGTGAGATAGATAAGTGCTTCTTCATCTATCTTATGTCTTGCCTTTTCTGTTTCACTGAAGAATTCATATGGTTTTGGCACATATCTATCTGGAATTACTGGAGATGTAGCTGTGGCTGCCTGTCCAGGTGCATACGTTTCTGGCACAATTGGACCATTTATGATAGACTCCATATAATCTCTGTTCTATAGATTCAAGAACTGAGTCATCCTTTTCTTCCATTGTGAGTATTCTCTGATAGACAAGACCGGAGGCTTCAGATGAGATCCCATAGAGAGTAATTCATTCGCAATGATTGAAAGATGTATAAACCTACACAAGATGAAAAATATTAGCTAGTAAAGATCTTTAAATCCAACAAATCAAGAAAACTAAAAAAAATTCAAGTATAACACTGTAGCTTGAAATATGAAAAAAATCATAAATTTCGAAAAATTTGACTAAGTGACAAAACTCGCAAGTCATTGTTGAAACTCGCAAGTCACAATTGAAACTCGCAAGTCATTATTTCTGAAAAACCCGCAGACTAAGGCTTGCACGTTTGTGAAATTCGCACGCAAAGACTCGCGTGTTCTGATAAACTTGTCGATGATTAAAACTCGCTAAACAATGAAACTCGCAAGCAACTATTCTTGAAGAAACTCGCTAACGCCTGAACTCGCAGATTACTATTCACTCATAAACACGCAGGCTGAGACGTCCGTGTTTGAGAAACTCGCTAGGCACTACTAGCGCGTTTTGAACAAACTCGCTAGACAAGATTAGCGTGTTCTTACACTTAGAAATTTTTCTAAGAATTTCAAACTCGCAGATAACTGAACTCGCAAAACCCTGTTCCTGATGAAACTCGCACACTTCGACTAGCGCGTTTGTAGAACTCGCTAATCGTTACATGCGTGTTTTGGTCCTTAGAAAAAAAAATTCCAATTCTCCAAACTCGCATACTTCAACCAGCGAGTTTCTAGAACTCGCTAACAACGTCTTGCGCGTTTTTACCAAAAAAAAATTTCTTCAACTAGCGCGTTCTAACGAAGAACTTGCGCTTTCTTCAGATCTAGCGCGTTCTTCAGATTTCTTGCGTGTTCTTCATCTGATTCACCAAAAAACAATCTAAACTTTGAAATTCAACTCCAAACTTTGAGAATTTACTCACTTGATCATCGAAAACCCATTACTAACAACTAAATTCGATCCACAGCAGAAAAAGATAGAAATTGATTCAAATACAGTGTGTGAACTCGTGAACTTCGAAAAACAACAAAACTTCAAAAACAATGATCAATTCACATGCAATTCAAAAATTAAAAGATACAGACTCTATCGATTTCACTATATGATAATAACCTGATCAATTTCAACTCGAAATTTTCATTAAAACTGAAAATTGATTCGAACTTCGTGAACAGTAACTATGAACAGTGTCGACTCAAAAACTTTCTTGATTTTGAAATGGATTTGGCTCTGATACCAATTGCGGCCCAAGATTTACTAGCATAAACATATACAAATCTATACAAAACACTGTTGTTTTATTAATCACAAAGATTACATCAAGCCATATACCTATTTGTGATAGACTTCTCAATACAGAGTGTTTGTGTGTGTTCTCAATGTGTGCAACTGTGTGTTCTTACTCTCTCTCAATCACCACCACGATTACACCTTCACTTTCACACACTTACTTAGAAACTAACACTATGACTTGCTTATATATAGGTTAACATGACCAAGCAAGGTCAAACCTTCTAAGCTCATTACAACACATACACAAACAACAAATACAATAAAGACCCTCATTTAATCTTGAATACAATTTCAGTCTAACAATCATTAGTGATTGAGTGTGAGGAGTCGAAAAGAAATGAGTGTGGGTTGTGAGGTGAGGTAAAATGGAAGAGAGAGTTTGGTTAGATGTACGCTTAATGATTAAAAGAAAGAGAATGTGAGATCAAAGTAAAAGAATATCAAACTTTGCACCAACTACTTTCTGAGTCGGGCAGCCATATTACTAATGTTTCAAAATTCTTTGGTGAACATTATTGAAACAGGCAACTAGCCAATGCCAACTCTTGACATTAATCCCACCAGCCACTCATTTTCTTCTTATCAAGAAAATGTTTCATTTTCCAAAGGGGAAGCATCACATTTACTATCTGATTTTCATTTGGAAAATCTGGATATTGAAAAGAAGAAAGTATGCCCCACCTTCGCATTTCAATCATGCACATGAAGTCTGTGTTGAACTTACTGTTGTTTCAGTTGTTTACACAATTTTGAGCCTTTATTAGCAATCATTCGTGCTTAACTCTTTCAATCACTTGCACGAACACACAAATAATTTGTTTCTTTCTCATAACGTTCATAGAAATTTTCTTTTGTGGTGTTTCGATGATTGAATGGAAGCCCTGGGGGAGTGAACATCATAAAAGTTCCTTTACAATTTGTATTCGTTACACACAGTGACTTCGTGTTACTGACAGACATTTTTAACTGATTCATTTGTTGATTTAGGGGTCACATTTCTAATTTATCTGGATTTGAAAAGATCTAGATGAATATCTTGGCAGTTTGACGGTGAATCAAAGGCTCAGTTCAAAAGATCAGCATGGTCAAAGACATTTCTTGGAAGAAGTTTTGTTGATGTCGATGCTCTATTCATCAAAAAGGGGGAGAACATAATGTTTGAAGAAATGTCCATTACAAGTTTTCTTTCAAGAGACGTTTTAAAAGAGAAGACCTAACAAAGAAATGGAGAGAATACAATTTTTAAAGAATGTCCAAGTCAGAACGTTCAAATATTGAGGAAATTTTCTTTGAAAATGTTCTGCTAATGCTTTTTGAGCTGAATCTGGAGATAATTTCTTTCCATTATCTGAAAGAGTGTTTTTCTACGACTCTTGGGAAGATTACAAGATGTGCTAAAGAAAAAGAGAGAGATTGCATTTTTCTGAGCTTAAAGAGAAGATTGGATTGCGAAATCTTTTTAGTAATGATCTTGATTCAAAGGGGGAGATTGTTAGATCACAGATTTATTGGATTCAAGATCATCAAGATTGAAGATGACAGATTCAAGAAGTCAATGCTAAAAGTCAATTCTCAACAAATAGTCTAGGTCATTTGTAATAAATAGTCAAAGTTAATTTCCTTGTCTTTTTATGTATTTTTGTTTTTCCCTAAATTGGTATTTGTTTATTTGGGTGAGAGGGTTAGGTGTGTAAGGCGTGCCCAAAATATAATTATCATCCGTCATTCACATTTATAGAGAGAGAGAGCTCTTAGAAAGAAAAACATCCTTCAAGAGAGGTTTTGTAATCCTTTGATTCTGAAATCAATATCATGTTATTAATCTCTTGTTGTGATTATATGCTTTATGTGGTAAGAAATTGATTTTATAGGGACAATCACTCCCCCTTTGTATTCAAGATTTAATAAAAATTTGACAATTATCTTCAGCGCTTTGATTATTCAAACTTTGACTCTGACAGCTTTAAACTTTGTAGCTCTGACAATCTTTAATCTTTGATGCTTTGAAGAATCCTGAAAAGTCTTTCACATTTAGCATCTTTGAAAGTCAACATGTCTTGAACACGAATTTGAATTCTTGAAACTTCTTTGAAATCTTCATCTTTGAACTTTGAGAAATCCTTGATCTCATATCTTCATCTCTGTAATCTCTTAATCTTCTTCAGAAAATCAGCTTTCTCAATCAACTTGATCTGTCTTATTTGTCTTTGAATCATTTCGGAATGATTTCTTTTCATCAGACTTGAATGAAATGAACTTTCAAAATTTCTCCACATGTGTTTTCACTTTATGACTTTGAAATTGAACTTTCAGAATTTCTTCCCCTTTCTGATGAATTATGAGAATCAAAATCATCAAAACTTAATTCAATTTCAGCTTGGTCTTTGAAACTTCTCCCCCAATTAAACAATGTAGAACAATCTTCATGATACTTTTGGTAAAGTATTAACATTCTCCCCCAATTGATCTGATTATGAGCCGTCAATTCATGAATGTATTTATCCGAATCTTTTCAAATTTAGACAAATTATGAGTTGTAACCCTGAATCAACAAATGAAACAGTTAGGAATGCCTGTCAGTAACACAAAGTTATTGTGTACAAAAAATGTACAATTTAAGGAGCTGGTTTGATGTTGACTCCCCAGGACTTCCATTCAATCATTGAAAAACACAAGGTATTTTCTATGAATGTTTTGACAGAAAAACGGATTTTCTGTGTGCTCATGCTTGTGTTATGAAAGAATTAAGCACAATTATTGTGTTTCATAAGGCTCAAAGTATTTAAACCATTGAGACATCGATGATTATACATAGACTCAATGTGCATGAAAAAGGGTCGAAGGTGGGGCAACTTTCCTTCTTTTTCAATATCAGTATCTTCCAAGTGAGGAACCAATAGATTATGAGTTGCTTCCCCAGAAAATGTGAAACATTCCCTTTTTAAGAAAAGAATGAGTAGCTGGTGGGGTTGTATGCAAGAGATGGCATGGGCTAGGTGACTTTTTCAATGTCGTTCACGAAGAATTGTGAAACAACAGTTTATGTGGCAGCCCGACTCAGAAAGAAGTTTGGTGCAGAGTCTGATATTCTTTTACTCTGATCTCTCACCCTCTTACTTTTAAACATTAAAGCTCACTTCTAACCAATCTCTATTTTCCATTTTACCTCATCACACACCAACACTCAATCTTTTGACCCCTCTCCCCTCAATCACTCTTAGGATTACTTCCTGGGTTGGAAACACTAGTTATCGTGAATCCATGGAAGTTCGGTTAAGCTCTCACATCGAATCCCTTGTATTTTTCCTAAAAGAATATGTTGTTCAATGATTATCTTCACATTTAAGCACACTAAATTATTTAACAGTATATGTATGCTCTCCGATTGTGATGAGCATGTTAAGCATTTCAGATTTCTCAAAACTTTGTATGAATGAATAATCATGAAAGAATAGAAAAGTTTTGAGAATCTGACAATGATTAAGATCAAATCAAATGATTAGTAGAATAAAACATATAAGAATTACCAAAAGATTTACCTTTGTGCACATTGTTCTTTTTGGAATTTGATGTGGATACAGATGCTTTGTCCTTCTTTTCATCAGAAGAATCTTTAACCCTCCAGACCATCTGCCCTTTCTTAGATTGCTTTCCAAGAGATTTAACATAGAAGTTTGTTGGACTATCAACAGATTTCTCATAAAACAGATTAGATGGTCGAATCTAATTTGATTTGACAGTGTTTGGTTTGACACTTTTCTTTTTGAAAACATTTTTCTCATGAATGGAACTTGAAGCTGTTTTGAAAGAACAGACTGATTCTGTTAAATTATCAACAGGTGATTGATCAATCACATTAGCGGAAATCTTTTCTGACATATCACTATTTCCAACTTCCAAGTCCTTTATCTTTTTGGACAAAATATTTCTTTCATCAGAAATTGTGTCAAACTTGTGTTTCAAATCAGTTCTAGCCATCTGTTCTTTAATAATGTCTGATGATAGAACATATATCTTGGATGTGAGCTTAGATATTTCAGATTCAAAATTTAAACTTTCTAGTTCAAAATCTTTTTTCTAAGTTCTTGGTTTTCTCAGAAATTTCTTTGAAAATCCCAGTATTTCTCTTTTCAGCATTTTTCTTTTCAACATCATAAGACCTTTTATTTTCTTGAAAACATTTTCTTTTTTTCTGAAGTAGGTCTTGTAATGTAGAGATCTGTTTAGGAAATTCAAGTACTTTATCTTCAAGAACTCTTCTCTCCTTTGCAAAAGTATCCCTTTCAGTTATAATAATCTTTTCAAACTCGGATACTTTCTTTGAGAGTTTAATGCATCTAAGCTCAAGATCCTTTTTCTCTTGTAAAGTTTTCTTTGAAAGATCAGACAGTTGTTGAGTAGAAGCATTCTCTAGATTTGATTTGACTTTATCTGCTTGGAGACTTTTCAGTAGTTCAACATTTTTGGCTTCCAAAGCAGATATATTTTCTTCAAAAGACGTAAACTTTTGTTGAAGCTCAACTGATTCAGCTTGTTTTTCAGATGACTTTTGTTCTGTTGACTACAGTTGGCTTTGAAGATTCACTATCTTTCTTTCTTTCAACTTGATTTCTTTTTCACAAGTCTGAATAGTATTTTCTTTTAAAGCTATGATTTTCTCTTTCTATTTAATCCCTTTCTCTTTTTCACTTATGATACCTGCAAAATCAGATTTAACATGATTAGCACATTTTGCAGAATCAAAAGTTTTATCAGAATTTGACAAATTAGACTTCAACTCCTGAATCTGTTTTAGAAGGACTGATTTTTGATTTTTCAGTTTATCCCTTTCAACTTCTATTTTTGGTATCTCAGGCATGTACATGACAGCAACATCTTTGGCTGACAATACAGTATTTCCTCTCTCATCTGTAGTAGGCATCTTGAATGATAGATGAGCTTGATTTGAATGATCGTTCCCAAATCAATTCAGAAAAATTTGACTGAAAGTCAAAATCAGATCACAAAAAAAATTTCAGAAATATTCTAACTCTAAAACTCGCAGACTACTAAAAACTCGCAAGGGACAGAACTCTCAAATCACTGTTCATAAGACTTCTCGCTATAAGCTTCGTGCGCGAAATCAAAACTCACAAACCACTACTTGCGCGAAATGTAGAACTCGCTAGACGTGTTATACGTGAAGTAGGCTTCTCGCAAAGATGCTTCGTGCGCGAAGTAGACTTAAAATAATTTCGAACTCCAAACTTCTCGCAAACAAATGCAAACTCGCACGTCAATAGATCCTTACGCATTCCATACTTAAAATTTTTTAAGACATGGAGAACTCGCTAAATATAAAACTCGCAGAATACACAAACTCCCATCACACTGTTCACAACACTTCTCGCAAAAGACTTGTGCGCGTATCTCACTTCTCGCAAGAGCTTTATACGTGAACCAACATCAAAATTTCAAAGATCATCATGCGTGTTCTTGAGTTGGTGCGAGTTCTTCATTTGCGCTAAGTCTGGATCTAGCGCGTTCAATACTTGGACTCACGGATTCGATCTAAAATGAAGTAAACCTGCAAATTAGAATATGAATTTGTACAGGGTTTGTCGATTTACCATTTAGAACACTTTTCTAACAAATGATTAGACTAAAAACATCAAACTCATCATGATTTGATTCAAACACTGTTCGACAAATATTTTTTTTAAGAAAAACCAAAATTTCAAAAATTGAAATCGAATTAGTTCGAATTTAGTGATCCAATCAATAATAGAAATGATTTAAAACATAAATCGAACACTAGGAATTCATTATCTTGCATCAATTTAGAAATGAAAATTCGATTGAACAGTGAAATTTAGAAAAAGTCTCTGCGTGTTTTTGATTTTCCAAGAAATCAATTCAATCTGATGATCTAATCTTTCTGAAAATGATTTGGTCTCGCTCTGATACCAATTGAAACTGTAAAATCCCAATATCAATCAAGCACTATACAATCAAGAAATGACAATTATGTGTTCTAGAGAGAGAGTAGAGAGAGAAACAATCACAAGTATATTGATCTAACAGTATCAAGTGTTACAAGCTTAGTTACATGATTACAAAACAACTCTTACAATTTATACTGTACATACTTCTCTCACATGCTTACAACAGAAACTCTCACATCAAAGGTTCTCTCAAACAACTAATGTTGACTTTGTTGACTTAATAATACTTTTTCTTTTCACATTAAATCTTGGATACAATTATACACTAACATTAACATAATAGTTGCTCCCAAAAGGACAACTACAGGAGTACCCATCTGCCCAGATTTTTGGGATATGTTTCTTCGAGTAAAGACTTATCTTGAGCTTAAAAAATTGAAAAATGAAAAGGTCAAGATCACTCAAACTTCCAGGGCTCCAAAACCTGTCAAACCAATAAAACCTTTTATGGAAAAGCTCACCTTTTAACAGAAGGCAAAATGGCCCAAAATTGACAAAACTAATGCTTCTGTGGCAGTGAATGCTCGAAAGGAAGGTCGTCAAGGGAGAGTACACTTAGAGAGCCATCCAAGAGGAGTTTTTGACAATAGACAACCTAGATTAGACAAAGTTTTATGTAAAAAGAAACCCAAATCTAAAATGGGTTGTTGTAAAAGTTGCTTTGTACCCTTCTTTGACAATTTTAATGAAATATTTAAGAAGTTTGCTTCTAAAGTTCCCCATTGCAAATGTTTTGATCTTGTGCATGCTTTAAATTAACACTTCTCAAGGCCCTTCTGTCTTATATCTCACTCGAAGCCCAAGAATGCCAAATTCAAGGGTGAGAAAAGACAAAATTGTACCTCTATCAAGGAGGATAAAACCAAAATTAATGGTGTTAAGACTCCTAACAAGCCTGGACCCATTTGGAAATGGGTACCTAAATCTTCTTAATATGTCTGCAGAAGAAACAACATGTGCCCATTTGGTACCTTGACTCTGGGTGTTCAAGGCACATGATTGGCGACAGAGGGTTGTTCTCCGCTTATAGAGAAAAACATGGAGGTGGTTCTGTAACCTTCGGAGACAACAAGAAGGGTCAAATCAAAGGCTATGGAGTCATTGCCAATGGAGACATCAATGTCAACAAAGTGGCTTATGTGGATGGCCTTAAGCACATCCTGCTAAGTGCTAGCCAACTCTGTGATAATGGACTCGATGTGATGTTCAAGAAGCAATACTGCTCTCTGTTTAAGGAAGACGCAACTACAAAGCTTTTGTGTGCCAAGAGACGAGGTGATCTATACCTCATGGCCTTCAAGTCGATCAACAAAAATGAAATGCTTTGTCTGGTCTCAAGTAAGAACGAGGAAGCTTGGCTCGGGCACAACAGGTTCTGTCACTTAAACTTTCACTCCCTAGACAAACTTGTTAAACTAGACCTTGTAAAGGGGCTACCAAGTATTAAATTCAACAGAGATCATCTATGCTCTGCGTGTGAAATGGGCAAACTTAAAAAGGTTGCCCAAAAGACCAAAACAGACATATATTGCACTAGACCTCTGCAGATGCTTCACGTAGACCTCTGTGGTCCTATATCTGTGCAGAGTCTAGGTGGTAAGAAGTACATTCTTGTACTCATAGATGAATTCTCTAGATATACTTGGGTGGAGTTTGTTCGAAAGAAATCAGATGTTTCTAAGGTACTAATCAATCTCCTTAAGAGGATACAAGTTCTTCATGATTGCAGGGTTTAGAGAGTTCGAAGTGACAACGGGACAGAGTTCAAAAACTCAATGTTAGGGTGTTTTATATGTTAAATAGAAGTTCAGGGTGCAAAATGTAATTATTCTAAAGTTTTATTAGTTAGTTGCGCCTAAAGCCCATTAGCCCATTAAGCTTTGTACGCCTAAATATATAAAGACATTTCGAGTTCATTTATTAGTTTAAGATCTCATTCATAATTCTCTAGTCTATAGGTTTACTTTGCTTATCAGATATTATCTCTGTAAACCTAAACCCTTTCTTGAATATTAATCATATGACTAGAGGTTGTGGCATATTAACAGTTCTTCATTGATTATACTGTTCGTGATTGCACTGTGCTGGGATCTACATTTGGTATCAGAGCAAAGAGACTGAAGGTTTGATCCAAAAAGGTTTGTCTAAAACCCTTTAATCAATTATCCTGTTTATCGTGTTTATCTGCTATAGTTGGTTTTCTGGATAGAATTGTGTTTTTCTGGAAAAAAACAGTGATATTGATTGATCTGTGTTTTGGAAAATCAATTTTTTTTCTGGTTTAAGTTAAGTCGTTTGAGTTTATTTGTTTGATCTGTGTTCTGCTATTCCTGTGGTCAATTTGGGTCGATTGGTTTTTCTTATTATCAATTAATTCAAGTTTCTGGAAAAATAGTGACTCGATCGATTCTGTGTTCTTGAAAATCAAATAGTTTTGGTTCGAGTTTTCTGGGTTTGATTATCGTTTTGCATGAGTTCTTGAGGTTCTGGAAAATTTTCTGGATTAAACTAGTTTATGATTAATCGATTGATTTTTTGGGTTGTTTAATCTTGATTTTCTGTAAAAATCATATCTGCTTTATGGGGTCGAGCGATTGATTTTTCTGGGTCGATCGTTCTTCAAATTCATCGAGTTTATCGGTCTTTAATCTTATCTGTTATCGTTCTGTGGTTATCTGTTATCGATTTCGACTGGACCCTTGTCTTGACCGGTGTCGTATGTGACTGGTGACCTGTCCTGACCGGTAAGTTGTTCGACCGGTACACTCAGCGACCGGTACGTTGTGGACCGGTGTATTGTGTTGACCGGTACTCGTCTTGACCGGTACCTTGTCTAGACCGGATAGCTTTGGCGACCGGTAATTTGTTGACCGGTATTCATCGACCGGTACAACTTTGTGACTCGACCGGTATCCAGTTGACCGGTACCCAGCTGACCGATACTTTGCACCCGGTGCCTTGTCGACCGGACCATCTCTCGACCGTACCCCTACTCGACCGGGTCCTTGCCTCGACCGGGTCCTTGCCCTCAACTGGGTCCTTGATCGACCGGGTCCTTGTCCTACTTATTTTATATATATTGTTTTTGGATCATTCTGTTTGTCTCACGATCGCTACAGTGCATTTTAAGTTTAAAGAGATAAGATGAATTCGAGAGACGCCTTAGCCATCGGTTCAGATCAAAAATCCCCAGTGCTCTATCGGGGAGAATACCCACAATGGCATGATCGCTTCATGAACTTTATCGAAGCGAAATCCAACTACGAGGAAATATTCAAATGCCTGAAAGAGGTGCCGCAACCCTGGCCAACAAAAGTCGTGCCTGGAAACCAAACCGAGGGTCGACCAGACCATGAGGTTCGGAAAGTACTCGGTGAGTTTACCCCTCCAGAAAAGAGCATGCTTGAGGCTGAAAAGCATGCAAAGTCCTATCTTCTACAAAGTCTACCCAACGACATATATGCTTGCATCGATAGTTACAAGGAGACTGCAAAAGGAATGTGGGACCAGATTGAGAAGATGATGATGGGTAGCAGAATAAACACTCAGCTGAAGACGACAAATTGCATCACCCGATATGATGGCTTCAAAGCTAGAAAGGCGAGACGCTCACAGAAACCTATGAACGGTTCAACCTGCTTCTGAACGATATGCATAAAAACGAAATCAGGAAGACGAACACCGAGAACAACATCAAGTTCATGAACAATCTTCAACCAGAGTGGAAGATGTTCGTCTCTCATATCCGTCATACTCAAGCACTAGAGAATCTTACACTACCTGAACTATATGAAATACTTCTCCAAGATGAAGAAGAAGTTCTTGAGTTGATGGGAAATCAAAAAGCAGATGATAAGCCGGTATGTTGGGAACTGAAGAAAAGCTCAAGTATGGTTAATGCTGCTAGTTTAGAATTACTACTGCTAGAGGACTTCAAAGTGGACTTCAAAGTTAATACTGTTGAGTATTACTGCTTCTAGTAGAATTAATACTGCTAGTCAAAGTTAGTGCTGCTTGAACAAAGTTAGTACTGCTTAGCTAGTTAGTACTGCTAGAGGTTAGTGTTGCTTAGTAGTTAATGCTGCTTATGATTAGTGCTGCTTATGAATTGAAGATCCGGATGGACAGGATGACACCTGTAAAGAATAAAGAGATTCATGGAAGGATTGAAGATAACTATGCAAGATATACTGAAGATATTCTATTTTTTGTAATTATCTTTTGTTCAGTATATGTATAGATTAGACAGAATAGTTTTAAGAACACAGATTTAAATTCTAAGTTTTTGTTTTTAGAGAGAATCAACCTCAAGGCATAGTTCCTAATACTAGAGAAGTAGTATTTGTCTTGAAAGAGTTTGTTTTTCAAGATTGAGGTTGAGTGTGTAATCTTGTGATTTTAATCATTCAATACAAGTTTGCAAGTTGTTAATCATATACTGTTTGTTTACTGTTACATTGAATATCAAAGTGTTATTCCGCAACTTCTTTGATATTTGTTTCTGAGACTTTATTCTTGTTGAGAATTCGATCCTGACAAGTGGTATCAGAGCAAGTTCTCTCATAACATTTCAGGCATTTGAATATTTCCTCGTATAGGCAAGAAATCTTACTGCTTGGTTATTGTTGATGATTACTCCAGATTTACTTGGGTATATTTTCTAAGGACTAAGGATGAGACAAGTGGATTGATCAAATCCTTTATCCTAAGAATTGAAAACCAAACTAATCAAAAAGTAAAAGTCATTAGATCAGATAATGGGACTGAATTTAAAAATCTTGATCTAAACACCTTTTGTGAAGAAAAAGGAATTGAGAGACAATATAGTGCTCCTAGGACTCCTCAACAGAATGGAGTTGCTGAGAGGATAAATAGGACACTAATAGAGGCTGCTAGATCTCTGTTGGCTGATTCAAAACTGCCAATTACCTTCTGGGCTGAAGCAGTTAATACTGCCTGTTATGTCCAAAACAGAGTCCTAGTGGTCAAGCCAAAGAACAAGACCCCATATGCGCTTTTAAATAAAAGAAAACCCTTTATTGGATTTTTGAAACCATTTGGGTGTCCTTGTACTATTCTCAATACCAAATCTCACTTAGGTAAGTTTGATAGCAAAGCAGATGATGGATTTCTTGTTGGTTACTCATCTCAGAGTAAGGCTTACAGAGTTTTTAACTCTTCTTCCAGAATAATTGAAGAAAGTGACAATGTCAAATGCAATGAGAACACACCAAATCCTATTGGGTCTGGTCCTCAGTGGCTATTTGACATTGATTCACTAACTAACTCTTTTGGTTTCAGTAGTGATAATTATGCAGGTTCAGGGAGTGAAGGATCAGGAACTACCCAAGTCAAAAACAGTTTATCTCAATCTGTGATCTTTCCCATACCCACAGTGGATCCTGTTGAAGACTGTGAAAAGGAATCATCTACTGGACCAAGTCAGAGTGAAGAAGAAAGTAGAGATGAGGAGACTAAAGACAATAAAGAATCAGAAGTAGCTGCTGAAAACACCCCAGTTGAGTTGAATGACTCCAATCTAGAGGTGGGACTTAATGAAGAACCTAATCATCACACCAGAGTTCAAAAGAATCATCCTCCACAACTGGTAATAGGAGATATATCCTCTCCTATGATGACTAGAAATCAAAGCAGGCTGCAAGAAATGTAAGACCAACAACATACAGTGCTTTCTTGTTTTTTATCCCAGCTTGAGAAGGCACATGATGCTATGAAAGAGTCCAGTTGGATAGAAGCAATGCAAGAAGAGCTACTGCAATTCAAGCTGCAAGATGTTTGGGATCTGGTAGACCTTCCTAAAGGCCAAAGAGCAATAGGAACAAAATGGGTCTTCAGGAATAAGAGAGATGAAAGAGGTATAGTGATAAGGAATAAAGCAAGGCTGGTGGCTCAAGGGTATACACAAGAAGAGGGAATAGACTATGATGAAGTATTTGCACCTGTGGCCAGGATAGAAGCAATTAGATTATTCCTGGCTTATGCTTCTTATATGAAATTCAAAGTCTATCAAATGGATGTAACATAAATAAGACCTCCCCCATGGAAACTTTGAATGAGCAATCATTCAAAGGTCCCAGGTGCCAAGAACCCAAGGGGGTGGATAGTGCTTCTGCTAGGCAGAAGACTTCCACCACAAAAAGATCCAATGATCCATCAAAAGAGGGTAACACTTCTGGAGAAGGTGAGGACAGGTATGACTATTATGAATTGATGGAAACCATGGGAAACATCAATATGGATGCTCTTAAACAAGGGAAAGAAATAGAAGAAATGAAGCTGGTAATTTTGTCCCAACAAGTGCAAATTACCAAACTCAAGAAGCTGGTGAAGATGTTGGTACTTAAAAAGAAAAAGAAGCAATTTGTACTGAAGAAGAGGGCACATGTTCAAGATACTTTCAACAAGGGGGAGAAGCCAGAGGGAGAAACAGAGAAAGAAAGCTCAGCTGTAAAGGAAGTTGAAGTTGAGGGGGAGACAGAACATGGAACAACAGCATAAACTGTTAATGCTGCTACAACAGAAGAAACAGTTAATGCTGCTAAAATACAAGAAGCAGCAGAAACAAAGCTCTCTTTAGAGAAAATGGAGATAGCAGAAACTTTGGTTAAAGCCAAAAATGATACTCCTAAGGCTACTCAAAAAGCCAAGGGAGTAGTCATCAATGAAGGAGGGATCTTAAAGAAGGAAAAAGAGAAGGAAGTCTTGAAGGATATAAAGGGAAAAGGAAAGGAAAAGATGGTTGAAGCTGAACTGCCTGCAAAGAAAAAGAATCAAATTGAAATGGATGAGGCAATAGCAAAGCAACTTCAAGACCAAATGGAAAAGGAGGAACAGTTGCAAACAGAAAAAGATAGAGAGCTTGCAAAGATCATGGCCAGAAAGTTGAATGCAGAATATCAGAAAAGCATCAAAGAAGCAGCTCAAGCCAAGAAACTTCAAGTCAAGAAGATGCCAATTCAAAAACAGAAAAGACAACCCTCCAAAACATTTTTGGCCAATCAGGAAAGAAGAAAGATGATAAATTTCCTGAAAGGTGCAATTGATGTTAAGGGGGAGATGTTCAACAACATGGCATACACTCAGGTTGAAGAGTTGTATCAGAAAGAGATGGCTAAGCTTCAAAGGGATTCAGCCCAAAGGGAAGAGGCTGAGAGAAGAATGAAGGAAAGACATGACCTTAATATTCAAAAGCCATTCCCTGAGGAGACCACACCTTCAAAAGATAAAACTGAAGAGATGAAGGAAGAACATGAGGGTGTTGGTGTAGAAGCTACATCTGGGAAGAGGGTGAAGACAATTGCCTCCAAGAAGCAGAACAAAAGGCCAAGAGTTGAAGAAACAACAGAAACAGCAGAACCTTCAGTTACTTCTACAACTGAATCTGTAAAGAACCCAGAACAATCCAATAAGCAATATAATCTTGATCTATATATGACTACAACAGCTGATGAACCAGTTTCAGCTGATCCCATTTCTATGAAAGCTCCAGAAGTCATCTTTTGGGATATTTTGGAAGATCAAAGGAAGAAATACTTCAGGCTTAAGAGAGTGGGAGATATATATGAAGTGTACTCTACTTGGGGTAGATTCATAAGAAGTTGCTCAAGATCAGATTTAGAAGAGATGTTTAAAGTTGGGTTGGAGATATATGAAAAGGAGCTGAAAGGAGAAGGAATGAGCTTAATCAGATTAGCCATGGAGTACTTATGCATGATGTTTGATCCTAGCAAAGTTCAACATGTGATCAGAGATTTGCATCTACAGAATAAATTCCACAGAATAGAAAACTGGATGATATTTGAAACGTGTGGAGTCTATGTCATCACTGTGGACAGAGCTTATCATGAGTACTACTTAGTTGATAAAATCTATGATCACAGCAAGGCCAAATTACAAGCAATGTTAAATGCAAAGCTTACATGTTCAAAAGATTCAGAAATGGCAAAGATTGTGGTTAGCAGAATCATTAATCAAAGTTTGGGTTTGGATCCTAATCTAGGAGTGTGAACTGAGATGTTGAAAGCATCTTGAAGAAGATCTGAAGAACTTGACTTCTCTTCCTAAAAGTCAAGTTAGGGGGAGATTGTTGGGAACTGAAGAAAAGCTCAAGTATGGTTAATGCTGCTAGTTCAGAATTACTACTGCTAGAGGACTTCAAAGTAGACTTCAAAGTTAATACTACTGAGTATTACTACTTCTAGTAGAATTAATACTGCTAGTCAAAGTTAGTGCAGCTTGAACAAAGTTAGTACTGCTTAGCTAGTTAGTACTGCTTAGCTAGTTAGTACTGCTAGAGGTTAGTGTTGCTTAGTAGTTAATGCTGCTTATGATTAGTGCTGCTTATGAATTGAAGATCCGGATGGAGAGGATGACAGCTGTAAAGAATAAAGAGATTCATGGAAGGATTGAAGATAACTATGCAAGATATACCGAAGATATTTTATTTTTTGTAAGTATCTTTTGTTCAGTATATGTATAGATTAGACATAATAGTTTTAAGAACACAGATTTAAATTCTAAGTTTTTGTTTTTAGAGAGAATCAACCTCAAGCCATAGTTCCTAATACTAGAGAAGTAGTATTTGTCTTGAAAGAGTTTGTTTTTCAAGATTGAGGTTGAGTGTGTAATCTTGTGATTTTAATCATTCAATACAAGTTTGCAAGCTGTTAATCATATACTGTTTGTTTACTGTTACATTGAATATCAAAGTGTTATTCCACAACTTCTTTGATATTTGTTTCTGAGACTTTATTCTTGTTGAGAATTCGATCCTGACACGGTAGTTGATTCGTTAGCGCTTGTCTCCGATAAAAGAGGTAAATTTGTCAGTCGCTCGTCTGAAAAGGAGCAAATGAAAAGTGATTCTGAACCCGAAGACCCTGACAGTGACTCGGATCCAGAATACACTCAGATTAAAGAAGCAGTGTTGTTCTTGACCCAAGCGTTTCAGAAAAGGAAGGTCTTCAACAAGTCTTCGAACAAGCAAAGATACTCCACTATTCCTCTCAATCGACATGATTGTAAAGAGAAAGAGAAGTATGAAAAGAAGAGGCGCGCTAATGAAGGTAAGAAGCCTGAGAAGAGACATGAAGAGAAGCCAAAAGAGAAGCCGATCAAATGCTATAACTGTGGTCGGTTGGGTCACATTTCCAAAGATTGTCGCTAGCCTGTCGTGCGCAACTCAGATTACTATAAAGCCAAGATGCTGCTGGCCAAAGAAAAGGAAGAAGGTAAGGCTCTCATGGAAGAAGATGACTATTGGCTGAACGTATCTGATGAAGAAGATGATGATGCTGAAGCACATCTGTGTTTCATGGGCAAGCACTCAACACAGTCCGATACTGATAATGATGATCGTGATTCCCCATGTCAGGTGTGTGCTCCTTACCTAGAAGCCTTAATTGAACAAATGCAAATCACTGTGCACAGATTAGACTCCTGTAAGCTAACCATAAAAGAAAATGAACAACACATCTCATCTCTGGAAAGACGTGTGTCTGCACAGTATGAATTTATTGAACAACAAAGTATAGATATTGCAGGCAACTTGTGCATAATTTCAAATTTAAAAGAAGAGTGTGAGAGTTGTTCAAAAGAATTAAAGACCAAAGTAGATGATCTTACCTATGAGCTACGTATGTCAGAAAATGAGAAAATTGATATTGTGACTTAAAGCGTGGCTTACAAAAATGAAAATCAAAGGTTATCTAATCAATTAAAGGATCTTGATCGGAAACTTTATAAATTTGGTCAATCTCATCAAACGCTGAATCTAATTGCACCAAAAGAACCCATGTATGCGGATACGGGTATCGGTTACGATAACCCATTTTATCTGAAAAAAGGCCTTATCCGAAGTTCCTACGTTATATGCGTTCGAATTTCTTGGTATTGACAAAACCTATCCAGAATACAAAATCAATTGGACCAAACTACTTGATGATGAGGAATTGGAAGAGGACAATTTGCGAAGAAAGAACTCTACCAAAATGCAACTTCCTTTTGTTTATGATTCTTTGAATGCGTCTTATAACGATGAAAAACCCTGTTTCCTGTCAAACGACTATTTACGAAGTTACACTCAAGCTGAACTAGATGCTAAAACCGTTGAAACTGAGGAGGAACCACTAGACCATAAAGTTTATGTTCCACCTCTGATTTTAGAAGAGAAAATTGGTCAGCTAGAAGAGTCATTTGAACAGGAGAGGAACATTTTTCAAAAGGAAAAACAAGAGCTTTTATCCCAAATTGAGTGTCTCAATTCCAATAAAAAGGAAACTGTGTCGGAGGAGGAAAAGGAATACTCTCAGACAGAAATAAAGAAGCTAAATTCACAACTGGCTGCTTTGGCAGCAGATCGGATGAAAAAGCGATTTCACAAGGCTGAGCCTCAAGCTAAGCCTACAGTTCTACAAGTTGAGAAAATTCATCTGTCTGAAAATTCCTATCCACCCTCAGACACATCTTCCTGTAAAGCCTTTATGGGTGACTCGTCACCAACACTTGCAAACAAAGAAAAAGAGCCTCACCCGGATCATTGTTCTGATTTTCAAACCGCTTCCGCCTATGATCCGCTTAAAGAAACAAATCCTTCCGATGTCCTGAATTCATCAAGTGATAAGGCTCCTTCTGATGCAGAAATGGAATTTTCAGCATTCTTGAATTCCGAGGTGTGCCTAGATAGTCAATTGGACCAATTTGATTTTAATCCTTCTCTACCAAGTCAGGTTGATTTTCTAACTTCTTCTTGTGAGCCTCTGGTAAAATTTTACAAGGGTGAATGTTCCACATCTGCCCTACAAAACTCTTCTGTGAATAATTCTTCAAATTCTAAATCCAAAAGACGTTCACAGAAGAAGAAAAAGACCGGTCGCTCTAAAAAGCAACAATCATCAAAATTCAAATCTTCTGACTATAGGTTTAATGGTATTTCAGATACTATTGGTCGACGCAAAGAAGTCAAATATGCATGGGTAGCTAAGAAGACTAAGGAGAGCACGGCGACGACAGAATTAGTTAATCCAATTTTAAATTCTAGGAAAAACAATAACAATCATGATGTTTTTAATTCTAAACCTTTGGTTGAATCCCGCAATTACTTCAACTGTCTCATGATTGTCTTTGTTGCTCCTGTTAACCCAGGTTAATCTAGTTGATAATTAACACACAAACACAATAAAGATCAAGAGATATAAAGATTAGAATAACATACCAATCCCTTGAATAAACAGTTAAACCTTGTGTGTTCTTGATACCCTTGAATACAGAGAAAATACGTAATGTGATTATGGGTATCTTAACCCTAAAACTAAACTAATTAAAACATTAAATACCTAGGCCTGATGGGCTTGTGGGCTTGAGGCCCAATAGCTTAACAACTATTACCTTATTACAAAATAAACCCTCTAACTTTAACTATCAAATAAATATAGTTTAGACCCTCTAATTTAACTTTAATCTTGAATACAATTATTTGATCCAACAATATCCCCCTTTGGATTCAAGATTAAAAACAATTTGACAATAATCTTCAGGTCTTCACTTTTCTTCTCTTTTCTTCAGATATGACGTTGATTGCTTCAAAACTTTAAATCTTTAAATATCTTTGAAAATCTTCAGCAGTCTTCAGATTATATTCTCCCCCTTAAAATATTCTCCCCCTTTTTGATGATTGGTGAGAATCATCATCATCAAAACTTTGCAAAACAATCTCCCTCTTTGAGTATGATCATCAGTAAGCACTGTCTTCATGTAACGAGCCCTGTGTGAAATAAGAGCAGTCTTCCCAGATGGAAAGAGTGATTATTTCAATCTTTTCAGATTAAAATAGAAAGTAGTAACTATTCGAATCTTTTCAAATTAAAACAGTTAATAAGTGTAACCCTGAATCAACAAATGACTCAGTTAAAATGTCTGTCAATGACACAAAGTCACTGAGTAACACAAAGTTACTATATAAGGTGTTGGTTTGATGTTCGCTCCCCAGGTCTTCCATTCAATCATCGAATAACACATGGTTATCTATGAACGTTCTGACAGAAAACAAATTTCTGTGTGCATGTGCATGTGTATGAAAGAATTTACGCATAGATGATTGCTTTTCAATATGGGCTCAAAGTATGTAAACTTGTTGAGACAGCAACAAATTATACAAAAACCCAATGCGCATGAGAAAAGGTTCGAAGGTGGGGCAACTTTCCTTCTTTTTCAATATTAGTATTTTCCAAATGAAGAACCAATAGCATATGTCCTGCTTCCCAAGAAAATGTGAAACATTATCTTTTTGAGAAAAGAATGAGTAGCTGGTCGGATTGTATGCAAGAGATGGCATGGGCTAGTTGCCTATTTCAATGATGGTCACCAAAGAATGTGAACCAATCAGATTATGTGGCTGCCCGACTCAGAAAGTGGTTTGGTGCAGAGTTTAATATTATTTTACTCTGATCTCTCACCCTCTTTCTTTTAATGCTCACTTCTAACCAATCTCTCTTTTCCATTTTACCTCTTCACACACCATCACTCAATTCTTTTGACCCTACTCCCCTCAATCACTCAGGGAATACTTCCTGGGTAGGAAACACTGGTTATCGTGAATATATGGAAGTACTGTTAAGTTCTCACACTGAATCCCATGTATTTTCCTAAAAGTACATGTTGTTCAACATGCTATTGTACATGAAAGCACAAATAAGCACAAAGTTACATGAATAAAAAAAATTCGGAGAAGTCAAAACAGTTGTGTTTGACGATGCAATTCTCCCCCTCAAACTAAAAAGAGTTTGACAATTAAGCTTTAAGGAGTTTTTCAATGAAGCTCTTTAACGAGTAAGCTCCCCCTCAACTGAAGTATTTTTTTTAACAATATAAAGCAGAAAAATAAAGCACTGAAGTGCGGGTTCTAATCTGATGTGATTAGAAGCCATCGTCACTTGAACAAGCCTACATAAATAAAAGAAATAATGGTAATTATTTGTGAAAAATGATTCCTCTTTTGTTAGAAACAGTTGGAAAATAAAACACAAGATTAGGATTTAGAATACTCCCCCTAGAATCATGAGTAAGGTCTAAGACATGTTCAATATACCAAGTTTGCTGATTAGAAAGTGGAACCTATTTTCATCCAACGGCTTGGTGAAAAGATCAACTAACTGGAAGTCAGTTTGAAGAAAGTGCATTTCAATGTGGGATCAAGCGCCATACCTTGTTCCTTTCGAATTGTAAAAGCTCGTCTTGCATAGCAGAAATCCAGAAAGGAGCGCGTAGAGCTTCAGACGCTTTCTTTGGCTCTAAGGAACTGCGGAAGCTTGAAAACATGCAGAAGTTGGCTGATGCGGATCTTGTTGTGACACCAGATTGTACGTCACCTATCATGTTGTTCAGGGGATGATCCTTAGTCCAACGATGTGTGCGTGGTAAGGATTCAACTGTTTGTTGCATATTAGACGCATCGTTTTCATCTTGCACAGCAGGTAGCTCCATAGATGTACTCGGGATATCTTGTACTGGTGTTTCTGGGCTAGCAGTTGAAGTACTCGCGACTTCGTTTCCAGAAGAACTATCTGTAGAGGCATATTAAGCATTAGTAGAGTCAGAAACTAACGGTTGAGTTAGACCTGATGGAGATGAAATTTCAGTGACTTCTTCTTCGGACGGTCCAGATATGTCTTCAGAATAGTAGGGACCTCCGAACTTGTTATTGATGTAGATATGCCTTTATCAAAATCTGCACAAATATCATCAAAGATGAAGTAGAGTTAGAGTTAGAAGAGGTGGATCCTTTACAAGCTGGTTCTATTCTGGATACCACTTGTTAACCCAGTTTAATCTAGTTGATAATTAACACACAAACACAATAAAGATCAAGAGATATAAAGATTAAAATAACATACCAATCCCTTGAATAAACAGTTAAACCTTGTGTATTCTTGATACCCTTGAATACAGAGAAAATACGTAATGTGATTATGGGTATTTTAACCCTAAAACTAAACCCATTAAAACATTAAATACCCAGGCCTGATGGGCTTGTGGGCTTGAGTCCCAATAGCTTAACAACTATTAACTTATTACAAAATAAAACCTCTAACTTTAACTATCAAATAAATATAGTTTAGACCCTCTAATTTAACTTTAATCTTGAATACAATTATTTGATCCAACAACTCCTACTGTGGATTGAATGATTTTGTTATCGTAGATTTGCATCCGATTGGTTTGGGTCGTATCACGTTTCTAATTATCATTCGAAGTTTGATGCTCCCCGCCATATAAACAGACCCAAGTCCAAACAGGTCTCCCAGTCGGGTGTTAAGTCTAATCCAAAAGGACCCATTTACGAATGGGTACCTAAAAAGCATTAACTTGTTTTGTAGGACGGTCATGTGTGGCATTTAGATTCAGGCTGCTCCAAGCACATGACCGGAAGAAAGGAGATTCTCACAAACTTCACCGAGAAGTTTTGTGGAAATGTGCGATTTGGGAATGATCATTATTCTCCCATTATGGGTTATGGCGATATCGTTAAGGACAATCTCACAATCAAGAAAGTGTCATACGTCGAAGGTCTTGGTCACAACTTGTTCAGCATCGGTCAATTCTGCGATAAGAATCTAGAGGTCACCTTCAAATCAAAAAGGTGCAGCGTTCGAACTGAAGATGGAAAAGAAATTCTTGCTGGAACGCATCGTACAAATCTCTACACGATTGACCTCTCGTCTCTGAAAGCAGATAAGGAAGTTTGTTTGATGTCCAAAGCCTCAGCCGAACAAAACTGGTTATGGCATCGTAGACTCTCGCACATGAACTTCAAGACTATCAATAAGTTGGTGCTCGGTGGGCACGTGAGAGGAATGCCAGATCTTATGTTTGAAAAAGATCATTTGTGTGCCGCCTGTGAAATGGGCAAGATGAAGAAGGCTTCTCACAATCCTAAAGTAACTCCTAGTACTTCTCGGTCCCTCGAACTCATTCATATGAATTTGTGTAGACCGATGCGCATTCAAAGTATCAATCACAAGAAGTATGTCCTAGTGATAGTTGATGACTTTTCTCGCTACATATAGGTTAGATTTCTTCATTCAAAGGATGAAACCCCCAAGCTGATCATTTATCTTCTGAAGAGCATTCAAGTCAGTCTCAATCAATCAGTTCAGACTATTCGGACAGATAACGGCACAGAGTTCAAAAATCAAGTGCTCACTAGTTACCTGACGTTAGTGGGTATTACCCACACTTTCTCAGTTGCTCGTACTCCTCAACAAAACGGGGTAGTAGAGCGTCATAATCGAACTCTTGTTGAAGCCGCAAGCATGATGTAGTCCAATCTCCCGCTACATCTATGGGCAGAAGAAGTTGCTACCGCATGCTACACGCAAAACCGTACTATCATCAACAAGCGGTTTAACAAGACCCCATACAAGATCATCAACAAACGCATCCCAAACATCAACTACTTCCATGCATTCGAGTGCACGTGCTTCGTACTGAATGACAAGGACGATCTCCGCAAATTTAGCCCAAAAGCGGACGAAGGAGTGTTCATTGGCAATTCAAAACAAGCCAAAGCCTACAAGGTCTACAACAAACAGACAAAGACCGTCGTTGAGAGTGTAAACGTGACTTTTGACGAGGCCGCTGATATGGATTCTGAACACCTCAGTTCAGAACCCGCCTTAACTGGTGTGTTAGCTTCTGGACAATTACGTTCAGGATCTACACAATCTCCAGTAGATCCAAATCAAGCGTCTACGTCAAGAGCACATCTTTCAGATTTGGATTTACTTTTTGAGCATTTTTATGATCATTACTTTCCCTCCATGCCTAATGCTATATCATGTAACAGGAATGATGCTCAAGCATAAGAAGTGACACACGTCACTAGTCCAACAGACTCAGGTGATTCAGCCTCGCCTGATCCCCCTCCACCATCTCAAGCTCCCACTGACACAACGGCAACAGTTGGAACTCCTGAACTGACCCCTGCTGAAGGTGTTACCGAATTTCCCTCTCCGATAATCCCGGATACCGTCATAGATTCATCACCCGCTGAGTCGACCTCGGCCTCTCGCCCGACTCCAGCCCCGGAGCTTCCACCTCACAGGTCGTCTTCCCTCGAAGCAGTATAAGATCTCCCTCCAGGTGGTTATGTGGATTCCGATACCTCACAATAGACTTATCAACCACTTCCACATGCCACCAAGTGGACACTAGCTCATCCCCTACAACAGATCATCGGTGATCCCAATTCACCTGTTCAGACTCGATCCACTACCGCGAATGACTGCCTATTCTCTTCGTTCCTTAGCCGTGTCGAAGCTTCAACCATCTCCGAAGCATTGAATGATCCGGACTGGGTAATAGCTATGTAAGAGGAACTCAACCAATTTGAGAGCCTCAAAGTATGGCGCCTTGTTCCCCGGCCAAAGAATAAGACGGTGATTGGGACGAAATGGATCTTCAAGAACAAGAAGGACGAAAATGGAATGATAGTACGGAACAAAGCGCGTCTGGTAGCTAAAGGATATCTCCAGCAAGAAGGTATAGATTACGATGAGACGTTTGCACCGGTTGCCCGAATTGAAGCGATTCGCATGTTCCTTGCCTAGGCCTCTCACAAGAACTTCATCGCCTTTCAAATGGATGTGAAATCCGCGTTTCTGAGTGGCGTTCTCAAAGAGGGAGTTTATGTCTCACAACCAGAAGGCTTCGTGAGTTCCGATAAACCGCATCACGTCTATTTTCTTGACAAGGCCTTTTACGGTCTCAAGCAAGCGCCACGAGCCTGGTATGATGAACTTTCATCCTTCTTAGTCAAATCTGGCTTTTCCAACAGTAAGATCGACACAACCCTTTTTATTAAAAGAGAAAAGCGCGATATTATTCTTGTACAGATCTATGTTGATGACATAATCTTTGGCTCCACAAACCTCAAGGACTGACAGAACTTCTCAGCCCTCATGAGTAAACATTTTCAAATGAGCATGATGGGGAAAATGAATTTTTTTTTGGGTCTTCAACTTAAACAATTAGCAACATGAATTTCCATTAGTCAATCTAAGTACATCTCAGATATTTTTCGGAAATACCAGATTGAAAAATCTTCACCTATGAAAACCCCCATGTCTACCAGTATCAAGCTACACTCCTGATCCTGACGGAAAGGATGTGGATGCTACAACTTATAGAGTTATGATAGGTTCTCTGATGTACTTGACGGCTAGCCGGCCAGACATTATGTTCTCGACTTTCTTATGTGCAAGATTTCAGTCAAAACCGAAAGAGTCTCACTTAGCTGCTGTAAAGCGTATTTTTCGGTATTTAAAAGGTACTGCTGATCTTGGTTTGTAGTATACAAAAGAGACAGGTTTTGAACTGACAACTTACTCAGATGCTGACCATGCTGGAAATATGCTGGACCGGAAAAGCAAGTCGGGACATGTCCAGTTCTTGGGTGATCGTCTTGTCAGCTGGGCTTTGAAGAAGCAAAACTGCATATCAACCTCTACCGCCGAGGCAGAGTATATAGCAGCCGCTAGTTGCTGCTCACAGGTAATTTGGATGCGCACCCAGCCGAAACACTATGGCTTTCACTACTCGAAGATCCCCATCTACTGTGACTCAAAGAGCGTCATTGCAATATCTAGCAATCCCGTCCAACACACGAATACGAAGCACATTGATGTGCGTTATCATTTCATAAAAGACCACGTGGAAAGAGGTACCATCGAACTCTACTTTGTTAATACAGAACATCAGATAGCAGACATGTTTACCAAAGCCTTGGACGAAAAATGTTTTAATTATCTTGTGTCCAAGCTAGGTATGTTGAATCTGAAAGTTTGACGTTTCTACAGACCTAGCCGAGTTTCATTCAATAACGAATGATTGTGCCTAATGCCCAGTGACTTGTCTCTGGATGCTCCTATCCACACTCTTTGGTTGTTATATTTTACTCTTCCAGTTCTTTCCAAGTTTCAAAACTCTGTATTAATAAATTAGATTTCGTTTCTTTTATTTTTTTCTCGTGTGTTTTCTTGTTCTTCGTGGTATTTCGTTTGCTTTTGCAGTACACTAGTTCGATCCCTTAAAGAGTCTGTCGTTTGTGGTGAATTTTCGAACTGGTCAAGTGTTAAGGGGGAGCACAACCGCCAGATGATCAGTAAGTTTCTCGCGTTCACACTCCAAAAGGGAGCAGGTATGTTTTCTCGTGCTTAATTACTGCTCAGCATACGTCGAGGGGGAGCGAGAATTTTTCTCGTAAGCGGTTCTTAATTTGAGGGGGAGCCGGATCGAGTTTCCATTTCTTCCCGTCCTTTGTTTTTTTTTCTTTTCTTTTCTCTCTTTTTCCCTTAGGTTGTTTTTAAATTTTTTTTAAGTTATTTAATGAAAAAAAAATTGTTTTGTTTTATTTTATTGAAATTGGACCGGCCCATCTCGGTAACCGGGCCAACCTACCTCGACCCAACCGCCTCGACCCGCCCCGTCGACGCCCTAATTCACAGCCCGGGGATTTAAACACCCCGGGCACTCCATCCTTTCATTATTTCGATCTTTCTCAATCTCTATCTCTCAAACGCTCTCTCTATCTCTCGATCCTGTTCTCTCTCTCTCTCTCTCTAACTCCTCTCGTCCCTCTCATCCACCCTCGATCGACAACACAGGTATGTTTCGATTTATATCTTTATCTCATTGGTATTCACCCACCCCGGTCCTGGTCGATGGCTTAACCTAGTCGACCGCCGCCGCCGTTTTCGGTCGAGAAACTCAACCCCTTCGACTTCGGTCGCTAAGGGAACTTTAGCCTTCGATCAATCACAGACCCACCATCGACTCTTCGTCGATTAAGGGTCACAAGAGTTTCTCTGTTGAACTCGATAAATTTTTATTGTTGAGTATGGGGTTTGTGCTTAAATTTTCGATATTTTTCATCTGGTGTTAATATTTCATCTGGGGGCTCAGTGCCTGTTTGATTAACCCCGGTCGATAGCCTTTTGATAATTTTTGACCTAAGTTGACACCGGTCGACATGGTTGATACCGGTCGATTGGTTGATACCGGTCGACATGGTTCATACCGGTCGATTGGTTGATATTGGTCGATTAATGTTCGATACCGGTCAATTGGTTGACACCGGTCGACCGAGGTAACACCGGTCAGTCGCTATGCTTTACTGTATGACCATACCGGTCGATGGACCATTCCGGTCGATTAGTAGTACCGGTCGTTCCTTTTCACCGGTCGATAGACCATACCGGTCCATGATCATACCGGTCGATGGCCATACCGGTCGTTGACCTTGTTGACCATACCGGTCGTTGACCTTGTTGACCATACCGGTCGATGCTAGACCCCGGTCCGATTGAGTGTTATTATTTGCAATGATCTTATATAATTGTGAGTTGATTATGCGGTGAGAGAGCTTGTCAGCCTTGGACCAATTTCAATGCTTCATTTTTTTTTTGTTGGGTGATGAAAATCTTTGTTATTAACCCTGGTTCCTGGACTAGGGTTTGCCTTGGTCATTGGTTTTGAACCACTGACCGAATAACTCAAGGAAATCGTGTTTTTAAAAGTACCCGTGTACTAACATGTTTATTCTTAACAGGTACAATGGCGCAAAACCCAAACCAGGCGATTGATCCCATAGCTGATGCCAAACTGATTCCTGAGGATCAATTCCTACCACTCACGCCTAACAATTTCCATCTCGACATCACTCAACCTGACTTCCAATATCAGGTGATGATCGAGATCCTCCGTGGCCACCCTCTATCCTATGCACTAACGGAGACAGCTGAAGTTCCCCACCTATATTTGCAACAATTCTAGCATTCTCTTACTCCGATTGAGGCCGACGATGGATTCATTCTGGAAGGACGGATTGACAAAACAACTGTACTGGTCACGCGCGATCTATTCCGTCAGTTTCTCCAATTGCCGAACGCAACATCTTTTCCGGGAAGAAACAGTTTTGACCCAATAGTAGCCGACACAATTCTCTGCTCCGACATCCAGTTCTTGGGATACAGCTCAATTCTACGTCTCCCATCTGATTTCAACCAAAAGAATCTCACCACTCTTTGGTACACGCTCTTTACATATCTTAATCGGTGCCTCTCGGCTATAACGAAAGGCATCGATCAGACTAGCATCAACATCCTCCGCTTGTTCCATGTTGTGGCATTCCACCGCCATGCCGACAATGCCGACATTCTTTGGTTCGAGTTAGTTCAGAAAGTCCGACTAACTTCATTCTGTTTATGCGCTTTCTCCAGATACTCATCCTCAATTACGTGGATCTTCATCCAACCATTGCGCGCCGATCTTCGCACCCGACATGTCTGCAAAACCAGACTCATCGTATCCCGACTCGTCCTGATCCAGAAGGACTAGTCGCCAGACATATTCCAGACGGATTACTGGCCTATGCTTGTCTGACGGCGCTGAGTGTGATAGATTATAGGCACACACACCACCTACCAGCTCCTATGGTCCATCTAGAACCGGAAGGACCTCCCCAGGAAGCGAGACCTGAGCGACGTGAGGGTCCACGTATGAGAGGCGGTAGCGTCCGGAGGGATAGGGCTCCGGGACAGGGTGTGCTGAGAGAAAATATTGTGAGGGGATCTATAGTGGGCAGCGTCGTTCGACAAAGCCAGGCCAATACTTCTCGACGATCGCCTTCACCGACAGCCTCTCAGATGGTGGAAGAGGACACAACTACTGAAATCGCTCATCTTCAGTCCTCTTCTGCCACCGAATCTGAGGAAACGACAGGTACATCCGGCACTCAGTTGGAACCAGCCACCGAAGCATCGGAATCAAGTGATGAGTCTTCTGACTCTGATGGTAATGATGACGATCCCTCAATTGGAGAGACAAGGAGAGTGGAGGGAGTTATAGTCGAACATGATAGTGTGAGCATAGAGAGGGAAAGGGAGAGTAAATTCGATACTGAGTGTACACGAGTGATGAGGCAACCATCTATGGTTGACCTCCCTCTAACAATATCCAGCCAGGTAGCCACATCTGCTACCCAGTCTCATGTGTTGAGACAGGGTATTGAAGGAGTCGTCGTGGACCTAGCGACGCAATTGCACGCCCCCCTAGCCACTCTACCATGTCTCAACAGATGGTGGTTTCAATTGCTCACAGTCATTTAGCACATACGCTACTGGTCTCTCCCTTGGAGAGTTCGGGTATTGAAACAAGAGGACAGCTGCCCCCGTCCTCGACTTCTTTGGGTGCATAACGTCTAGAGTCCTTTGATGTTATATCTCCTATTCCTAGGACACAGGTACCTTTCTCGGCTACTGTCGGAGGACTTAGTGGGTCGGTCGGAACACCTATAGTAATTCCATCTTCGGTTGGTTTACGACGATTTGGTGGAAGTCCTACCACAGCTATTTTTACGCCAACTGTGAACATAGGCGGTTCGACTTCTACAGTCGTAACCACAACTGGAAGTCTAAGTGACCCAGGAGTTAGTAACCCCGAGTTCGTCTCAAGGGAATTTATGGACGGCGCCCTAAAGGCTGTCCACACCATCATGCGAGCCGAGATGAGGGAAGAGGTAGATGCGTTGAAACGTCTGATCAAATGCAAAGCTTCAGCTACTGAGCCTGAACCACTACCTCCTACACCACAACCCTCTAGTATTGCTACCGATATGTCTATCGATGACCTCAAGTCCATCCTACATTCCTTACTCCGTGCCCAAGCATCTACACCTACTCCACCCCCCAGCCCACTATATCTCCAGAAGCCTTCCAGCAACAACAAGCACTCCTTCAGTCTTTGCAGCAAACCGTAGTTGTATTGACTGAACGACTATCATCCGTAGAAGACACCTGCCGCAGCCATGCAGAGAGGCTCAAGCGCCGTCATGATGTCCAGGATGATCCTGATCACCATGAGGGGGAGAGACGCCAAAGATTATCCGAGTCGGAGACACAGTCAGTGGGCACAGTAAAGGTGGAAACGGAAAAGAGTTCGGGATCTGGTACTCGACCGGAAGGGCAAGAACAGACACAGGAGCAATCGATGGATTTGGTTTTATATGATATTCCAACGGTTGAAAAGCCTGAGGAACAAGATGGAGGTTCGCCGATAGATCTAGAAAATTGGGCTATGATCGTCGATCCGTATTCAGTTTCAGACCCGACAGAAAAACAGGCTAATACTGAAAGAGCGCTAGTAGTCCTCCAAGCCGAGATTGATGAGATAATCAATTCCGAGTTTACGGCTCCAGATTATCATCCAGATGTACAGATTTCTGTTGAGGTTCCGCTTTTGACCTATACTGCATATCACCCTTATCTTCCTCAATCAGATATTCCTGTTCGATCTCCTCCTGCATCACCAGTTTTGAGAACAGATAGTACTCAGCAAGTTCAGCCGTCCAAATGGGAAAGAGTCAGAATTAAAGTTCCATTTCTGAAAGAAAGTCAGAAGAAGATCTTTGCCCATTGGATTCATGAATATGATGAAGTTGTGGTTCATGGTCTCCAGTCGATGAAAAGAAGGGAAAAGCAGCGTGAAATTTTGTCTGTGTATAACTACTTCATAGACAGGTACAAAAATACAAAGCACAGGATTACATCTGTTGATCAGATTCATGCTTGCTACTTCAAGGGTGTAAGGTACTCTTTCTTCGTTGTGACAAGAGAAGATGATAAACAGTGGAGTTTTTCTGAAGCCGATTTTCCACGTCTTGAACCACAAGATCTGCTATTTCTTCTCAGAGACTTTAAGACCAGAACTATCAGACCAGGAGAAGTTACAGATGCACTCGAAACTGTCAAGAGATACATGAAGTGTGCAATGAAGCTTGCCTTGGTAGAAGATTATCAGATCGGGTTAGAAAGCAACCAACCGAAGATCAATCTCCTTAAACCTGATCTGAGTATTCCATGAGACGCCCAGATTGTACCAGCCTTCACAGTTCTTAAGTTTCCAGAACTCATCATGACATACGCGAACAACAAAGGTGATATGTGTTTTATCCGATTCAGTCAGATTGCTAGATTATGCGATGGTACTTTGATGTTGCTTAAAGACAAGTTGAAGAATGTTGTTGTTCAAGAAGAAAAAAGGGTTCAGCCATTGAATCCAAAATACAAAGAATTTGTTCTTGAAGCACTGGGTGTTATCATTGATCGGCTGGAGTACACAACGCAAATGCGCTACTTCGAGATCACTTTTGGGTTTCGAAAGACATATGTTCCAAACAGGCGTGATTTCGAACTTCTATGTTAGGGTGTTTTATATGTTAAATAGAAGTTCAGGGTGCAAAATGTAATTATTCTAAAGTTTTATTAGTTAGTTGGGCCTAAAGCCCATTAGCCCATTAAGCTTTGTATGCCTAAATATATAAAGGCATTTCGAGTTCATTTTTTAGTTTAATATCTCATTCATAATTCTCTAGTCTATAGGTTTACTTTGCTTATTAGATATTCTCTCTGTAAACCTAAACCCTTTCTTGAATATTAATCACATGACTAGAGGTTGTGGCATATTAACTGTTCTTCATTGATTATACTTTTCGTGATTGCCTTGTACTAGGATCTACACTCAACAATAGAAGCCTATCTTTCGACAGAGGGCATCTCACAGAACTTCTCTGCTGCAAGAACTCCACAGCAAAACGGTGTTGTTGAACGCAAAAACCGAACACTAGTAGAAGCCGCAAGAACCATGCTCACTTCCTCAGGACTTCCAATTTATTTTTGGGCAGAAGCCATCTCCACGACATATTTTACCCAAAATCGATATTTGGTGGTGAAAAGACATGCAAAGACCCCTTACCACCTTCTCAACCAAAGAAAGCCAAATATCAAGTACTTCCATGTCTTCGGGTGCAGATGCTTTCTGTTGAACGACAGAGAGTAAATCAAGAAATTCAGTCCCGAAGTTGATAAGGATAAATTTGTTGGCTAGTCAGAAAACTCCAAGGCATACCGAGTCTACGTGCTCAAATTAAAACATATACTTGAAAGTATTAATATTTCCTTTGATGACTCGTTCAGGTGACTTTTGAGCAAATCAGCTCAGGACTCAAACTTCAGGATAAAGAATTTGGTGACTCAACTAGAGCAAATGAACTTCATCATCTGTTTGAAGAGATGTTCAATAATGATGGACCCTCAGAGGATGATCACAGAGCCTCTGGAGCTGAAGCATCTGTAGACCAATCAGGTACGTCTCTATCAGGTCCTAACAATACTTCACCTTCTTCCACTACTTTTGTAGGTGCAAATGTCGAGGGGGAAAACTCAGAGGCTAACACTGAACAAGGCTCCAAGCTTAATAAAGATCATGGTCATATTCAAGATATCTCTGAAGAATCAACACCAGAACAATCAAAGAACTCTAAAAAAGGCACCACAGAGATCATAACATCAACTCAAAATGATCAAAGTCACATGACAAGTACAAATGATCTCCCTTCTAAAGAGGGTGATCAACATCAAGAAACAGAACATGCTCTGGAAGTGATTTCAGAAGGTTCCAATTATCACCTACCACGAATGAAAAAGTGGACCAGAAGTCACCCACAGAGCCAAATTATAGGTGACCCCTCTGACAGAGTCCAGACTTGATCTAGTACTGCAAATTTTTGTTATTATACAAATTTTGTGAGTATTATCGAGCCCAAAAAGGTCTCTGAAGCTCTTGAAGACCCAAACTGGGTAGAAACGATGCAAGAAGAGTTTCTGCAGTTTGAAAGAAACGAAGTATGGACCCTATTGCCTCTATCGAAAGACAAAACTACAATAGGGACCAAATGGGTGTTTAGGAACAAAAAGGACGAGGATGGTGTGGTGATCAGAAACAAAGCAAGACTGGTGGCTAAGGGATATTGCCAAAAAGTAGGGATTGACTATGAAGAAACTTTTGCCCCTGTGGCAAGGCTTGAGGCGATAAGAATATTTCTTGCCTTCGTAGCCCACAGAGGTTTTAAAGTGTTTCAAATGGATGTTAAGTCAGCCTTTCTAAATGGACAAATTCAAGAAGAAGTATACGTCCAGCAGCCACCAGGGTTTGAAAGCTCCAAGTATCCTAATCACGTGTACTTCTTGGACAAGGCTCTGTACGGACTCAAGCAAGCCCCCAAAGCCTGGTACGACATACTTTCAAACTTTCTTCTTGCAAATGGTTTCGAAAGAGGTACAACTGATACAACCTTATTTTATGAAAAGAAAAAAGGTGAGATTTTGCTTGTGCAGATTTATGTTGACGACATTATTTTTGGGTCCACAAATGAATCATATTGTAAAAAGTTTGAGTCATTGATGAAGAGTGAGTTTGAGATGAGAATGATGGGAGAACTTACCTTCTTTCTAGGATTGCAACTCAAACAAACCAAAGAGGGCATTTTCCTAAACCAATCTAAATATGTCTCTGACATACTTGAAAAATATAAGCTCTCTAACTCTTCACCAATGAAAACCCCTATGGCCACTAGATCTAAGCTTCATGTAGACCCAGAGGACAAATCTGTGGAGTGTAAATTCTACAGAGGGATGATAAGGTCTCTCTTGTACTTAACCACAAATCGTCCTGATATAATGTTCGCCACATGCCTCTATGCAAGATTTCAACCTAACCCCAAAGAATCTCATCTTCTTGTTGTCAAGAGAATCTTCAGATACCTAAAAGGGACCAAGAGTCTTGGCCTCTGGTATCCGGAGAACTCTGGCTTTCATCTTGTGGCTTATACAGATTCAGATTACGGAGGATGCAAGCTAGACAGAAAGAGTACCTCTGGGAGTTGCCAGTTCCTTGGACGGAAACTAGTGAGTTGGACTTCTAAGAAGAAGAATTATGTCTCGACCTCTACGGCAGAAAGAGAATACGTTGTTGCCGCTAGTTGTTGCTCACAGGTTCTGTGGATAAGAACCCAACTCAAAGACTATGGATTTGACATAAAGAAAATCCCAATCCTCTGTCACTCCAAAAGCGCCATTGCGATCTCTGCCAATCCTATTCAGCACTCTAAGACAAAACACATCGATATCAGGTACCACTTTCTGAAACATCATGTGGAGCATGGGACCATAGAAATGTACTTTGTCCCCACAGATTACCAGTTTGCCGACCTTTTCACAAAGGCATTGGATGAAAAAATATTCACTTTTCTTGTTGGCAATATTGGCATGCTTAACACAAGTTGATTTACAGAGCCTCTGCAGTACATACTGTGTGACCGTGCACATATTTTTCTCTACTGTTTGTACAGTTTTTTCCTTCTCATAACCTTTTGATAAAATGGCTCTCTTTCTCTGTGTCTTGTTCAACATCAATTTCTAAAATATCCAAGCACAGTCCAAGGGGGAGCTGAAATAGGACCTTGACAGATCAAGGGGGAGCTCGACATCATTCTTTAAATATGTCTCTGCCCCTCAAAACGCTTTCACAACTTTTGAGTGATCACCAACCAAAATTATTTCCTAAATTGGAAACTTTGGATCTCAGAGCCTCTGAGGTCCTCCACAGAGCCTCTGTGACCTATCATAGAGCCTCTGTAGCTCACTCTTGTCCATTAATCATACGGTTGGGTCTGTGTACGATCATCACATAAGTTCTTTCGAATGTCTAGGTCCTCTGGTTTTTGAACCCTCCTAATGACCTCAGAAGCTCTTGACCCACAGAGCTTCTGCAAATTTCACTTAAATTTTTTTTACCATTCGGTCATTATATACGGGTTAGTTTTTTGAAAATCACTGTCATGTGGGAATAGTAAACACCACGCGCATGAGAATAAAGGGAGGCACACGTACTCGATCGTGAACCGCCCATCCTAACGTGGCACATTCCTATTGGTTCGTATCTGTACCGTCGTTTTTTTGAAACATCTTCTTATTCTTTTACACTCATTACGGATTTCAGATTCTTATTTTTTACCGCCTAATTTTTCACCTCCCACAATACATAAACTTCTTTGTATCCTCTCATTTCTTTTCCTGCAACTTTTACTCTCAAAGAATTCCTTTGCAAGAAACCTTCGCTGCTTCAACAATGGCTTCTCACAACAGCTCATCCAAAAACTCCCACGACTCTAAGAACTCCAATGCCTCTCAACACTCAGTGGCACACATAAGCTGACTCACACTCTGTTAGTCAAGAAAAAGTCCTACCGAGCAGAATGTTATCATTCACTAGGCACGATTATCATCTGACCCAGATGAAAAACAAACCCAACAACCACTTCGTCACCTTGAACCCCTCTGGATTCCCTGCTGAAGTTGAACCCCTCATCCAAATCCTGAAAAATCACTTCCTTGTCAAGGCCTTAACTTTGAAAAGGAATGATGTCACTGAGTCATACATTCAGCAGTTTTGGTTAAGCGCTCGACATGCCAAAATGGATGGTTATGGACACTGCATCATCGGGTATGCAACTCATCCTTCGACTACAAAGATACTAGATTTGGGCATCAATCGAAGGAAATTGTCCAACGTCTTTGAGCTCCCCACCAAGGAGGATCTCAACCTTCGAAAATTCTCAGAAGAAACCACAGAGGTTGCCAAATCCTCTGAAAAGAAGAAGATGAAACAGCGTAAGCTTGCAGAGAAGGAAAAGGCTGTAGAAGAAACCCCAGAGGTTGTCAAATCATCTGAAAAGAAGAAGAAGAGGAAACTCCGTAAGCTTGCAGCGAAGGCAAGGTCTGCTGAAGCCAAGGTTGAGGCCCTAGGTGCTAGAACTAAAACTGCTGAGGGTAGAAAAAAGCCTCGGACGAAGAAGAGAAGAAGGCAGCTTATCTTTAAGGAAACACCTGAGGATAAACCTAAGAGTCCTCTGAAACTGGCCTCTAAAATAGCTAAAGAGGTTATCCTTAGGTACTCAGAGGACTTGGGCTAAACTATGGAAATGGAAATAGAGGATGTGACGGGCAAGTCACAGTGTGATGAGGACGGAGGAGAGGATTAAAACTCGAAGGAGGAGAGTTTTGAAAAAGATGCCTTAGGCACAAAACCCAAACCAACTCCCAGTGCAACTCAAACATCTACCTCTGCAGTTCTAGTGCGGAAAGGTATTGAAAAAGGACGACACGTTCCGAACCTAACCCAAGCCGACCGGACAGAGGATATTCCTTCATCCTCTGTACCACCAAAATCTGGAGAAACCAAATCCACCTCACCCTCTCAGCAGGGTGAAGGTGTTATAAGTGTCCAGTTGCCCCAGGACACGACATTTCCTCACACAGAGGCATTTGTTGCCTCTGTCACACACAAGAGTGACCACCAAACTGCTTCAGAGTTGGTAGTGAGAACTCACATTAGCTCTGTGGTTCTAGAACAACCAAAGACCTTACTCACTAAGAATCTTGAGGGAGTCTCTGAACCCTCCCCCAAGAGACCTACTGATAGAAATTCCATAGATGATTCCTTTGTGGAACATCGATGATTGGAAGGAAATCCTCCAAAGCTCAACATCAACACAGGCTCCAGAGGTGCCAAACACTCGTTGGCTCAATCCGGAATATGTGTTGTTCTAGAGGTTACCTCGGACACCTACATCACAAAGGGCGAGTTTAAAGCTTTTGCTCACATGGTACTCCACAAACTTGAAAAGTTGAAAAGCTCTGACTCAACCGCATCCCAACAGAACTCCAACGTCCTTGCAGAAGCTCTGAAAGCCAACACAGAGGCTCTAAAATCCTTCACCCGAACTTTGGAGCAACATTCTACTGAGATCAGGAAGCTGACAGAGGCCTCTGTGACAAGAAAAGACATTCAGTGCTGTGGTGAATCGATCAACATTCAGACAGATGCAATCAAAACCCTTGGGGACATATGAGTGGAGCAGATGGGTAAGTTTGCAACCGAAGTGACCCAATCAGGGGTGGATGATCTGACTAAACTCAGAGACAAAATCAAGGACCTAACTCGCAGTGTTATGGTTCCCTTCCAACCACAGGTCTCCACCTCTACTCCTTAAACTTCAAAATCTGCCACTGATGTGTCCGGCCTAGCAACGAAAGAAGAATTGGAGACCATGGGGGGAATGCTTCTGCAGAACCTAAACCTCATGAGCTCTGATATTTCCGACGAAGGCAAGAAGGTGGCAGTGCATATGAAGAAGACCGTAGCCACCATCAAGACCAAGTCTGACCTTGAAGTGTACAGGTTGTCGTTGGCTACAGAGGATGTTCTGAAGAATATCACCAAACACATCGACAAAAACCTCTACAAGAGACGAAAGAGCAAGGAACCTGCGACCTGTCAGGCTGAGGCAGCGCAGAAGAGGGCACGACATGAGGACCAGGATCCTGATGCCTCTGGTCCTCATGAGGGGGAGAATCTACAGATGACTCAAATCCTACTAACTCAAACAGAACCTCTGAACCAAGTTCCTTCAAGCTTAGAGCCTGGACCGCAGAAATCAAAACAACAACAGGTCTCTTCAGCTTCCACTCCCACAGTCCAAACCAACCAACCTCCAACCACCAAAGACAAGGGCATGGCTATTTCCACAGAGCCTCTGAAGAAAAGGTCACCTCCTCCAAGCACAGAGAAGCTTCTAAAGAGCTCCTTTGATGCCTTCAAAAGTAATGCTCTGAAAGGTATAAAGCCCGAAGAGGAAGACTGGGCGTTTAATCTGCAACCCCTCTCTTAACTACCTATCCTAGACATTATTGAAAAACCTTCTAAGGATAGAGTTTCAGAGGTTATCCAAGGCTTCGAAAGATTGAGAAGACCCTTCCCTGTTCCTCCAAAGAAGAATATAGAAGAAGATGTCTACAAGTACCTTTACAGCCGAGGACTCCACGATCAGCCCTCTATCAAACTTTCAGAGCACATCATCTCAGAGGAAAGGAGAAGATTCTATAATGACAAAGCCAAGCAAAAACTCAAAGTTTTCTCCATGGCCAAAATCTGAGAGGTTCTGACAATCAAGTTTGGCCAAACAAAAGGCAAAAACTTCTAGTTCAGTGAGTATGCCGTGAAGAGAGATGATGGGGAAATATGGACGTTCACCGACCCAGATCTACCAAATCTTCATCCCCACAATCTCCCAGAGCTATTCAAGTGGACGGAAGACAAGTTTGGTTGGAAGAAAGAGTATCAAGAAGCCCACCTAACCATCAAAAGAACTATGAGGGAAAAGCTACTCTTCTATAGTATTGTCGACTTTCAAGTGGCACTTGATCCGGGGGATCAAGAAAGTAAACTTTCCTCCACCAGAGGATAATCTACCACCCTCTGCCACAATCCTTCCGAACTCCATCATCAATTCACCTTCCTTTGGCTTCGTGTACATCAATCCCAAAGGCGAAAAGAAATTTTTTATGGGGATAGAGAGTCACAAGTACTCAACTCAGTCTTTGTTGTTCATTCAAGATCTGATCATCAAACATAGAGGCACACCACTTGTACCCACATAAGCTTCAAATGTTCTTCTAGAGAATATAGGTGCAACTGTAAACTTCAGAGAGCTGAAAAAAGAAGGTGGTTTTGGAAGAAAAGTCGATGATTTCCCTGACGCCAAGATATAGGCTTTGATGTAATGTATTTTCTTTTGCTTTCATTTCTTGTACAAAAATGTAATTGCCTTCTGGCATTTTCGTTATAAATGAAAGTCAATATTCAGAGGTTGAGTTCCTTTCACCTCTTTCAGCTTCTAACTTAGTCAAACACTCAACATTCCAAACCTATATTTTTCAATACTTAGGGGGAGATTGTTAGCTCGAACTTTCATGTATAGAAGTATTGAAAAATAGGCTAAGTATAGGAACTGTAGATGTTTGCTCAAAACATCCAAGTACACCTCAGAACCAACAATCTCAGAAGAGTCTGTCGATGCTCTGCCAGAGGACTCGTAACCTGATGATGATCTTCAGATCACAGAGCCTCTGTGATCACTCACAGAGCCTCTGTGATAGCTAAACTCTGTATATTGTTCGAAGATATTGGCGAACTCAGTTCAAGACAAGGTCACGTGCAGAACACGTGAAGCCTACTGTACGAAGATTTCCAGATCACTTTTCCGCGGCGCACAGTCGTTCTACTTTCCAGGTGGCATTTCGTTTATGGAATATCAGCATTTGTATTGTACTACGGGGTGCATCCTTCTTATATATTATAGGAGCACCACCTTAAGTTTTAGAAGGCGAGTACACACAATTCTGATTTAGAGATTGTATTTCCCTGAGACTATTTGCACACACCAGTGCGTGTTCTTGTTCTTGGTGTACTTAAAGCTAATCAATGAAACAGTGTCTTGAGTAAAAATCGTTGTTATATCTTACGATTCTGTTTGTAGATTATTTGAGTGTCTACTACCTTGTATGTTCTACTTTTCTACATATTAGAAATGCTTCCGCACTCTTATTTATTAATCTGTGTGTAGTAAAAAGTCAATCAAGTGAAGAACATCATTATTGGGATCAACAAGTTCAAAAGTCAGAATCTGAGATCAACTTCAAGTTCATTTAAAATCTTCAACCGGAGTAGGATGTCTATTCTATTCAGTTGCATATGAATAAAGACATGGATGAAGAGAAATTAAATGATCTGTTTTGTGTCCTGAACTAGCACGAGGATAAGGTCAAGGAACAAGCAGCGGTGAACAAGGAGTATCTTCAGATTAAAGAAAAGCAAAAGAAAGTTGAAGATTCTTTGGCTCTTGTGGCTCAAGGTAAAGGTAAATTGATCAAGGGAAGTTCAGTTTCTACAAAGCTTGGTGAGCAAAAAGCTTTTGTGTCCGATATTGTTGAATCATCTGACAACTCTGAGGAAGAGGAAGTGGGATCTGAGAATGAACTGACAGAGTTTGCTGAGAAACTTGCATTGATTACATCAAACTTTCCTAAATGGTTTGGCAGGAAGAAATTCTACCACAAGTCTAAACCTGATTCTTACAGATCCAACAAATACAAAGGAAAGTTTGATAAGGAAAAAGAAAGATAAGATGAGAAGAAAGAGGAGAAGAGAGAAGAGAAGGAAAAGGAGAAAGCTGACAAGTGTTTCAACTGTGGGAAACCCGGTCACTTTGTCAAAGAATGTCCGGAAGATAGGGTGAAGAATTATGAATACTATGCCAAAAAGGCTCAGTTGACTAAAGCTCTTGAGAAAGGAAAAGCACTAAAAGCCGAAGAGGAGATTTGGTTTGAATATTCAGATGAAGAGGAAGAAGAAGTTAAAGTAAATATGACTCAAGTTCACTACGATCTTATGGCTCATACGAATGAAGATTATGATTCTGAGGTACACTCTCATTCTGACAATTCTGAAACTTTTTTTTTGAAAATGAAGAGGTTATGAACTTGATGTCCCAATTAACCTTAATGAACTCTGAGTTTTTAAAATTGAAAGAAAATTTTAAACAACAAAAGAGTATCACTCAGGGACATCAAGATCAAGCTTTGATCTATAAGACCATATCAGCAGAAAGGGAAGAAGAAAAGAATGTTTTAAAACTGGAAAAGATAAACCTTCAAACAAAAATATCTGAACTACAAAAAGAATTAGCATCATTGAAAGATAAAAATCTTGATTTGACATTGAAGTATGATATTGTGTTGAAAGACCGAACTGACGCATATACTAAGATTAAGGAATTGGAGGATTTAAATTTTAAACGAGGTTAAACAGAATATACTTTGAAAATATTAACCAGTAATAAAATAGGTACTCGTTTTTACAATGCCAAAACTGGTTTAGGTCATCAAGATGTTGAGACATTAAAGAAAGCACCCAAAAATCTTTATAATTTTAAAACATTAGGTGATGCTCCTGTCGTTTTAATACCTCACATTCTTGAAACCTCTGTAAAGCCTGAGACTTCTTCACCTGAGACTCCTAAGATCAAAACAGAAGAACTAGTGAAGGTTAAATTTGAAATTGAAATTGATTCTGATGCTCATGATTTTAAGTCTGTTAATTTCAAATACGACGAATTAAATTCATCTTATAAAAATAAAAAGAAAACGTTCGTCGAATTTGAAAAAGTTTTTCCAAACTCACATGAGGCTTCTAAATCAAGTTCTATTTCTGATAAAACTGAAACTGTTATATCCTGTTCAATCAAAGGAGACAAAGATGAGAAATCTCATTCTGACAAAAAGTCTGTTTCTGACAAGACTTCAAATTTTATTGATCTTGAATATCAGACAACTTTAAAAACCATTTCAGATTTAGAACGACAGATTTCAACTCTCAATATTCTTATTGCTGAACTGGAAGATGCAAATTTAAATTTTGGGATGGAATTAGCTTCTAATCTAATCCAAAATGAGGTTTTACAAAAAGAAATCGGAAATTTAGAGTCCCAAATTTTCAAATTTTCAAAAGGTAAAGAAGCTTGTCCTGATCAAAATTCTCCATCTTCTGATAATCTAAGTGCTGATGTGAAGTCTGAATCTTCCATAATAGGTACTCAAACTCCTTCAATGAAAACATCTTTAAAGATTTTAAAATCTTCGGAAAAGGAGTTCAGTGTTAGTGAAAAAGGAGAATGTTCGGAAACCAAATCTAATACAGTGTCTAACATTTCTTCTGATTCTTCTTTAAAAAAGTTCACTTTCAATGATTCTAATGTTGCTTGTTCTTCAGATAAGAAAGTGAAGAAGTATTATACAAATAAAGGAAGGAAGATGAAGGTGGAAAGGAAGATGAAAGTTTCTGAAAGTTTGAATTGTTATAGCATAGTAAAAGTTTGTAATAATGCTTGTCAACTTTGTTTAAATAAAACACAAAATCTTTCTCGAAATGAGTTGTTGACACAAGCTACTACAAAATTACGATGCTCAAACTGTCATGAAAGTTTATTTTCTTTGAAACCTAAGTTTTCCAAGAAAAGAAAATTTGTCCAGTTTGCGAACCAGAAAATTTGTCCAGTTTCTAAAGTTTATTCTTTTCAAAAGAAAATTAATGATTTTAAAATGAACAAGTTAGTTGAAGTAAAATTTGTGTGGAAGTAGATTCGAAAGTCAGAACTTAAAGCACAAATTTTATCGAAAGATCCTAAGTTTGAATGGCAGATAAAAGGGTTGTCAACTGATTTGAAAAAGTTTAAAGAGGCTAACAAGAAAGGACCCATATTCATATGGGTACTTAAATTGAAGTAATTGTTGCTTGCAGGCTTGTCATGTGTGGATCATAGATTCTGGTGCATCAAGACACATGACAACACATAAGCACCTGTTGTTCGACAATGTAGATCATTATGCAGGTTCAGTCAACTTCGGCAATGAGTTGAAAGGCTAAGTTAGAGGATACGGTGTTATAAAAACACTATGATTTCTATATCTAAAGTTCTGTGTGTGGAGGGATTAGCTTACAATTTGTTCTCTATCAGCCAGTTCACAGAAAAGAAGTGCAAAGTTGAATTTGATGAAGATTACTGCTATATCAAAGATTAAAGTGAAGCACTATTGATAAAAGCTGGAAGAATGGGATTACTATATGGTCGTTGTTAGGTCACATGATCACAATTATTTCAATGTAAGAAGATTAACAAGAGGATTGAGGAGAAGTTGTTGTTTTATTCACACAATCTAAAGAGAGGAAATGTTTCTCTCTCTAGAAACACTCAAAGTACGTACATGCAAAATTTTTAATGAAAGTTACAAACACACTCTTGTTAACAATTAAGCCCAAACCCAATGTACAAGGCCCAAATACAAAAACATGATTACTTTACAAAACTTCTAATAAATAGAACATTTTATGTTCTAACATTCTCCCCCAAAGTTTTGTAAAGGTATCATTCTTTTCAAGCTTCATCCCTTCTCCCCCTTGTTTTCTTTAGAAAACTTAGGTGTCGTTTGTTTTTTAAGAGGTCTAAAGTCTGAAGTCTTATTTTAGTTATGATTAATAAGAGGTGGTGTGTAAAAAGGTCTGAACGGTTCAGACTTAAGATCCATTAAGAGGTTTTTTTAAAAAAACAAACAACCCCTTAGTGTTGCTTAAACTTCAACACAGCCCCGACTCCCCCTTGAAAATAGCTCTTATCCCTGAAGTTTCAACTTTAATACCAGATCTGATGTAGACAATAACCTCGACTGAGTGCACAAAAAGATAGCTTTTATCTCTTGTAAATTCAACACATTCGTTATGCCCACAAGAAAGAAATCTGTGAATTATAACGTGACAAACAAAGTGCATCTTCAGTTTATAACACCAGATCTGTCTTTGAAACACGAGTTGAATAGGAATTCAGCTTAAGAACTTAATCTGATCAGCTTTCAAGAAGAAGCAATTGGTAGCAAACACTACTAGGCAAGGGTTAGAAGAATATTTTGAAATAAGTTCGACAACTGATGAAAGACGCTTATTTTATAACTGCTTTCCAAAACTTTGAACTCAGAACTCCTTTCTTCACGAATCAGCTGGATGATTATAAGCACTTAAAACACCGAAATAATGATTGCTAATACTCAGGCTGCTAATCCAATCCAATCAGAGACTAAATCCAAACATTAAGTATCTGAAAATCTTGACTGGCATGAGCACTTGTGAAAATTACACAGAAAATGATGACAATATACATTACACAGAAAATCTCGTGAACATGGCAAACATGTAGCAAAATGGGTTCAAAACATCAACTTTTCGCATACCAAGCAAAAACTTTTCGCATAACAAACAATTCGCAGACCATAAAACATTTGAATGCACAATTCTGTGTCCCAGTTTATGTGCAATCAATCAGATCAAAATGACAATAAGAAAATTCAAATCAAGAATTCATTTAATGATCTTCAAACAGTCAGTACAGAATGCTCGTAGAATATTTCTCTCTTTAAACACAATCTTTCTCAAAGTCATATGAGTCTACGAACAAAGAAAATATTTATATCTACATACAAAAATTCGAAGACAAAACTAAAACTGAACAATTAAAACTAGTTGACTTTGTTTAACCCTGAGCTTTGACTTTGACTTCGCTTGAGAGACTTTGACTTGAACTTTGACTTTGAACCTTTGTCTTCATGATCTTGGATCCAATATATTTATGCACTAACAATCTCCCCCTTTGGATTCAAGATCATCTTCAAAAGAATAAACATTGAAGCTCCCCTTTAATTCAGAAACAAATGATCTCACCCTTTGGATACAAAAAAGCTAATTTCAGCAATCACGAACAATCTTCCTCTTTATGTTTCTGGCAAATAATTTTTCCTTTGAAAGTCAATCTCCCCTTTTGAGTAAATCTGTTCAAAATCAATCTTTTCTTTCTTTGAACTGTCTTCAGACTTGTAGAATTCTTACCGAAGTCTGGGAATGTCTTTTGCAATAATCTTTATCAATCACCCCCAAGGTTATAAAAACCTCTTCCAGGCTTCAGAAAAGAAATTGTCTTCAGATTTAGCTGACTTTTCCTCAGCAATCAAACTTCAAAGAAAATTTCAGCAAATTTCAGCTGGCTATCAGAATTCCATGAACTTTTGTTATTTTTCTGACCATTCTCCCCATATCTCGGACAATAAATCTTTCAAACTTTGTCATTTCTTGAATTCTCTATTTACATAACTTTCACTATCTGATCTTTTAGTCATCATTTGTTGAAATAACTTCTCCATCATTTTCGAATTAGACCTTTGACAGAACTTTCATTTCTCGAAATTAGTTCTCCCATAGATCATTTCTTGACTATCTCTCCCCCTTTTTGAAAATGTAGAGCATAGAGCTTATGAACATCCGTCAATTCATAATACATTCATCTGAGTCTTTTCAAATTCAGACAAATAAGAATGTAACCCTGAATCAACAAATGAATCAGTTAATATGCCTGTAAGTAACACGAAGTTACTTAGTACAACGAATGTACTTTACAAGAAGTTATATTGAAGTTCACTCCCCAGGTCTTCCATTCAATCATCAAATAACACAAGATTATTCTATAAAAAAAAGGAGCTGAAGCTGGAGCTGATTTGAGAATGATTACTTTACAAAACATAGGGGAAGAATGTGTGTCCCTGAATCTAGTTTCTAATCACAATTAAACAAATAAAACACAAACAAGAATCAATTACCTGTTTGATTTCACTTTCAAATTCAAGAATACAAACTTTCTCTCTCTAGAACTCTCTCTCTCTCAATAGATTTCTCTCTCTAAGAAATACAACTGAATAATACGCTTTGTTTCTGTTGACTTACTTACGAAATACAAAGAATACAAGACTATTTATACCAACACCTAATACAAGGAAAATAAAAGATAAAAACAAATACAAAGACACTTTGACTTTTATTACAAAAGACTTTGACTTTAATGCGATTTGACTTTTTCATCTTTGACTTTCTTGACCTTTGACCTTCAGTCTTCTTGATTTTGTATCCAACCGATTTATGCTCTAACAATCTCCCCCTTCGGATTCAAGATCACTGTTGAAAGATCTAGCAATTCAGTATTCACTTTTTAAACTCTGTCAGTATAATCTCCCCTTTTTCTTTGGCTGTATTTTTTCCAAAAATTGTCTTCAAATGATTAACAATCTTCCCAAAACTATCACAAGACACTTTCAGATTTTGGAAAGAAATTATCTTCAGAATCAACTCGGTTTCCTTTAGCAAGTAATCTTTAAAGAAAATTTCCTCAAATCTTCAGAAATTCTTTGATCTTCATCGAATCTTTACTTTTGAATCTTCTGACTAAGACATTTCGGAAAATCTTCTCTCAAAACTTTATCATTTCTTAATACCACCTCCCCCAATCTACAAAACTTTAACATTTCTTGATATCATCTCCCCCTTTTTGATGATTTGAGCATCTATATCATCAAAACTTTTCTCCCAAGAAATGTCTTTGACCATTCTGATTTGTCAAACTGAGCCGCTGATTCTGTGATCTATAGCCAAGTATTCATCTAGATCTTTGCAAATCCAGACAAAATAATAATCATGTAACTCCTGAATCAACAAATGAATCAGTTAGAATGCCTGTCAGTAACACGAAGTCACTGTGTGTAACGGATACACAATATAAAGGAGCTTTTTGATGTTCACTCCCCCAGGGATTCCATCCAATCATCGAAATACCACAAAGGCAATTTCTATGAATGTTATGACAAAGAAACAAATTCCTTGTGTGTTCATGCATGTGTAGAAAGAATTAAGCACGATGATTGCTTTTCAATAAGGCTCAAAGTTGTGTAAACCACTGAGACAACAGTAGATAAACACAGACCCAATGTGCATGATTGAAGTGCGAAGGTGGGGCAGACTTCCTTCTTTTTCAATATCCAGATTTTCCAAATGAAAACCAGATAGATAATATGCTGCGTCCCCAGAAAAATTTGAAACATTTTCTTTTTGAGAAGAAAATGAGTGGTTGGTGGGGTTTAGACAAGAGATGGCATGGGCTAGTTGCCTGTTTCAATAATGTTCACCAAGAATTGTGAAACATTAGTAATGTGGTTGACCAACTCAGAAAGTAGTTGGTGCAGAGTTTGATATTCTTTTACTCTGATCTCACACCCTCTTTCTTTTAATCATTAAACGCACATCTAACCAAACTCTCTTTTACATTTTACCTCATCACACATCCCACACTCATTTCTTTTAGACTCTTCACACTCAATCACTAAAGGATTAACTTCTTGGGTAGGAAACACTGGTTAACGTGAATCCATAGAAGTTTAGTTAAGTCCTAGCACAAAGAACCCATATAATCCTATGAAAGCAGAATGTTGCTCCAATGGTTTAACTTTATTAGTTAAAGCTCATATACAAATATCAGATGTATGTTCATAAAATATAATCATGAAGATATGAGCATTTTTAAACATTGAAGTATTTTCAAACAAGTATATTGAATGAATGAACATGAATGCAAAAGGCTTGTTTGAAAATCTGACATTGTATGAAAATGATCAGAAATGAATGATATAACAATCAAAGCTTAAGATCAAGAATAACGGATATTGTCTATACGAACCAAGATATAGACATTCTTGAAATGAACGATTAAAAATGAAATAACGCTCAAAATTCTTTGAAGTACAAGTGGGGTGTCTTACCATCGAAAAAATTGGTTACAATATGAGACATGTTAAGATCATTTTGAACAAAGTCAAACCGATGTGTGTGAATATTTGAAAGTATATAGAAAAGACAATACACAAGTATTAATCTTTGAATAACACACGGTTTGTTTATCAATGAAGCACAAAAAATAAAATTAAAACATTTAAAATCACACTTCCAAATTATAAAATCTGTTTAAAATTTGAGAAGTGGTTTGAACATTTCAGAACATGTTTTCTATATCTGAAAGTTGTCCTTCTCTCAGATACATTTGAGATTAAGATAAGAAATTTACCTTTTCGCTCAATCTTAATACTCATAAAGTCAGCTGAAGTCAAAAATGATATGATCGTGTTATCCTCTCTTATCCTGCATAAGTCTTAAAGTCTAGTCAAAATTTTATTCACAAAATTTTATTCGAAAATAAAAGACGTAAAGCAGTAAAACAATTAAAGTACGAGTTCTGATTTGAACTAATCAGAAATCGTAGTCTTACTCCTTTTCACGTGACTTATAAGCTCCCCCTAAAATCATGCATTACAAAAATTTTGTCAGTGAAATAAAATGCAGAAATTAGTTATGCTCCCCCTCAAAATAATGTAGATCATCTAAAATCTTCTCTTACTTCTCCTGAGATCATGAGCAAACAATTAAAGTGCAGATATCCTTCAGACATAAAGATAAAGAAAATGATGAAAAATAACAATACGTAACTTTATTAGGTAAAAACCGATTATGTCTTAAGATTTAACATACCAAGCTTAGAGACAAGAAAATTAAATCTCTTTTCATCTAAGGGTTTGGTAAATAAATCTGCAAGTTGATAATCTGTTTTTACAAAATAAATTTCAATTGTTCCTTTTTCTACATTATCTTTTATAAAATGATACCTTGTCAGGATCTTAATTCTAAACAAGAATAAACACTCAGAAACAATATTAAAGGAGTTTGCGGAATAACACTTTAATATTCAATAATCTATGAAAACAGTGAATCAGAAGAACAACTTGTAAATTTTATTGAATGATTGTAAAGCTACAAGATTCAACACTCAACCTCAATATTGATGAACAGACTCACCAATACGAATTCTACTTCTCTAGAATTAGGATTACAAACCTTTAGGTTGATTCTCTCTATGAAAACAAAAACTCAGAATGCTAAAAGTTATTTTTTTTATCACTTACAAACTTTTCTATATATACTGAAGATAAAAGATAATTACAAATAATAAAAGATCTTCAAAATAATCTTCTATCTTTATCTTCAAGCTTTCCTTAATCTTCAAACTTGATCTGCACGAATCTTGATTATCTCATAAGCAGCACTAAGTCTTCAGCAGTATTAATACTTTGAGCAGTATTAACATTCAGCAGTACTAACTACTAGCAGTACTAAAATTTCTTAGCAGTAGTAATCTCCTCTAGCAATATTAACCTTGACTTAGCAGCATTAATCTTGTTCAGCAGCATTAACTTCAGAAGTAGTAATTAAGTTCTTCTAGCAGTATTAACTGTACTTGTGAAATTCTGAATTTCCCAACAATCTCCCCCTAACTGGACTTTTAGGAAGAGAAGTCAAGTTCTTCAGATAATCTTCAAGATGCTCCCAAAACTTCATCATGTCTTATACTACTGTATTTGCATCCAACCCCAGACTCTGATTTATAGTTCTTTGGATCAGATACTTAGCCATTTCTGAATTTGAAACACATCCTAGCTTCTTCTTCAGCATTGCTTGAAGCTTCAGTCTGCTGTGATTGTACACTCTATCCACTAGGAAGTACTCTATATGATTTAAGTCCATAGTTAGTGCATATACTCCACTAGTTTCATATAGAGTCCACTTGTTGACAGTTTTGAACATATTTTTGATCACATGCTCTACTTCTTCAGGTTTGAACATCATACAAAGATACTCCATCACTAATTTTGTAATTGAAATCTTTGGAGCTTTCAGTTGATCTGCATACAACTTCATTCCTATCTCAAACATTTCTTCAAGATCTGACTTGGAGCATGTTCTTACAATCTTTGCCCAAGTATTAAACACCTCATACTTCTCATCTTTCCTCTTGAGCCTTATGTATTCCTTCCCATCAACCTTCATTGTGTCCCATAGAATAACCTCAGGAGGCTTCACACCAACAGGTTCTGCTGAAATTGGTTCAGGCACTTTGTCCATCACTACCATATATAGATTTACATCATAAGTTCTTCCTGGTTCATTCTTTTCAGATGACTTAGGTGCCCCTTCTTCTTCAGCAACCTTCTCAGCTTCTCCTTCATCTATTCTAGGCTTCTTGGTTGACTTTCTTCTTGCCATCATCTTGGTTCTTTTTAAAGTCCTTAGACTTTCACCAAGAGTGGCTTCTTTCTTTGGTGGTGTTTCTTGCTCATCTGGAAAAGGTTTTTCTGTCATAAAATCATTGCTTTCTTTCATTCTCTTTTCCATCTCCACCCTTGCAGTATCATTCCCTTGAATCTTTAGCATCTCTGAATCATATAGCTCTTTAATCTTCTCAAAATACATCTTTGAGAACATCTCCTTTCTGACTCCTACAGCACCCTTGAGAAATGTAATCATCTTGTTTCTCTCTTGAGTACCAAGGAATGTCTTTGAGGGTTGTCTCTTCTTTGCAGCTGTTTTTACCACCACTTATTTCTTCAGAGTTGCAGCTTTCTTCTGTGCAATTTCAGTTGCCAGGCTTTGTTGATAAGCTTCATTCAGTTCAGCAGCTAGAGCCTTAGCCATCTCTCTGTCCTTTTCAACCTGAACTCTTTCTTCTTTTTCAATATCAGCCTGCATCTTCTTGGCCAAAGCTTCATCTGACTCAACCAACCTTTGCTTTTTGATTCGTTGATCAGATTCCACCATTTTAGCTTTGCCTTTGTCTTTGCTCACCTTCTTCTCTACACTCTCTTTTTTGATCACTTCACCTTGTTCTTTGATGACAACTCCTTTGGCTTTTGAGGTGACCTTGGGAGTATCATGTTTGGCTTTGATTAAGGTCTCAGCAATTTCAAGATCTGTTAGTACTGCTTGTACTATTTCTGCTGCTTCTTTCAGGTCAGAAGTAGTAACTGTTTCTACTGCTTGGCTTGACTCAACATTATTAACTGTTACTGCTTCTTTCTCTTTTTCTGTTTCTTGTACTATTTCTGCTTCTTGTACCATTTCTATTTCTTGTACCAACTCAGTTTCCACTTTTTGTTGCTCCCCCTAAACATCCACTGTCTCTTGCTCCCCCTTAGCTTTGCCATCTTCCATGTTGACATCAGCTTCTGACTCCCCCTTTTTGGGAGCATCAGTCACTGGTTTCCTCCTTCTTAGCACAAATTGTTTCTTCTTCTTTTGTAGAATCAATTTCTTCACCATTTGCTTCAAGTTGACAATCTGTTCTTGTTGAGACAGAACTATCAGTTTCAGCTCTTCTATTTCTTTCCCCTGCTTGATCACATCCATGTTTATGTTTCCCATGGTTTCCATCAATTCAAAATAGCTATATCTGTCCTCACCTTCTCCAGAAGTATTACCCTCTTTTGAAGGATCATGGGATCTTTTTGTAGTAGAGGTCTTTTGTCTAGCAGAAGCACCTGTTACCCCCATGGTTTCTTGGCACCTGGGACCTTTGGATGATTGCTCACCCAAAGTTGCCATGGGGAAGGTCTTATTTATGTTACCACTGACCCCCTCTGTGCTAGCAGGAGTAGTGGCAGCCTTAGCACCCATATGCTCAAACATCTCCTCATTGAGCACCTCCATGGGGTTGGGAGTCACCCCTGTGGTTTCCCTGTAGATATTCTCTAATGGAGAATTCTCCATTAGAGGGCTTAAAGGCTCAGTGGGTTAAGGTACAAGAAGGGAAGGAGCCTTCTTTACCTTTTTCCTTATGTAAGTTTGGGTTATTGGAGAAGTTGGCTTTTGAACAAGAGACTGAGGGATTGATATTGAGGGTGAAGGTTGGGATTGGATAGCAGTGGGATGGTCTAATGAGGGCCTTGACCCTGCTGCCATACCTTCTTCATTGTGGGACACCACCATCATTGTAGAGAACAATGGGGTGTCAACTCCTTCCGAGTCCAATGGAGATCTTTTCATGTTTGAAAAGACCTTACCTTTGGGAATTTTTGGTACATATACCTTATCAAAGTGAGGCATATCCGTCAATTCATGGGGTATAATTTCCTATACAAACCTGGGGTACATATAAAAACTCTTTTTGCTTCCCAAGTTTGATACAAGATCACTAAAAATCATTCTTCAAAAATTGTACTTTCTGGCAGTGGCCAAGCAGACCAAAGCATATGCAATGGTACTGCTAAACTCACTCCATCCAGTAGTCTTTTTGGAAACGCAGTGCATCAGGGTATGAACAAGAAAACGCCAATGGGTATAATATTTTGCTTTTGAGAATTTGAAACCACCCAATTGGCCTCCATACCCCATTCTTGAAAGGTTTGAGAACATGTCCTCATTAGGAATAGAAGTAATACCTTCAGCATCGTCTAGACGTAGACAAATGCGTATCACCTCTTCAGAAACTGACAAGGGTTTGTCACATACCCTTGTCTTGATTATCTGCGCACCATTCTCTGTCACTACGGTGGCATTCGCCCAGAACTGTCTTTGATGCTCTATGTATATTGTTGGTGACACAGTGAGAGCATGGGCAATGTGGCTGTACTTGAGAAAATCCACAATCTAGTGGAATCCAGCAGCTTGTTTCAGCTTCTGTAGCATCGCAATCTCGTTGTGCTCATCAATGAATGCCATGGATGCCATTGTGCTTGAGTATGCTGGACTGCAACACTTGGTGCTTGAGAGAAAATGGTTAGAGAGCAGATGAATAGAAACCAAAGAGTCGTTATGAACTTTTGGGCGGGCAAAAAGGGTGTTTATACGATTCGGGACATAAGCAGTATTAACTCTTAGCAGTATTAACTAACTAGCAGTATTAACTGAGAGCAGTATTAACCACTAGCAGTATTAACCACTAGCAGTATTATCTTAACTAGCAGTATTAACTGAGAGCAGTATTAATTGTGCACTGGCAGTATTAAAACTGCATTGGCAGCATTAACCATACTTACACTTTTTGAAGCTTAAGGTGCTCTGAGCAAGGTAATAACTTCCTGAGAAAGATGTTAGTAACACCAAAGGATAAACCAATAACAGGTATGAAACCACTTTTTAAAACATGAACTCATTCAGAGTTGATCATGCCCACACTTGTGACCAAGAATGTGAATCTACCCACATCAAAAGCTTTAGTGAATAGATCAGCAAACTGGTTGTCAGTATGAACTTTAGCAACTTGAATTAGCTTCTTTTCATTACATTCTCTGATAAAGTGATACCTGATCTCAATGTGCTTTATTTTGGAGTGCTTGACTGGATTGTTAACAATGCTTATAGCACTGCTATTGTCAATGAAGATTGGAGTGTGTAGAAAGGTTACCCCATAGTCCAACATCTGATTCTGAATCCATAGAACCTGAGAGCAGCAACTTGCAGCAGCAATATACTCAGCTTCTGTTGTTGATAAGGACACTGTGGTTTGTTTCTTACACTGCCAGGATACTAGTCTTGCACCCAAAAGTTGACATCCACTTGAAGTAGACTTTCTGTCCATGTTAGCATCTCCCAAGTCACTATCTGAGTAAGCAATCAAGTCAAAGTTGGATTCATAAGGATACCAAAGACCTAATCTAGGTTGCCCTCTTAAGTATCTGAAAATCCTTTTAATTGCTTCCAGATGTGATTGCTTTGGCTTGACTTGGAATCTGGCACACAAACACACTGGAAACATGATGTCTGGTCTTGAGGCTGTGAGATACATGAGAGATCCAATCATTGATCTATATAGATGAACATCTACATCCTCCCCCTCAAGATCAGCAGTGATCTGTTTATGAGTCTCCATAGGTGTGCTTGCTGGCTTTGAGTCTGTTAATCCGTATTTTTCTAGGATGTCTTTCACATATTTTGATTGGCTTATGAAGATCCCATCTTTCTTTTGTTTCACTTGAAGTCCAAGGAAGAAGGTAAGTTCACCCATTGAACTCATTTTAAAGCTCTTGTGCATCAACTTTTCAAAGTCTCTACACATCTGATCTTTTGTGGATCCAAAGATGATATCATCCACATAAATTTGAACCAATAGGATGTCCTTCTTACTTCTTTTAATGAAGAGGGTCTTGTCAATTATTCCTCTTTCAAACCCATTCTCCAAGAGGTAGGTAGACAGAGTATCATACCATGCTCTTGGGGCTTGATGCAGACCATAAAGTGCTTTCTTCAGTTTGTATACTCTGTCTGGATATGATGGATTTTCAAATCCAGGGGGCTGACAGACATATACTTCTTCGTCAATTGTACCATACAGAAAGGCACTCTTCACATCCATTTGGTATACCTTGAACTTCATGTATGAGGAATCGACTAGAAATAGCCTAATTGCTTCTACCCTTGCCACCGGAGCAAACACTTCTTCATAGTCAATGCCTTCTTCTTGAGTGTACCCTTGTGCCACCAGCCTTGCTTTGTTTCTTATCACAATGCCTCTCTCATTCTTTTTATTCCTGAAAATCCACTTGGTGCCTATAGCTCTATGACCTTTTGGAAGGTCCACCAAGTCCCAAACTTCTTGCAACTTGAACTGTAGTAACTCTTCTTCCATAGCTTCTATCCAACTGGAAACTTTCATTGCCTCAAAAACCTTCTTAGGCTCAATTTGAGATAGAAAGCATGAGAGTACTGTGTGTTACTGATCCTGCAGTTCTTGAAGTCTGCTTTGATTCCTTGTTATCATAGGAGAAGAGATGTCTCCTATGACCAGCTCTGGAGGATGATTCTTTTGAGTTCTAGTCTGATGACTAGGTTCTTCATTGATTTCCACATCCAGATTGAAATCATTTAAATCAGCTGATGGGATCTCATCAGCTGCTTCTGGATCTTCAAGCACTTGATTCTCCTAATCTCTTCCTTCTTCTTCACTCTGAATTGGTTCAGTCATTGTCTCTTTTGCATAGACATCAACAAGCTCTATTGTAGGTATGGGAAAGATCACAAACTGAGGAATAATGTCTTGTACTTGTACCTGTTCATCCCCTGATCCTTCACTTCCTGAACCTGAATGATAATCACTACTGAAACCCAAAGAGTTAGTTAGTGAATCAATGTCAAATAACCACTGAGGACCAGATCCAATAGGATTTGGTGTGTTCTCATTGCACTTGACATTGTCACTTTCCTTAATTATTCTAGAAGAAGTATTAAAAACTCTGTAAGCCTGACTCTGAGATGAGTAACCCACAAGAAAACCATCATCAGCCTTGCTATCAAACTTTCCTAAGTGAGTTTTGGTATTGAGAATGGTACAAGGACACCCAAAAGGTTTGAAAAATCCTATAAAAGGTTTTCTGTTATTTAAAAGCTCATATGGTGTCTTGTTTTTAGGCTTGACTACTAGAACTCTGTTTTGGACATAGCAAGCAGTATTAACTGCTTCAGTCCAGAAAGTAATTGGTAGATTTGAATCTGCCAACAGAGATCTAGCAGCTTCAATCAGTGACCTATTCCTTTTCTCAGCAACACCATTTTGTTGTGGAGTCCTAGGAGCACTGTATTGCCTCTCAATTCCTTTTTCCTCACAAAAGGTGTTTAGGTCATGATTTTTAAATTCAGTACTATTATCTGACCTAATGACTTTTACCTTTTAATTAGTTTGGTTTTCAATTCTTAGAATAAAGGATTTGATCAGTCCACTTGTCTCATCCTTAGTCCTTAGAAAATATACCCAAGTAAATCTAGAGTAATCATCAACAATAACTAGGCAGAATGATTTCTTACCAATACTCATAACATTTGTAGGACCAAACAGATCCATATGCAACAATTAAAGAGAATTAGAGATTGTGTTCAACTCTTTGGACTTATGAGAAGTTTTGTGTTGTTTGCCTTTGAGACAGGCAACACAATGATCATCACATGAAAAGACTTTGGAAGGTAAACCTCTTACAAGGTTGTTTTTAACAAGTTTATTCATTGTTTTAAAGTTCATGTGACACATCCTTCTGTGCCAAAGTGATGATTCATCCAAAGAAGCTTTTGAAACAAGACAATTAAGGGATGAATCAGCTGAAACACTTTCCATATCTAAGCAATATACATTATCCTTTCTGGGAGTCCTTAATAGTATCATCTTTTCATCAACTACCTTGAATCCAGGAGCAAGGATAATGCATTCAGAATCTGTAAATAATATACTATGTTGTTTGTCACAAACCTGTGATACACTTAACAAGTTGTACCTTAACTGCTCAACATAGAATACATCTTCAAAGGTTATTTTACCTTTGGTTACATCCCCCTTACCACTTATCTTACCTCCATCTGGAGTATTACCAAAGGAAACATGACCACCATCAATTTTCTTGAAATTCTTGAGGCATGACATGTTCCCTGTCATGTGCCTTGAGCAACCACTATCAATATGCCAGATACTCTTCCCCTTGAGTTTCTGGTTGCCCTGCATATAAGATTAATCAATTAGTATTGATTGGGGACCCAAGCCAAAGTGGTCTTGGGTCTCCCTTTCTCATCAAAGTATTTACATTCCTTTTTGATGAGGTTTTTAAACTCAGAGCACTCTTTATTAGAGTACATTGTCAATATGATTGGCTTAGAAGCACAAACACTAGAAGCAGTACTAACCTTAGAAGTACTAACAGAGTTAGCAGTACTAATAGGTTTAGTAGTATTAACTTTTGAAGAAGTACTAACAATGTCAGCAGCACTAACATTGTTAGCAGTAGTATTACTTCTAGCAGCACTATCATTGTCAGCAGCACTATTTATGGTAGAAGTACTAACAGTTTTAGTGCTTTTAGGAACCCACATATTGACACTTTCTTTAACAGACTTTTTCTTCATGTGTCTTTTAGATTTAACAGTTTTCTTAGCCATGTGATTCTTTTCAATCTTCCTATAACCCAAGGGTTTTTGCATAGGTCTTTGAAAGTTCATCCTTTGGTTTATAGGATTGAAATAACAGTATTTGGCAAGATGATTCAATTTGACACAGATAAAACAAGGTTTTGGTCTATTGATTTTACTCAGATCAACCCCTTGTTTCTGTGCCCACTGATTATTCCAGTTTCTTTGATTTCCCCTCTTTTTATCATGTTTTTGGGGCTCATTCTTCTTGCATGCACATTGTTTGCAATGACCTGGATTCACAACTGTGGTCTGTTTGAAATGGACCTTACCAGACTTTCCCTCTGTCTTCTCTATGTCCTTGGATTTGATCCAATCCATTCCACACTCCTCATTGGTGATAATGTTATTCTCTAGAGGAATCTTACCACTCACTTTGTTCTCCTTACTCTTACCTACCTCTTTCTCAGTTTTATCTTCAACAACTACCTCATCTAAGGGATCTATCTCAGTGGCTCCCTCAGGCAAGTCCTTCCTATCTTTGGTTTCTAGTAATTCTGAAGTAGGAGGGATGTAATTGTTGTTATATGGTGGTGGTGTGGCATTATACCTAATTCCTCTTCTCAGCTTATCATGAATCTGAGTTTGTAGTAAAGAGTCCATTGCTTTAGAAACATTGGAAAACTATTCTACATCAAGCTTAACCTTGGTTAGCTCCTCTCTCAGCTTTTCACTCTCCTCTTTAGATTTCGTCAGTTTAAGTTCTAGATCCTTTTTCTCCCACTTCCACTAATTGGTGTCATATGAGTGTTGGAGTTCATTGGCTTGAAAACCTTTTATCTGTTCCTCAAACCTCTCAACAATTCTCACATAGTCCTTTATATCCTTTTCTAATACCTTAAGGTCATCACTCATCTTCTGATTGTGATCCCTGTACCTTTTAAAAGTGTCTATGCAAGTTTTAGAACAGAGATTAGAATTTACCTCAGATGGGAGATCAGATACTTCATCCATAAGAGCTTGATTCTGGATAGCTTCTTCTGCTTGATCACTCCAATCAAACCCCATTCCTTGTTGAGAAACAAGGGCTTGAGAAGAGTTTCTGTTGTTATTGAAGCTTTCAGATTGAGCTTGTTGGTTGTTGTTGTTGTGAGACACTCCACTTATGCATTCTCTTGCAAAGTGTCCCTTCAGATGGCATTTGTAGCATTCCACCTTTGATTTATGAAACCCTGCTCCATCTTCTCTTCTTTGGGAGAAGTTGTTCCTCCCAGTCCTCTTTATGAACTTCTTCACCTCTCATGGAAAGCATGTCCATCTGCCATTTAATATCCATCTCTTCCAGATCATCAGGATGAAGTTGTTCCAAATCATCATTAATTAAGGAGGAATTCCCATGACTGGCAAGAAAGGCTTCAAACACAGAATCAGTGCCTTTTTCTTGATTTGCTCCATTAGCAGCATTCACTGATTCAGGGTTAGCAGTAGAATCAATTGATGCTGATAGGAGTGCAGCATTATGAATATATCCAGAAGGCTTCTTCTTTGCCTCTACTTCAGCTTCAAATACTCTAAGATCATTGTACAGATCATCAAGTTCTTTTTCTTCCAACTGATCATTCTGTCTGAATGAAACAGTGTACATGGTCCACTCATCTCCAAGAGACCTTAAGAACTTTCTGTTCACATCATCTTGATCAATTTGTACTCCCATAGTAGCCAGTTCACCAATCAGTTTGTTAAACCTGTCAAAAGTTTGAGTTATGGACTCATTCTTAGTTGACATAAAGTTTTCATACTGTTGTTTTAGGATTGCCTTTTGATTTCTTTTGGTACTTTTGGTACCAGAGAATCTCTTCTCTAGAGCATTCCAGAGCATCTGTGCATCAGTGCAATTACAGAATTGGTGTTGATATTCATTGGGAATGGCCAAGAGCAGTGTGCTCAAGGCTTTCATCTCTGTCTGCCTTGTCTTTCTTTCTGCATCCGTCTTTGGAGGGGTTCTTTTTCCATCTTCACCAATATTTCCTGCATCAGATGGACCATTCTCAATGATGTCCCACATAGAGTAATCTGTGAGGAGAATGTATTGCTTGATTCTAATCTTCCACATGTCAAATTCATTGGATCTGAGCATTGGAACTTTTGAGACCAGAGTACTGTTTGATTCAGCTGTGTTTTCCATGATGAATAAGATTTCTGAGAATACTAGCTATGATACCACTTGTTAGGATCTTAATTCTAAACAAGAATAAACACTCAGAAACAATATTAAAGGAGTTTGCGGAATAACACTTTAATATTCAATAATCTATGAAAACAGTGAATCAGAAGAACAACTTGTAAACTTTATTGAATGATTGTAAAGCTACAAGATTCAACACTCAACCTCAATATTGATGAACAGACTCACCAATACGAATTCTACTTCTCTAGAATTAGGATTACAAACCTTAAGGTTGATTCTCTCTATCAAAACAAAAACTCAGAATGCTAAAAGTTATTTTTTTTATCAATTACAAACTATTCTATATATACTGAAGATAAAAGATAATTACAAATAATAAAAGATCTTCAAAATAATATTCTATCTTTATCTTCAAGCTTTCCTTAATCTTCAAACTTGATCTGCACGAATCTTGATTATCTCATAAGCAGCACTAAGTCTTCAGCAATATTAATACTTTGAGCAGTATTAACATTTATCAGTACTAACTACTAGCAGTACTAAAATTGCTTAGCAGTAGTAATCTCCTCTAGCAGTATTAACCTTGACTTAGCAGCATTAATCTTGTTCAGCAGTATTAACTTCAGAAGTAGTAATCTTCAAAAGTAGTAACCAAGTTCTTCTAGCAGTATTAACTGTACTTGTGAAATTCTGAATTTCCCAACATACCTGACGTCAATGTGTTTGGTTTTCATATACTGGACAGGATTAGCAGATATCGCGATTGCACTCTTCGAGTCACAATAGATTGGAATTTTATCAAACTTGAATCCATAGTCTCGCAGTTGTGTTCGCATCCACAGAACTTGAGAGCAGCAACTGGCAGCAGCTACATACTCTGCTTCAGCAGTCGATGTGGAAACGCATAATTGTTTCTTTGATGCCCACCTAACTAGCTTGTCTCCAAGAAATTAAACATGACCAAAAGTACTCTTTCTATCCAAGATGCAACCTGCATGATCTGCATCTGAATATGCAGTTAGTTGAAACCCAGTATCCTTAGGATACCACAGACCAAGATCTGCAGTCCCCTTCAGATATCTAAAAATCCGTTTGACAGCAGACAAATGGGATTCTTTGGGAGTAGCCTGATATCTAGAACATAAGCATGTTGAAAACATAATATCTGTTCTACTAGATGTAAGATACATTAACAATCCTATCATACCTCTATAAGTCCTAACATCAACACTTTTACCCGAAGGATCAGTGCTAATCTTAGTACCTGGTGCCATAGGGGTTCCAATTGGTTTACAATTTTCCATTTTGTACTTCCGTAGAATATCCAAAATGTACTTATATTGGTTAATAAAAATCCCCGTTGAAAACTGTTTTACTTGTAATCCGAGAAAGAAATTCATCTCTCCCATCATACTCATTTGAAAACGTGACACCATGAGGTTAGAAAAGTTTTTGCAAAATTTTGGATTTGTAGAACCAAATATTATATCATCAACATATATTTGAATAAGAATGATATCAGCTTTTTCCTTTTTGATGAATAAAGTGGTATCAACCTTACTTTTAGAAAAACCGGACTTGACCAATAATTTAGATAAAACGTCATACCATGCTCGAGGGGCTTATTTTAAACCATACAGGGCTTTGTCCAAGATGTAGACATGATCTGGCTTATCTGGATTGACGAACCCTTCTGGTTGAGACACGTATACTTCCTCCTTAAGAATGCCATTCAGAAAGGCTGTTTTCACATCCATGTGATAGACTATGAAATTCTTATGAGTTGCGTAGGCTAGAAACATGCGGATTGCCTCAATACGCGCTACTGGAGCATACGTCTCATTGTAATATATGCCTTCCTCTTGCCGGTAACCTTTGGCAACAAGTCTAGCTTTGTTCCTTATGACGATACTATCTTCATCCTTTTTATTCTTGAATACCCATTTAGTTCATATCACTGTTTTACATTCTGGTTTTGGAACTAATCTCCAAACCTTTAGGGCTTCAAACTGATTGATTTCTTCTTGCATAGAAGATACCCAATCCGAATCAGCAAGAGCCTCTGATACTCGCGTTGGCTCAATCTTACTGAGAAATGAGTCATGCATACATTGATTAAGAGTCGCTGGCCTCGTTTGTACAGGCTTGTTGAGATCTCCAATCACTTGATGTAAAGGATGCTCTTTGGTCCAGCGATGCTCATGAGGGAGTGGAGTAGATACTGATTGAACATGATCATCATCTAGAAATCCACTATCAGAATCTTCAGTTTGAATAACAGGAGGGGGGTTTGCAGTTGAAGTTTCAGGTGCAGAAGCATCAGTTGGAACAACAGACTCTAGCTGTTGAATAGACATTGTATTACACCCAACTGAAACATTTACTTCTGGCTCAGCATTTACTGGTACATCTTCAACTGTAGGAGTAATTAAAGTAATGTGAGTTTCTGACTGAACAGGGGATGCTTGTTCAGTTATGACATCTGAAGTGACTGGATGATTACAACTTGTGTCTTCAGACATGTCAGTCACAGCAGATTTAGATACATTAGAACCTATAAACTCATCATAAAAGAATTCAAATAACAAATCTAAATCAGTTAAATGTGAAATAGAAGTAGAAGCGTTATCCGAATTTTTCTCTGTAGAAACAGGTTCTGGACTAATCTGCCCAGAAGCTAATACTCTAGTGATAACAGGTTCTGAACTGAGTTGTTCAGAAGCCATATCTTCATCGAATGTTACATTAACACTCTCGACAACTGTCTTTGACTTCTTCAGATAAACACGATATGCTGCCGATGTTGAAGAATAACCAATGAAGATACCCTCGTCCGCCTTAGCACTGAATTTATTCAGACTCTCTCTGTCGTTAAGCACAAAACATTTACACCCAAATATGTGAAAATACTTGATTGTTGGTGTTCTGTTGTTGATAAGCTCATATGGAGTCTTTTGAAAACGGCGGTGAATCATGGATCGATTTTGAGTATGGCATGCAGTCGACACAGCTTCTGCCCACAAGAATAAAGGTAAGTCCGATTGGCTAAGCATAGTCCGAGCGGCCTCGACTAGCGTCCGATTTCGCCTTTCGACTACTCCATTTTGTTCAGGCGTACGAGCAGCAGAGTACTGATGTGATATCCCAACCGATTCGAGATATTCTTCAACTGTTTTGTTTTTGAACTCTGTGCCATTGTCCGTTCGAAGAAATTTGACTTGTCGTTGCATTTTCACCTGGGTCGTCTTTAAGAAAGTAATGAGAACTTCGGGCGTCTCATCTTTTGATCGAAGAAATTTGACCCACGTGTATCTTGAGTAATCGTACACAATAACCAACACGTATTTCTTTCCACCCAAACTCTGAGTTCTCATTGGACCACACAAATCCATATGTAACAATTCTAACGGAGAACTAGTGTTTGGTTCAGGCTACGGTTTATGCGGAGCTCTCTTCATCTTACCCTTCTCACATGCAGCACATAAGTGTTCTTTCTCGTATTTCAGCTCAGGAAGTCCTTTTACCAATTTCCCACTAACCAGCTTATTGATATAACGAAAGTTTAGGTGTGATAAACGTCTGTGCCAGAGCCAACTTTGCTGCATTGAAGCTTTTGTCATTAAACATACCTGATTATCAATCTGAACTTTGGACATCTAACCCTTTATCGCAGTACGAACTGAGGTGTGATAAGCTTTTGTCTTTCGATGTCCACCTAAGAGTTCTGTGTCATCTTCAGTACGAACTGAGCAACTCTTAGATTTGAAGTTGACATCTAACCCTTTATCGCAGAATTGACCAATGCTAAATAAGTTGTGCCCCAAGCCTTCGACATAACTCACCTTACTTATCGTTATATTGTCATGAATGATGTCACCATATCCTAAGATTGGTGAAAGCTGATCGTTTCCAAATCTGACATTTCCACTGAATTTCTCTGTATAGTTAGACAATAAAGCTTTTTGCCCAGTCATATGCTTGGAACATCCACTGTCCAAGTACCACATATGCCGGGTCTGCAAGAGAAATCATGAAACAATAACTTTAGGTACCCATTTAAAAACGGGTCCTAACAGATTAGCACAAGATTTTGGTATCCATTTGAAAATGGACCCTCTGTTCTTTTGAAAACCTTTAAAAATATTTGATCTTGAAGAATAGACATGATAAGATCTGAACCAATCAGAAGAATTATTAGAGTAAGCAAAATCATTTCTCCAATAATAATAAGATGTAGTAGAAATAGGAGATAATTGAATCAATTGCTTTATTGAATACCGCTTGTAAGAAGTTACAAGGTTTTGTTTATTTGAAGCAAATTGATCAACTACATCAGTATCACTACTAACTGATCTATTACAAGAGTTATCAGAAACTGATTCAACTTTCTCATCATCCTTCCTTTTTGGTCGCCATTCAGTTCGAGCTTTCGACCTTTTCTTGCTTACATCTGAAACAAAAGATTTAGATTTATTAGGAAAAGCAGATTTCTGAGACTGAGTTTTCTTTTGTGTACCAGTGTGTTTCTGTTTATGTAATCGTTGTTTCTTATGTTTCTTACCTTGAGAATAATAATCAGCAGTTACAGAAACCGATTCACCAACCTTAGTTGATGATTTAGCAGTTTTAAGAACACTTGGTAACGCCTTTTCATTTGTAAGACAACTAGAATGATCAGGAAGAGGAGCATTGAAATCAAACATATCAATTTCTTCTCTGCACCCATCATCAGAATTAAGAAAATCATTTGCAGACTCAAATAAATCATCAAAATTATCAGACGAAGTTTGAGGTGCCTTAGAAACTTTAGAATACTTTGTAGATGTAGATTGAAAAATCGTGTTCTTTAATACAGTAGAAAATACACTTTGTTGAATATCAACCAAAAGTTTTTCATCAGATAAAACATTTTCCAACTCAACTATTTTGCTTTCAAGAATGAGTGGAGGAACATAAACCTTTGCAATTGCAGGTTTTGCCTTCATCTCAGAAACAGAATAACTAGCAAAATAATCGTTTGAAAGAACTTTTGGTGTTTCTGAAAGATAACTGTCGTGTAACTTTGCATAGTTAAATGGTAGTTGCATTTTCTTTACATTCTTTCTGTTTTCAGTTTCTTTGGCCTCAACTTCTTCCGGTAATTGGGTAACAAATTTGGGTTTAAATGAGTATGTTTACCGGCACATGCAAGAAAATCAAAATTATATAATGCTGGTTGTTTTATGATGGCTTTCTTTAAGTAATGGGGGTTTTTAAAACCAAGTCCCCATTTTTCCTTAACATCAGCCTCTTCATCAGGTGCATTAAGAAAAATGGTTTGATCTGTTTGGCCTCTTGCGTAAAGTTTGGCTTCCAGACCATTTAACTTCTTATTCAAAAGCTTGTTTTCAACCTGCAATTTATGAACAGTTAGTGCAGATTCTCTTTTCTCAAACTCATATTTAGAAATTTTAACTTTAAAATCAGAAATCTTCTTTTCAAAACAATCTACTTGAAGTTTAGAATCAGAAGCAGACTTGCGTAAAGAATCAATTAGATCTTTGTTCCCAATAACGGACTTATTAAGCTCAAAGATCTTGTTGTTTCTTTTAGCAACTCTGTCCTTTTATTCCTTCAATTTTATTTGAAGATCATTAAGCTCAACCATCATAGCTTCCATTTTGGTTATGAAATATTTTTCAGTTAAGTTTAATACCTTATCAGCTGTCTCGTCATCTGACTCATCATACTTCACCTCTTTTCCCATTAGACAGAGATGAGCAGATTCTTCTTTCTCTTCCTCTTCACCTTCTGAATGATCCAGCCAAAATTCGTCCTCCGCTATTAAAGCAATGCCTGCTTCTTGCTGTTTGGCCAAAAGAAGTTTGTTCTGATAATACTAAGAATTACGAACTTTTGGCTTTTTACAATCTTTTGCAAAATGACCAATCTTGCCACAGTTGTATCATTTGACTGAATCACTTGCTGCCTTTTTTACAACAGTGTAGGCATTCACAAGCTTCTTCCTTTCATCAGGTTTCTTCTCAACATATCTGTCTTCTTCATATCTGTTTCCTTCCACCCTCTCTCGGTGCTCATGATTCTTTGAACTTGATGAAGAATAGCTTTGAGAATTTGATCCCGGCTTCTTGTAGAATTTCTTTTGAAAGGCACGGGTCAGCAACAACATGGCTTGTTTTAAACTTTCTCCATCATCACCATCTGTTTCAGAATCCGACTCAGCACTTGTCAGTACTTTCTTATTCTTCTTCTCTATCTTATCTTTCTTTTCTTTCTTCTTCTCTCCAACAACCAAAGCAATCGGATCAGGAACCTTTTCAGCCTTCTTCTTTTCAGCTCTTTTCTCCTCAACCTCTTCTTCATTCTGACGTAAAGTCTCATAGACTTTGTGAAGAGGTATCTCACTCAAGTCTTTCATCTGCTTCATCCTACGAGTATGTTTCTTCCACTCAGGTCGTAGGATACTCAGGAATTTGACATTATTTTCCAGCTGCTTCTTTGTCACTTTATTCTTCGTCAGTTCATTCAGGATCAAAGTAAACCTTTCATATGTGTCTTCCAAACTCTCATTCTCTTTGGCTTTGAATTCCTCCTAGCTATTGATGCAGTTAGCCACTTTCATCTGATTCCCTACTCTGGATCCCATCATCATCTTTTGCAATTGATCCCACATCTGTTTAGCATCATCCTTGTAGCTATCAATCTTGATGTAAATCTCATTGGGAATGCTTTGAAGTAGAAGAGATCTTGCTTGCTTGTCAGCTTTATAACGACTTTTCTGTTCTTTAGAGTACTATGATACATCCACTTTAACTGGTTTTGTCTTTTGTTCTTTTTCCTCATCACCATCTCCACTATCAGATGAATCATCATCAGCAGGTACGTGAACTATGATTGGTTTCATAGGACCATCTGTAATTCACTGCAGAATATTTTTCCCATTTGCATGTCTGTCTATAAAATCCAGAAATCTATCCTTCCACTGCTCGTACTCTCCTTTGAACAGAACAGGAGGCTTGACATCGGTGCCAATGGAAAGTGCATCTTTAGAAGTCATCTTGAAAAAACCTGTTTGAAAAATATTAGCAATAAGAAACTAGAACTGATCGTTAGTCCAAATGAAACAATAAGAAACATAAATATTCACTTAAAATTGAAATGCGAAAAAAAAAAAAAAAAAATTCTAAGTCTTTCACGCTTTGCGCTTCACACAGGAAACACAAACCTCTACTTTGCGTTTTACACAGGGTATGCAAACCTTTACTTTGCGTTTCACACAGGGTATGCAAACCTTTACTTTTGAATCTTCTGACTAAGAAATTTCGGAAAATCTTCTCTCAAAACTTTATCATTTCTTAATACCATCTCCCCCAATCTACAAAACTTTAACATTTCTTGATATCATCTATACAGACTCGATCGATTATGCTATCTGAACAAAATCTAATCGATTAAAACTCCAAAAACGCACTAAAACTCGGATTTGATTTTTCGCTCAAGAACACAGTTGAACTTTCGTATCTTCTTGATTTTTCGATTTGGATCTGCTCTGATACCAATTGTGTGTCCCTGAATCTAGTTTCTAATCACAATTAAACAAACAAAACACAAACAAGAATCAATTACCTGTTTGATTTCACTTTCAAATTCAAGAATACAAACTTTCTCTCTCTAGAACTCCCTCTCTCTCTCTCTCTCAACAAATTTCTCTCTCTAAAAAATACAACTGAATAATATGCTTTGTTTCTGTTGACTTACTTACGAAATACATAGAATACAAGACTATTTATACCAACACCTAATACAAGGAAAATAAAATACAAAAACAAATACAAAGACACTTTGACTTTTATTACAAAAGACTCTGACTTTAATGAGATTTGACTTTTTCATCTTTGACTTTCTTGACCTTTGACCTTCAGTCTTCTTGATCTTGTATCCAACAGATTTATGCTCTAACAGAGAATGTTAGAACATATTTTGTGTGTGAATTCTAAAAGGATTCACAGGCCACTTGGTACAAAATGTCAAATTTTCGCAAATGTTGTACTTGCGAAAAGTGGCTTCCATTATTGAAAAATGTTCTAAGTCCATAATTTGCATGTATGTATGTTGCGAATTCTGAGGATTCGTGAAGAAGAGATCTGGGAAATGCGAGGATTCACAGACATGAGGCTTGCGAAAGTTGAAGATTCGCAATGCAAGCCTCTGGGAATTGTGTTTCAGGCTTATTCCATCTTGCGAATTGTGTTTCATTATCTACATTGATCTGCGAATTTTGATTGTTTGCAAAAGTTGATGAACTTTTTGAGAATTCTGACTGTTCTGAACCCTATTTCATACAAGTTTGCCCTGTTCCTGAGCTTTATACACGAAATGCATATGTGACATCACTCTTATCATATGTTGGTCACATATCATTAGCAACTGATCTATTCTTACTCGAGTGCTCATGCCTGTCAAGATTTTCAGATTATGGATTTGATGATTTGGTCTCTGCTGGATTGAGTTAGCTGCCTGAGCATCTGCAATCATCAGTCGGGAAAGCTTCTTTTGTGGTTAGACCGTTGAGAGCAATGTATCATTCTTCTGACTTGATCACTCAGTAGTATGAGCGACTGCAATCATTGTTCTGCTATTTGAGTTGTAATTCATAATCGTGAGCACTTATAATCATACAGCTGATTCGTGAAGTAAGGAGTTCTGGGTTTGATTATTCAGTATTCTGGAGAGAAGTCAGTAGAGTATCTTCTATCAGTTGATGAACATTGCTTGCCTTCTACCCTTACATTGTAGTGTTTCTACCTGATGCTACTGCCCGTATGGTTATTAGATGAAGTTCTTAAGATGAATTCTAATTTCAACTCGTGGTTCAAAGACAGATTAGATGTTATACACTGAAGATGCACTTGGTTGTCATTACATAATCTACACATAATTCTTGTGGGCGTTAAGGAATATGTTGGATTTACAAGAGTCAAAAGTTGTCTTTATATGCACTCAGTCGTCTTCATCAGATCTGATATTTCAATTGAAACTCCAAGGATAAGAGCTACATTCTAGGGGGAGCTTAAGGAATGTTTGAAGTTTATGCAGCACTAAGTTTTATAAAGAAATCAAGGGGAGAGGTGCTGAAGCTGGAGCTTATCAGAGAATGATTACTTTACAAAACTTAGGGGGAGAATGTTAGAACATATTATATGTTCTATTTAAAGGTTTTATAAAGTAATCTACATTTATTGTATTGGGCCTTGTAATGGGTTTGGGATTAATTGTATTCAAGGGATATGGGAGTATATATAGGAATCTTGTAGTATTGTTTTAGGTTAACTTTCATATTTTGTAATTCCAAAATCCTATAATCATGTAGACATATGGCTGCCTTGTTCTTGGTAGTGTAGTTTACATTTTCATTCAATAAATCTACAGGTTTCTATCCCAATCTTCTTGTTTATCATTCTTCAATACCAATCATGATCTCAATCGGACCTATCACTATGAACATTACGACAGAAAAACAAATTTTCTGTGTGTTCGTGCTTGTGTATGAAATAATTAAAACATGAATGTTTTAAGGCTCAACATGTGTAAACCATTGAGACAACAACAATATTACACAGACTTAATTGTGCATGATCGAAGTGCGAAGGTGGGGCAACTTTCCTTCTTTTTCAATATCCATATCTTCCAAATGAAGACGAGATAGATTATGTGTTGTTTCCCCAAGAAAAATTGAAACATTTCTTTGTTAAGAAAGAAATGAGTAGCTGGTGGGGCTTAAAGCAAGAGGTGGCATGGGCTAGTTACCTTTTTCAATGAAGTTCATGAAAGAATTGTGAAACATCAGTAATGTGGTTGCCCAGCTCAGAAAGTAGTTGGTGCAGAGTTTGATATTCTTTTAACTCTGATCTCACACCCTCTTTCTTTTAACAGTTAAGCTCACTTCTAACCAAACTCTCTTTTCATTTTATCTCAGCACACACCCACACTCAGATATTGATCCCTCGCCTCTCGAGCACTATAGAATAACTTGTTGGGTAGGAAACATTGGTTATCGTGAATCCATAGAAGTTCAATTTAGCTCACAAAAATCCCATGTATATTATCCTAAAAGCAATAATGTTGCTCAATTGGTTTAACTTTAACAGTTAAATCACATTATAAAATACTTGTCAGATATTTGTATGCTCATAAAGATAATCATGAAGATTTGAGCATTTAAATGATGGAAGATTTTCTCATAACAGCTATATTTGAAATAATGAAATGAATACAAAAGACTTGTTTGAGAATCTGACAATGTACGAAAAAGATTAAATAGGAATGATTTATCATTGAAAGCTTAGGTCATGAAAAATTGGATGTTGTCTATAAGAACAATTGTATACATTCTTGAAATAAACGCTTTGAATGAAATAACGTTAAACAAACTTGGAATTTCAAACGGGGTTTATTACCATCGAAAAATTGTTTTCTTTTAAGACATGGTAATAATAAAGTCAATAAAAATACTAAACCGGTGTGTATGAATACTTGACAGTATATGGAAAAGATAATACACAAGTATTTATCTTTGGAAACACACGGTTTGTTAAACTTGAAAGCTCATGTAAGAAAACATTTAAAATCACAATTCAAAATTCATAAAATCTGTTTTGGAATCGAGAAGTGGTTTGAACATTTAAGAAAAATGTTTTGATGTCTGAAAGTTGTCCTTCTTTCAACCACAATGAGATTAAGATTAGAATATGCCTTACGCTCAACATTAATCTCATGAAGTCATCCTGAAAGTCATGATTGATATGATCATGTAAGTTCCCCCTCAAAATTTGCAAGTAATCAAAAAGTCGTCAAAGTACAAAGTCTTATTCACAAACTTTATTGAAAAATAAAGACATGAAAGCATTAAAACTTTTAAGAACGAGTTCTGATAAGATGTAATCAGAAGTAAATGTCCTTACTCCCCCTGAACATATGCATCTCAAAATATGTCAGTGAAAAATATATGCAAGAAAAATTTATAACTCCCCCTAGAGTGTAGATCATTTTTTTATGCATCGGAGTACAATCTCTTTTGATTGTTTAAGTACGAGTCCTAAATTGTTGTGTTTAGGAGTCAAACTCTTTGACATTGAATTTTGAGTTCTGAGTTGATTTACTCAGAAGTCTAACTCTTTAACATTCAGGTCTTGAACTGTGTTATTCAAGAGCCATGGTTCCTTTACTCCCACTAGACTTGAGATGTCTGCAACACAGATGAATCCTTTGGCTTTGGTACCCACTGGTATTTGGGTCCATGTTTGTTAGTTGCATTTATATTAGGAGTAATAAAATAAGAATCATACCAGTAATGATCAGATGCATTATGAACAAAATCATTTGAACGACAATAAGAACAATAACTCTTCTTTTGAGCTAACCTGAGTAATTGATTTCTAGAATAAACAAAATCAGGTTTACCTTTTCAAACATTGTTCTTCCTGGCATTTGATGTATGTACAAATGATTTCTTACTATTCTTCTCATTAGAAGTTGCTTTTACTCTCCATACTAACTTCTCATTTCCTTTTCTTCTTCTTCTGTATGTACCTGAACCATCCACATTCCGATCATAGAAAAGGTTAGTAGTACGAATATGATCTTTTGAATTAACTGACCTTTTTATGGAAACAGTTGTATGATATGAACTTGATGATGTCTTAAATGAACATTTAGAATCAGCTGAATCATCTCTAGGTGTTTGAAGAATTGAATATGGAGTCTTCTACTCAGTCAAAACCACCTTAGAGACAATATTTTCAAGTTTTATTATCTTGAAAATTAAACTGTTCCTTTCCTTGATGAGCAGGTCAATCTTTTTCTGAAATTCAGACTTCGTGTTCTGCTCTTTCATTGCCTTTGTTGATAGTTCAGATAATGACTTTGTAAGCTTCTCAATCTCAATCTCAAATATCTTTCTTTCTTCTTCAAAATCCTTTTCCACATTATTTCTTTGATCATATATTTCTTTGAAAACTCTAACATTTTTCTGTTCAACTATCTTCTTTTCCTTTGCAAACTTGTCCCTTTCCATAATGATCACTTTCTCAAAATCTAACACTTGTTGAGAAAGTTTGGCACACTTCAGATCAAGCGCTTTATTTTCTTCAAATGTCTTTCTACAAAACTCGGAGAATTTCTGTGCAAACCTTTTCGTTTCCTTTTCAAATTCATCTATGTCTTTAGCAATCTTCTGTTCCAACTCTGAAACCTTCTGTCTCAGCTCTTTATTAACACTTTCTAAATTTTTTGATCTCTCCTCATTCTTCTTGATAGACTCTTCTTGCTGGATTTTGATAATTTGAGCTTCCAAGTCTGAGATCTTTCTTTTCAACTCAATATTCTCTGTTTCCAAACTATGTACCTTTTCTTCTTCAAAACCAGAAATTTACTTCTAAATATCTTCATTTGTCTTCTTTAACACATTGACTTCTTCACGTAACAACCTCTTTTCAGTATGATATTTCTTTGATCCCTTTGAATAATAATCAACTGATGAAGTGATATTTTCATTCTCTGTTTTGAGTTTAATAATTTCTTCTTCATCGTCAAAATATCCCATCTTGACAACAGTTGCACAACTGGTCGTTAGTTCGAAAGAAATCAATAATCAGAGATGTGATCCCAGAAATCAAGCAATAACAATCAAATCATGCATAAAGAAATGACAATCAAAGAATCAAAGATGAGAGAGAAAATGGTTCTGTCATATATCTCCTAGACATGGATTACAATCATACGCTTACAAGCTTACACAACTCATGCTCTCTTACAAACTTACACAAACAAAGAAAGCAAAGACTTATATATGGGTCAAACAAGTCTTGACCTCATATAAATCCAACATACAAAAGACAATATTAACCTTCTAATTGACTCAAAACTATAGGTCTAACAATCTCCCCCTTTTTGATCAATTAGACTTTCTTGAACTAGTCCATCTCCGCATGCTTGTTCTTCTCATCCCCATGTATCCTTCGAACCTTCTTATGGCCTGCCTGAATCTTAGTCTGTCCTTGATGGCATCAATCACATTTTCAGCCCAGATTCTGTCTAACCGACGCCAATGATCATTTTCCTGTAACCTCTTCTTCTCACTTTCTCCATGTAACTCTTCCAACTTCTTTAACACATCTTCAAGAGTACCATCAGAGAACTTATAAATTTCAGCTGCTCTCATGAACCTCTTCTCCTTATTGAAATCATTCTCATACACAACACCAAGTTCTGGCTTTCTTAGCACTGTGTAGAGTGTTGTCTCTTCAAGCAATGGATGTGTAAAGTCTGGCTTTAGAATATTGATTCTATTCTGATTTGTCTCAATGCCTAGTTGGAAATCATGAAGCTAACTATGGTAGATGTGCCTTCGAATGAATCTTTTGATAGTATCCAGACCAAAAATAATTTCTGGATGTCTGATAGTTCTGTTCCTGAAATCATGGTAAATGAACTCAATATCTCTAAAATGAAGATTAGCATAGTCAGCTTCATTGAATGAGTAAATTCCCATATTTTTTCTTTGCACAGTTAATTCAGGATAGCAGATTTTCCTGTACTTCATCATGGTTACTTTAATAACCTACAGAATTTCAGACTTAACCTTGGCATCTTTTCTTGTTCTTCCCATAATTTGTAGCATCCGAATATAATCTTTCTGATACTCAAGAGTTTGATCTTTGATTCCCAAAAGATGAGCTTCATCCAACTTCCTGATGTAGCTAACAAAAATCTTAACTCCTTCTTCCAAATGGGGAACACGTAACATACGTCTAATCCTTCTTATTTCTTGAATGGTCATACCTTCTTCATCATAACCAATATAAGGAATAGAACTTTCAGCTTTAGAACTTGAAGTTCCTTTTTCACCTGGGAACTTTTGCACTATGGGAGGCTCTTTTACAAAGTCTTTTTGAATCAATGGACTATCAGGCTTTCTCTGGTACGATAACTCTTCTTCAACTTGAACATTAGCAATAATGATTTCTAGATTAACATTATGCTCAGCCTCAGAAGTTTGAGATACATTAGGAATAGAAGAGAATTCAAGAAATAATGGAATAGTCTGAACAACAAAAGGTTCTGATAACTTCTCATGAATGGGACTTAGGTGAAGTCCTTCAGGTGTACTCTCTTCAAACATAACATTCATAGCATCTGATTCTCTATCTTCAAACAAATTATCAAGAACACTTGCTTCGTTCATCGGAATCTCTTCAGATCTGTTGACAATGTCATAAATATCTTCTCCTTCATTGTCATATGAATCAAGATCAATACAAATATTTTCTGACCTTCTTCTTTCATTTTCCAATAGAGATCATACTTTGCATGGACCTGCTCAAGAGTATCATCATCCAATACAATAACAGCAGGTTGAGACAAACCTGTAAACTCCATGCTCTCTTCCATAATTGCAACCTTCGGCTTTTCAACCCTTGGTTCAACATTTTCCTTAGCCTAAATCACCAATTGCAATTGATTTTGCCTTGATCTATCAACATCATTAGCTCCCCTTTCACCACCTTCATCGGTTTCAGCTCTGGTTTCTGTTAAGTCTGATTTTGTAGTAATCATGGTAATTATTTTCATGTCTAAACTGTGCTTAAATGAGCTTATCTGTTTTGTTAAGGCTAGGGGTATTTAAGTCCCCTTAGGCCTTTGTTTTTGTAACTTTGAGATCTCATTTGAATAGAACGTACACATTTGTAGCTCTCTACTTTCTCTCACTAGATTTAGACCGATCTTGGACTTTCAATTGGTATCAGAGCTATTCTGAATCTGAGAGGACTGAGAGTATTTGATTTAGACTCTGAATTTGTGGATTAAAGCAGAAATTTTGATGGATTTTCTTGATTTTTTTCAAGAAAATCTCGTTTTTTGCTTTTTCATCAAATTTGGATAGGTTTCTGGACGAATTTGTTTGTAATATGTTTCTTTGGAATCGATTTTAGTAGTAGATCACATTTGGTTCATATAATTTTGAATGAAAATCATGTTTTGATCTTCGATTTTGCGATTTTGTGAATTTCAGAAAACCCGTTTCGAACGTACTGTTACATTCACGAATTTGAGATTTCGTGTTTTTTAATCGAATTTGTCGGTTGAAAGTTGTAAGAAAGTTGTTTTCGATCTTCAATGTGTAAATTTCTTGCATTAATTTCATTGTTATAATCGATCTTGCGAGTTTTATTTGATTTTTTATTGTTTGCGCAAGTTCTTGTAGGTTTGCGCAAGTTCATATAGGTTTGCGCAAGTTCATACTACTTTGCGCAAGTTCATATTGTGTTCTAATCTATGTGTTAGTGTTTTAGGTTTTCGCATTGGGCTTATCACGCAAAGAAAATTTTGCGTATCCAGTGCTTTCCGAGAAATAAAGTTTTCGTATCTTCAAGCTCACGCAAAGCTCAGTTTGCGTACCCTGTTACTTACACAAAGCTCACTTTGTGTCTTCCTCATCACAAAAAGTTCGGTTCTCGTATCACTTGTCTTACGCAAAGCTTAGTTTGCGTATCCTTTGGCGTACGCAAAGTTAAGTTTGCGTATCGTTTGGATTACACAAAACTCATTTGCGGATCTCACTACTTACGCAAACCTTCTGTTTGCGCAAGTCTTCTAGTTCCAGACTTAGAATCTTCTGACCTTCTAAATTTTTTAAGATGTCTTTGCAAGCTCAAGTTTACAAGAATGACTGGATGATGTCATTGGGGTCTGACACATGTCCTCCCGTACTGATCAACGAAAATGAATTTGGACAGTGGCAGGACCGATTCATTAACTTCATAGAAAGACAAACGAATGGGGATAACATCATGAAATCTCTGACTGAGGGTCCTATTGAGAGGCTCATGAAAGTTATACCAGCTACTGCAACTACTCTAGCTACAATTGTTGAAAAAGCTTTAAGGGAGAATGATGCTGATGAACTGTTAAGATATCAAGCTGATAACCAGGCCAAATCCAATCTGATTCTTGCACTACCCAATTCGATCTACAACAGAATTGACTGTTTCAAACAGAATCCTATGCTTATGTGGACTCAATTGGAAAAGATCATGCCTGGTACAGCTGTGTCAACTCAACTGCGTCAGACAAGGTACATGAATAATTTTGAGGATTTCAAAGCGAAAGACAGAGAAAGTCTGAAGAGTGTATTTGATAGATTTTGGACTATCATCAATGATCTGTATGAGATCAAAGTTACCAACACTGAATTGGAGGCCAACCTGAAGTTTCTGAATGCACTCCAACCTGAATGGATCAAGTCCTGTCATAGGATGAGAAATGATGTCAGGATATCTACTATGCCCATTCAGGAATTGTATGAAATTCTAATGACCGATGAGACCATGGTGTTGGAAAAGAAGTTTAAGCTTCATAAGAAGAATAAGCCTAAGACTGTTGATTCAATTGCCCTCTTAGAAAGTCAATTAGCCGAACAAGCTTTGACAAAAGATGCTTATGATGGTTCCACAGAAGATGATGGTGAAGCCTTGGAGAAAGCAATGATACTTCTCTCGCAACACTATCAGAAAAAGTTTCAGCGTAGAACAGGATCCAACAATCTCCGTTTCACTTCCGGCTCTAAAAAGGTTGAACCTGGTTCTCCATCAAAGCCTTACGTACCAAAATATGAGCCTACAAAAGTAGTAGAACCGAAAAAGGACGACAAGAAGGTTATGAACTGCTACAACTGTGGAAAGCCCGGGCATCTATCTAAGGAGTGTAGAGTGAAGGTGGTAAAGGATTCAGCTTTCTACAGAAAGAAGATGGAACTGGCAGTGAAGCAAGAGAATGGAACTATATTGTTGGCTGAGGAGGAGTACTGGTTGGATCATTCAGACAACGAAGCTGAGAACGAGGAGACAACTGCAATGTGCTTTATTGGAGATGACAAGAGTGATGATGAAGAAGATGATACCTCCACTGATGATTCTGAGGTAATTTCTGAGTTTGATGTCAACTTTGTTTCTTCTTAATTGAATGTTATTGTCAATGCTTTACATGATTTTCGTTCTAAGTTCGTATCTGAAAAGCTTGAAAATCAAGAAAAGTCTGTTTTGATTGAAAAACTAAAGATTTCTCTGAAAGATGAAAAGATCATTTTAAATGACACAAAAGAGAAATTTCAAAAGAATTTGAATTATCAAATCAGACTTATCGTGATTCTTTGACTGAATTGACTGATTTGAACAAAAGTTTATCTGATAAAATAATTGTGTTAGAAGAAAAATTGTATAAGAGAAACCAAACTGAGCAGACTATATATATGAATAAGCCTAGGAGTGACGAGGCTATAAAAGAAAGGTGGGGACTTGGTTTTGAAAATCCTCATTGTCTAAACAATTTTATTTCAAAAACCCCAACCTTATATAATTTTGATTATCTAACTCTTGCGAATTATGCTCCTCAATTTAAAATTGACTGGTTGAATGAAAAGCAAGTTTTAGAAATTGAAAATCAAAAGAGAATGCATAACAAGAAAATGGAAATGCCATTTGTTTATACGTCTGAAAATGCCAAGTATTTTCCTGAGAAAACGAAGAAGTCCAGAGATTCCAAAAATGTTTTAAATGTCAAGTCTTCCAATAAATCTTCATTACCAACTGAATTTGTTGATATATATGCTAATACTAATAAGGAAAATCCATCTATGGTGTCTTATGATTCTAGGAGATACGTTCCCCCATTAGTGTTAGAAGGTAAGATAGTTGATCTTGAAGATAAATTGGAAGAATACAGTCTTCAAAATGATTTAGAAAACGATTTATTTCTTTTTATAATGAAAACAAGTTTTGAAGCCAAAATTTCTTCTGGATTTTCTAAAGATTCTTAGGAAAATACTCAAGTTCCTAAAAACAATGTGCATTTGCGCAATCAGTTGGTTACGCAAACTGATACCTTGCGCAAGTCGTTGATCGCGCAAAGTTCAGTTTACGCCACCAATGGGTTGCGCAAACCTCCTCCTAACTTGTGCATTTTTGAAAATTCTCACTCCAAGGCTAGTTCTTCAATGTCAAATGCTCAGTCTGATTTCTTAGATAAAGTTTCTTCTTCTGATTCAATTATTGATGATTCTTTAATGCTAAATGTTCAATATTATAAAACGAAGCGTAAAAGAAGAAGGTCAAAGAAGTCAAGGAAACATGATAGTGTCTTGTCTGAAAATTCTAATGCTTCTGATTTTTCTGTTTCAGATCGGACTGTGAAGAGATCACAAAAGCTGATATGGAGGATAAAGAAGAAATCTATAGAGTCTGAACTGTTAGAAGATACTTGTATAGTGAATCTTTGTGACAATGATACATTTGCTTTGTGTAATAAAAATACAAAATATTCAATTCCGCAAATGATTCACATTGCAAAGCATGTCTCTTCTTCTTCTAGTTCTGATTCTGATGATTATGTTTATTCCTCCATTGATGATTGCATTCTTGAGTGTTTGAAAAATAAATCTTCGAAAAAAAAAGACACAAATCTAACAAGAAGGGACCCATAAGCATATGGGTACCTAAATCTGTGTAGCTTCAATATGTGCAACTTAGTCATTTATGGTATCTGGATTCAGGGTGTTCCAAACACATGACTGGCAACAAATCTCTTCTCTCAAATTTTAAAGAAAAATGTTGCGGTCGTGTTAAGTTTGGAAACTGTGAGACGGCTCCAATTCTTGGTTATGGTGATCTTGTTCAAGGTAATATAATTGTTAAGAGAGTCAGCTACGTTGAAGATCTAAGCCACAATTTATTCAGCATCGGACAGTTTTGTGATAAAGATCTTGAAGTTAGCTTCAAATCTAAAAGAGTTGTTGTGAAGAATGACAGTGGCAGGGACTTATTGGTTGGAAAGAGAACATCCAATTTGTATACCATTGATCTTTCCAAGGTTAAGATCCCATCTGACATTTGTTTACTATCTAAAGCCTCTGTTCACGAAAGTTGGATTTGGCATCGTCGACTAGCTCATCTCAACTTTAAGTATATGGATCATCTTGTCAAGAATGATTCACTGAGAGGTCTTCCAGTACTTCGTTTTTAGAAAGACCACCTCTGTCAGGATTGTGAGAAAGAAAAGATGAAGAAATCTCCTCACAAGCCAAAACTTGAACCCTGCACTTCAGACATACTTGATTTACTGCATGTTGATTTATGCTGACCAATGAAGACAAAGAGTATTGGTAAGAAAAGATATGTCTTGATGGTTGTTGATGATTTCTCAAGATATACATGGGTGAAGTTTCTAAAATCCAAAGATGAGACCCTAGACATTCTCATCAACCACATCAAAACAATTCAGACCAACAAGCAAAAGAAAGTCAATGTTGTCAGATCAGACAATGGAACTGAATTCAAGAACAGTACTCTTCAAGTTTTTTACGAGGATCAAGGAATTCAACAACAGTTTTCTGTTGCTAGAACACCGAAACAGAATGGAGTTGTTGAACGTAGAAATAGAACGCTTGTTGAGGCTTCAAGATCTATGCTTGCTTATTCGGGTCTTCCTTTGTCTCATTGGGCTGAAGCTGTTTCAACTGCATGTCATACTCAGAACCGATCGATTCTACATCGCCAATTCAACAAAACACCATATGAGCTCATGAACGGTATCAAACTGAATGTCAAATATTTGAAGTATTTTGGGTGTAAGTGTTACGTTCTGAATGACAGGGATAATTTAAACAAGTTTAGTCCGAAGGCAGATGAGGGTATTTTTCTGGGTTATTCTTCTAACTCTGCAGCTTACAGGGTCTTTCTTATCTCAGCAAGAAAATTGATAGAGAGTGTAAATGTCAAATTTGACGAAGCTGCTGATTTGGTTTCTGGTCAATCAGATCCAGAACCCGCATCTACAAGGTATTCAGCTTCTGAACAACTAAGTTCAGAACCTTTGCCACAATCGACAAATCAGGATTCTTCTACTTCTTCGCTTAATCTTTCTTATCTTGATTTTATGTTTGAAAATTTTTATGATGATGTACCTAGATCTAACTCTGAAAATGTTTCAAATGTTTTGAATCAGGAAACTGTGAGCACATTTGCTACAAATTCCGCTGCATCTATCTCTGAAACTGATGTTGTTCTAGTACCTCCTGTTATTCAAACCAGTTCTTCTGAACCTGATCAGACACAATCAGAAACTGATCCTATTCCTAAAGAATCTGCTCAAGAAAAACCTGTTCAAGTGGAATCAGTTCAGGAAGAAGAACAAATTGTTGTCATTCATCCAACTCTTCCAGAATCTGATCCAGATGTTGTTGAGCTACCTCCTCCTTCAGTTGAAACTGTCTCTATCTCTTCAACTGACATAGAAGCTCCTGAACCTCCTTCTCAACAATTAGAAGTTGTTCAAGATATTATTGATCCTCTCCCTCACACTACCAAATGGACAAGATCTCATCCCATTCATCAAATTATTGGAGATCCTCAAGCAAGTGTGTCTACACGCTTCCAACCAAAGTCTCTTCCAAGACGACAACTTCCAACAAATGTCTCTTCACTTGCTTTGTAAGCAAGATTGAACCGACCAAAGTCTCTGAAGCGTTGGAGGATCCGAATTGGATTATAGCTATGCAAGAGGAGCTTAATCAATTTGACGCACTGAAAATTTGGAGACTTGTACCACGGCCGAAAGGAAAGAGCATAATTGGAACAAAGTGGATATTCAAGAATAAGAAAGACAAAGATGGTATTGTTATTCGGAACAAAGAAAGATTGGTAGCCAAGGGTTATCGACAAGAAGAAGGAATTGACTACGATGAAACGTTCGCGCCGGTCGCTCGACTTGAAGCTATTCGTATGTTTCTCGCTTTTGCTGCTTATCGCAATTTTCCCGTGTATCAGATGGACGTGAAGACAGCCTTCCTCAACGGGAAATTGAAAGAAGTCTATGTATCTCAACCAGAGGGGTTTGTTGACAAAGACCATCCTAATCACGTATACTTTCTCGATAAAGCACTGTATGGCCTGAAACAAGCACCGAGGGCATGATATGATGAGTTGTCAGCCTTCTTGATCAAATCTGGGTTTACCAACGGATCCATCGATACCACTCTTTTCATTTATAGATCAAACTTGGATATTTGCTTAGTTCAAATATACGTAGATGATATTATCTTTGGTGCTACTAACAAATCTTTATGTACTTGGTTTTCTGATCTAATGATTTCTAGGTTTCAGATGAGCATGATGGGAGAAATCAATTTCCTCCTCGGCTTACAAGTGAAGCAGCTTCCAGATGGAATATTTATCAACCAGTCATAGTATGTATTTGACATCTTGAAGAAATTCAAGATGGATAAATCTACTCCAATCGGTACGCCTATGGCTCATGGTGCCAAAATTGGACTAGATCCAGATGGAAAAGCTGTTGACCAAAAGACATATCGAGGAATGATCGGATCGCTAATGTATCTAACTGCCAGTCGCCCGGACATAATGTTCTCTACATGCTTGTGTGCCAGATTCTAAGCCAAACCGAAAGAATCTCATCTATTAGCAGTCAAACCCATTTTTAGATATATTAAAGGAACTCCTTACTTAGGATTATGGTATCCTAAAAGTTCTGACTATAAGTTGATTGCTTATTCTGGTGCAGATTTTGGTGGTAATCAATTGGACCGGAAAAGCACTTCAGGTCACCTTCAATTTTTGGGTGACAGACTGATAAGCTGGGCGTCGAAAAAGCAAAATTGCGTGTCTATATCAACAGCCGAAGTTGAATACGTCCCTGCAGCTAGTTGTTGTGCTCAAGTGCTTTGGATGAAAACGCAACTTCGCGATTACGAGATGCTATACAAGACAGTGCCAATCTATTGTGACAGCAAATCCGCGATCGCGATATCAGTCAACCCGGTCCAACACACTAAGACCAAGCACATAGATATGCAGTACCATTTCATAAAACATCATGTGGAAGAAGGTACTATTGAATTATATTTTGTCCCAACTGAATATCAACTTGCTGATATCTTTACAAAAGCTTTAGATGAAAAACGTTTTAATTTTCTGCTTTCAAAACTTGGCATGTTGAACTTAAAAGTTTAAATCTTTACAAATTTTATTCTATAAAGTAAAAGCTTTACAGATTTTCTTTTAGTTGAATAAAATGTGTGTCAAGGATAAATTTTCAAGTTGCTTTGTTTATATTGAAGTTTTATATGTTCAACTTTCAAGTCTTACAAAATTCGAAAAGTCAGCAACATGTTTAAATCTTTTGGTTTTGCTTTAAAGATATGTAAGTCGGAATATTTATAGTTTACTTTGCTTTGACTACCTAAATGATCAGAATTATAGATCGGAATGAAAATATGGGCTAAGAAATTCGATATAGATCTGAGTGATTGAGATGATTAATTCTATATATAATATACATAAATCTCTGAGTTTAAAAGTTTGTACCTATGGCCTTTCTGGTTTGGGAAAGTAAGTTCCGTGGGATGCTTGTCATCTGGTCCCCTAAGGTCATTTGATCTGGGAGTGATCGAACCTAAATCCTTCTATAGAACCAGATCGAAAGTCATGTTCTACTGGTATGAATGGGTTTAGGATATGTCGATGTAGCCTTTCTGATCCGGGAAAGTAAGTTCCAAGGGGTGCTTGACACCTAGTCCCCTAAGACCATCTGGTCTGGGAGTGGCTGACCCAAATCCTGCAATAGGGTCAGATAGAAAGTTACGTTTACGACATGTTCTTTACTTACCGAACTTTTTTATTAAAAGATGCCAAAGTGCACACGCTTAAAAGATGCCAAAGAGCACACTCATGTGAAGATGCCAATGTGCACAATGCTAAAAGATTTCAATGAGCACACATCTCACGATACTTGGTGATATGTTTGAGTTGCGATAAACCTGTAAATTTGTGAAAGTCTTATTTTTTTTGATGACTTAGTGTTAGTACATGCAAAGTTCTCTATAATATTTTAGAATTGCATTTTTTCTTAAAGCTAATCGAAGTTCGCATGCGAGCACACTGAATAGATAGCTGGAAGTTTTTGAAACTGAACATGTCTTAACTTGATATGCAATGAAACTTGTTTCTGTATCCAACAACATACGCTTGATTTCAACTGATTGATAAATCTGTGATATTTTACTGAGTAGACTTTAATTTGTTTAGTGTTTAAAATTTTATATGTTCAGTTGTTTCAAAATTTATATTCAGTATAATTTTCTTTTTACACTGATGTTTATATGGTTGTGTATCCATATTTTCTTAAATGGTCTATGCATATTTCGAGGGGGAGAGCCAATCTGCAAAGAATATCTGAACTATTCTGTTTTTGAGGGGGAGTGAATTTAGCTGCTAAAATTCTTCATGTACTGATCAAAATTTTCAACAGGTAATTATTTCTGATATTTCTACACAATTGATATTCTGATATGTCAAATTTTTGTGCATTTGTGTAGGGGGAGTAAAAGGTATTCAGGTAATATTTTTTTAGAGTATTTTTTGTTTTAGGTAAATATTTTTTTTTTGTTTTAGGTAATACTTTATGTTTTTAATTTTAGTTTAGTTTTAGTCTTCTTGGTTTAAATAGTGTTTTCTCTTTCATTTCTCATTTCCCACTTATTGAGTTTTCTCTCTGACCATCGAACTTCACTCTCTCTTTTGATCTTTCATTGTGCCGAACTCTAATCTGATTCCTTTCAGATTTTGATTCTTGATAATCAGGTATGTTTTCGATTCCCTATTGAATTCGATTCTTGATATGAGTTGTATTGTGTATTGTGTTCTTAATCGATTTCAAATTTTTCATCTGATATATGACCTTTACGAACTGTTAATCTTCTCAGATTGTATTTTGTTGTTTGTTTCTTAAATCGATCGTTGGATTTCTTTTAGTTCGTATTTTCGAACTCCAAGTATGTGTTTTTACCTTTTAATTTGATCTTTAATAGCTTTAATTTTGATGTTTTTGTGTTTTTCGTATAAGAACTCACGAAAACTAGGGTTTTCGTATGAAGGTTGGTTTACGCAAAGTTAAGTTTGCGCAACCAACAGGACACGCAAAGTCCAGTTTACGTATCCCGTTGGTCACGAAAAGTGTACTTTGCGTATCATACTTGACACGCAAACCTCAATGTTTTTGTGTTGTTTGTTTTGTGTAGTTTACGTAACTCATTAGTCACGCAAAGTCTACTTTGCGTAAACAGTTGGTCACACAAAGTATACTTTGCGTAACCAGTTGGTCACGCAAAGTATACTTTGCGTAACCTTCTTGTCACGCAAACTTGTCTGTTTCGTGTTGAAATTTAAAGGTCAAGTTTTCGAAACATGATAATCACGCAAACCTCAGTTTGCGTTATGAACGTAATCCGCAAACTTCAGTTTGCGTATCTTGCCTGTTACGCAAACTTACCTTTGCGTATCACGTTCATATTATGCAAACCAAACATAGAATATTTTTTCATTTTTTTTTAAGTTTTCTTACTTTGTCTAATTTTTTGTCGTTTTTCTTTTCCAGGTTTTTAAATGTCTTCTAAAACCCAATCCGATCCAATGATACAAGACGAGAATGTTCTTCTCGATGATCCGTCTGATCAAGCTTCTCACGAGACTCTGATGCCGTCTGACCCTTCTGTTGGGGCCAATCTACTTGCATCACGCCGAACACCGAACGATGTCTTTCCCATTCTGATGTACATTCTGCCATATAAGTCGAACAATTATTTTGTGGATTTTGACAGAATCAAAATACATCTGGTTATTCGAGCAATTCTCAGAGGACATCCACTTGCACAGGCTCTTACTTCATGTGCTGATGTTCCAGAAGTATATATACAACAGGCATGGCATACAATTACAAGGAATGACCTTGCTCGTCTGCACAGATTTGATCTAGAAATTGATCAATATGACTCATTTCTTTCCTACAAGCGTCTACGTCTAATTCTGGAGCTTCCTGAGCCCAACTCCAGACCAGGCCAAACTTCATATGACAGTTTTCCTTTTGAAGAGGATGTTCTTGACGACATTCGAAATCTTGAATATACTGGCACATTGAACAGAGTTAGTGATTTTTACAAGTCACATCTTCCTCCAGTTTGGTATGCTCTCTTCTCTGTTCTCATCAGGTGTCTTACGGCAAAGCATTCTGGAATAGACAGTGTAAGTCTAAGTTATCTTCGGTTGTTCAATGTAGTCATCTATGAATTGCATGTCGACTACACATACATTTTCTGGACAGAACTCTCAGAGCGGGTGCAAGACAAGTTTACACACAAGAAGCGCAAGTTCATTCCATTTATCAGATTCTTAAAGTTGATCATTCGAAGTATGCCCAGAAGCAATTCAGCTATTCCACGCAGATTATCTTGGCCGAATACAGAAATGCTTTATATTCAGAAACAGAAGCAGTCGTTCAACTATTCCATGACTATTCCGTACGCACTAATCGCCAACTATGCTAATATGACTGATGATAGCGTCATTGAGTACTGCATGGAGAATGACTTTGTGGAAGATGCACAAAATGAGCCATCTTATGATACACAAGCTGCGGCCAATCAAGAGGTTGAAGTTGAAGTAGTTGTTGCTGATAAAGATGTTGAAGTTGAAACAGCTGTTGAGCAAGAAGTTGAAATATCTGCAGAACAAGAAGTTGTTGCAACTCAACAAATCAGTGATGTACTTGCTACTATTCATACTGAACCTGCTGCTTTTGTCCATGATGCTTCTGATGATGATGTTGTTGCTACTGCTGATGATGTTAATGCTAAAGAAGATGAAGCTAGTGATGAAGATGCTGATATTGGTGATGATATTCCTGACAGTGAAGATGATGATGATGATAATGACGGAGATGATGATGTTCAACGAAGTCTTCGGGTATATACAAGGCAATATAAGGAACCTGAAGTGCATGTGTCAGAAGAGGTTGTATCTGAAGATGAATCTGTATCTATCAATCCTTCAGCTGCTCGTCTTCAATTGGATGAATTGGATTTAGAGTTTGCTCAAGCCTCATCTCAGATATAGAGTCAAGCTCCAACAACTTCTCTTGCTGATATTCAGTCTACAACTGTTTCAACTTAAGAGCTTTCTTCTGTTCAAGCTCGGGTTTCTTCTGATAAATTTTCTCCTCTGAATGAGATGATAAATTTTCTTCTGATAAATCTGCTCCTGCCATTATTTCTATTCCTCTACCTCCTTTGTTTACTCAATCTGCGGGTATTTCTTCATCAGTTCCTACTGGTACATCTTCACGATCTACTCTTCATGATCTTCCAATATCCGAGTTAACCGATCTGCTTTACGCTCGTCTACTGTCTATGTCACCGCCTCAACATCAGGATCAAGATCTGCTTTCTCTGCTAAGGAATTTCCAACATACGCCGCCTACAGTTCCTTCATCTGATTCTGACCGTATTACTGCTTTATCTGAAGAATTCAAGTCTTTTTGATCAGAAGTTCAATCCAGTTTTGCTGATCTTAGGTCTTTTATGACTTAAGCTTTTTCAGAACTCTCTAACAAGTTTGATAATCTTGAACAGAGTTGTAGAACTGAGGCAGGTTCGTCTCTTAAACGCCGACGTGACCAAGATGATCCAGATCATCAAGGCCATGAGGGGGAGATGGTGAAGAGACCAATAGTGGAAGGATCTTCATCAGTCAGAGAATATCAATCTTAGGAAGAAGCGGTTGATAAAGAAAAGAGTGCGGACAATGTCCAAGATTGCAGCATTGATGATCTTGTGAATGTGATGATTGAAAGTACTGATTTATCATCCATGTCAAATGTTCTGAATTTTTCTGAGCAAAATATTGAAAATAACATGCAGATTGTTGTGTATGTTGATCCTGACATTGATCCAAGGTCAATTGATTTAGAGGATTCTGAAGCTGCAAATGACATGAGATCCTTCTTTGCAAATTTCATAGAGATAAATTCAGACGATGATGAAGACATCAGATTTGAGAAGATTTGCCAAGTAAAAGAAGAGGATTGTGATGACATAATCATCATTTCTTAGACTGAAGATGATTCTGTATTCATGGATGCTAAGGATGAAGAGATTACAGATATGTTGTACAAAGATCTTCCTTCTCAAGAAGAGATTCCTGAAACTTCTCCAAGTACTGAAGCTTGTCAAGTTCCAGAATCTGCTCTAATTACTTCTTCTCCTGTTGCTAGTACAACTCCGACAACCACTGCTCCTCAAAGCTCATTTGAAGTTGGTCAGTCGTCAAGAGCACAAGCTGATGTTCCTCCATCTGAACTTGTGATTCCTCCGACAATTCTAGAGGAAGGACCAGCTTTGACCAGACAGGAGAGACAAAGAAGTCTTCAACAAAGGTATATGGCTTCAAGACAAAGATCTGCCTTTCTAGAAGATTCTCAGTGTAATATTTTCGTTTCTAGAAGAAGGCCGATCAACATTTATGCTATCCTTGGTGTTGAAAAGGAGTCAAAGGCTTATCAGTATGAATACTTGATGCTCATCAAGTGCCAGCGCCGTAGAAACTATCTTGTTTCTTCTCCACATTTGATTGTCCGGGTTATCATCGTCACGATAAACAAGTTAGTAAATATCTGGTATCCAGAATTCGAAGTGGAAAGAAGATATTGCAATCGATATACTTTCTCTGAGGCAGATTTTTCTGATCTTTCTATTGATGATATTGAGTTTTTATATGATCATTTCAGAAATCTTTATCATAGAACTCAGGATATTTCTCAAGCTTTATTTGTTATCAAAAGATTCATTCGACGGTAAATCAGATTCTTCAGAGTGTTTGATTTTCAGATGGCCGTTGAAAACTTTCAGCCAGTTGTAAATATTCTAAGTCCCAATCGAAGCTTGCTAGACTTAGATTCTTATCCTTTATTCACCATAATTCAAGATCCATATGGAGTTGTCTACAATAATGGTTCAAGTCAAAAATGCTTTCTCAGATTTGAAGAAATTAGTCATTACTCAGATGGAACTTTAAAGGTGATCAAGCTTCAGTTGGAGCAACGTCTGAAAGAAGCTCAAAAAAGATTATTGGAAACAAGAAGTAATGCTTTTCTGATTGATAATGATGAAATTCGTCTTCTCAAGAAGACATTGAATACAATTCATGAGAGATTGAATTTCCGCTCAACTCTAAGACGCCTGGAAGTTTCAATTGGACTGAATAGACTTCGTCAAAGAGAAGAGCGTCAATGATTCTCCAAAGTTGCTTAGTTGGTCAATGCTGATTTAGAAGATTGTTTTTGAAGACCACGGTGCCAATGATTACTAAGGGGGAGATTGTTAAGTCTGATTTTGTAGTAATCATTGTAATTATTTTCCTTGTCTAAACTGTGCTTAAATGAGCTTATTTGTTTTTTTATGGCTAGGGGTATTTAAGTCCCCTTAGGCCTTTGTTTTTGTAACTTTGAGATCTCATTTGAATAGAACGTACACATTTGGAGCTCTCTACTTTCTCTCTCTACTTTCTCTCACTAGATTTAGACCGATCTTGGACTTTCAGTTTCTATCAACACATCACCTTCAGAGCTTTCTGCAACCTGTTTCCCTCTTATCTCCCCCTCACGATCATTATCAGAATCATTATCATGCTCTCTAGTAGAAACAGCTGCTTGGGATTTGCATGTAGTTTGAACTACCCGTTTAAAATCAGATAGAGCAAACATGACATCAGATTTAAAAGAATTAAACTCTGTGGCACTAACCAAATCTGTTGGGTTTACAGATTATGGCGATTGATTTTGTTGGTGGGATTGCAGAAAGGTAAAAAGATCTGCATCATGCTGAGAATCCGGAGCTTGAGATAACAACTTGGCTAACAACAAGGATTTCAGCTCATCAACAGATAAATCAGCAGTTTGAGTGTTTGTAATTTTCTGACTTGGAATAGCAGGCTCAGGTTCCACAACTGGATTCTTTCCTTTCAAAAGCCTCTTTAGATCTCCAACCTCCTTTTCAACTTTCTCCATAATCCTGGTTTCAACAGCCTTTAAGGCGCCATCGAAGATTTCCTTTGACACAAAGTCTGGGTTAGTAATGCCGGTATCACTTAGATTAACTATTTGCATGACAACTGATGAATCAATTGCATGGCCAATGTTCATCGTTGGCAAAGACGTGTCGATGACAGGACTTCCAACAGATTCTTGTAGGCCGGATTGTGGAGCTACTACGGTTGTTCCGATCGGGTCACGAAGACTTCCGATAGTAGTTGTAAGAAAATATAACCTAGGAATAACAATTGGCAATTCAAATGGCACTAGACTCGATTGTGAACAAAATGAAGTCGAGAACCGGGGCAGTTGTTCTCTATTTTCAATATCTTGATTCTCCGAATGAGAACCCGGTAGACGTTGTGCTATATCCCCGTGAGAACATGAAACTATTTCTTGTTGAGAAGAAATAGAGTGGGTGGCGTGGGTGTGACAACTGATGAATCAATTGCATGGCCAATGTTCATCGTTGGCAAAGACGTGTCGATGACAGGACTTCCAACAGATTCTTGTAGGCCGGATTGTGGAGCTACTACGGTTGTTCCGATCGGGTCACGAAGACTTCCGATAGTAGTTGTAAGAAAATATAACCTAGGAATAACAATTGGCAATTCAAATGGCACTAGACTCGATTGTGAACAAAATGAAGTCGAGAACCGGGGCAGTTGTTCTCTATTTTCAATATCTTGATTCTCCGAATGAGAACCCGGTAGACGTTGTGCTATATCCCCGGGAGAACATGAAACTATTTCTTGTTGAGAAGAAATAGAGTGGGTGGCGTGGGTGTGCGAGTGCATAAGTGGACTACTTATGTCTTGTGCATCTGTACGCAACACATGCGATGGAGCACTTGATGTGGTTTTCCTTTTGGATAGGTAGGTTCTGGAATACACACGCTCACTCTCACCATGTTCTTTTCTTTCCCTTTCACTCTTTTTCTCAACATTTTCTACTTTATCTCCCTCAGTTCTCCTTATTTCACCAACTACTGCATCTAAAATGGAATCAACTTGACGTTGCTCTTCCACTTCCATGGCTTCAGTACCATAGAATGGAGCAAATGCATCTACATCACCAAGTATATCAGCTTGGGTCTCAACAAACTTAGCAGATTCATCATCAGCAATCTCAACAACTTTAGTATCATCAACTGACTTAGAAGTTTCAATATGAACAGCAACATCATTACCATCTTGAGCATCATCACCATTATTATCATTATCATCAGCTGATCCACCAATAGAATCTGATTCAGTTTCCTCATCATCATCTTTTGAACTAGTAGCAGAAGGAATTTCACTTGATTAACTTTCATTGTCAGCCTGTGCATCATGTGCAAGATCCAGAGCTTGTTCAGATTCAAGACCTTCATTGACAACCGGTGTCACTATACGTGGAGTAACAACCCGTGACCCTGATGTCTCCAGTCTCGTTCTCTTACCCCCACCAGAACCCCTCTCGGAACTTTTCCTCTTCGCACCCCGTTTCTGAACCCCCTCGGTTGCAGAAACCCTTACAGACTCCACTCTCTTATGGATTGAGCCTGGGGTAGGGATAACCGGTTCTGGTCTTCCCATAAACTCTCTATAGGATGTCACACTTTCACATTATGGATCTGCATAGTCTAGAAGTGCTTCAGGCACAGACATACTGAACGAAAACTCTTTCTTCTGCCTCATCAAGAACCTCATTTCACTGACAGGAGCATGTGGATGATTGATTCTGGTTGGTATGTTCCTGTTACTCCTCAACATGCATCGGACAATAAGCGTCATGAATCTTTGGTAAGGAATATAGTTTGGTGCTTTAGCAGATTTCTTGGCCACCACTTTCTCATACAATTCAGTCCAGAATATTTGAGCATATTCAATATGAAAGTCATGAACCACTGAATAGAACAATTTTAGAATGTGACTGCTGGCATTATCTGATCCAAAATTCTTAGCAGTGAGGCACCGATTTATTACAGAGAACAAAGTATAGTAGAACAGTGGTAGATTATTTTTCTTGAACTGGCTCACTTGAGTAAGTTGTCCTACATACCCCATGTCTCTAATGCCTCGGAAAACTTGGGCTTCAGAAGGTTACTCATCATAATTGGTTCTGCCTTCCCTTGCAGTCTCAGATGGAAGATTAAAAGTTAATCTCATCCTCTCTGGTGTGAGAATAGATGTAAAGTGGTCAATTTCCAGCTTGAAGATCTGAACTCTTACTCCATTTTCGTTCATGTGGGAAACCCTGATGGTTTTCCAAGCTTGTTGTACATAGAGTTCTGGAACAACAACTTCAGCAGTAAGAGCATCTCTGAGTGGATGGTTTCTCAAGATATCTAGTACATAAGGATCTATACGAATGGTGAACTTGAGATGATGATTATTTGGCTATTGTGGTTTCATTTCAGATGGTGATATCATAAATTGATCAGGATTCACATCTTGTGGAATTTGAATGACTAATCGGGATGATGGCATTGGGCACTACTCAGAAGCTTGTTGTGCTTCTGGTGAATTCTCACCAGTTTGAACTTGCTGATCAATTCATTGATATTCCATTTGTACCTGAAAAAAAAATTAACAATTTTGAACAAGGTTCAAATGGGTTAGTGAAAAATCAAAAAAAATAAGTTTTGGCCATGAAAACCAAGTTTTGAAAAATCACTAAGTCCATAATTCACTAGATAGGCATCTGCGAGTTCTATACTTAGGAATTCTTGGAAACAATCAAGAATTCGCTAAACTTCAAGAATTCGTATAACACAATTCGTAAGAGTCAAATTCATGAATTCTTTACTTAGAAAGAATTTTAACATCCAAAATAACTCCAGAATTCGTAAAGGACAAGTTCACGAATTCTATACTTCATGAAAATTAGAAAAAGATTCTCATAATTCGTAAAAATGCACTGTATTGTCAAGAATTCGCAAAACTCATAACTTTTGAAAAAATGTTTAAGTGTTCATACGAAACTCAAGAACATCTTTGAATATTCAAACCCAAACCCAGAATTCAAAATTTCAAAAATATAAAATTAACCCAATAAACGTATTATGTTAGGATCGATTTAGGGTTTAAACCAATTTTAAACAACCAAAACCAACAGTCAAGAACTTTCGATCATAAAATTTCGATTTTCAATAAGAACCTGATGAACATAAGAAAAGTCGAAAAGTCAGTTTCAATTTCAATCCCAACAAGTATTGATTTTAGGTCAAAATTTCAAAAATCTTTGGTTCGATTGGAATCCAGTAATGTTCCTGTGATTCGAATTAACACTAAACAAATTATCAAGAACAAGATTTAAGAAAGAAAATATGAGTTCACGAGTTCTTGAATAAACAGTCCATACGAATCGACAAAATCCTAATCTAAGTCCAGTTAGGGTTTCCTGCACAAAATCAAACAACAAGATCGATATGTTCAATAATAGATAAATTCAACAAGAAATTCGTAAGCAAGCAATTCGTAAAAAGGATATAAGTAAGAATACGAATTGTGAACTTTTCGTAATAAGGCTTGTGTGAGTTCTTGAGATTTTCGCAAGATGGCTTGTGCGAGTTCCTTGAATTCGTGATAGACACAGTTGTGAATTCTTCAGAATTCATGTCTCTCACAGTTGCGAATTCTTGGCTTTTCGTATAGAACTCTTGTGCGAATTCTTTACTTAGACATTTTTCTTCTTTGTAGATGCGAATCCTTCAGACTGCGAATTTTTTACTCTGCGAATTCTTTCACTCTGCAAGTTCTACTTGTCAGTTCTACTTGCAAGTTCTTCATGAATTTAACGAATTTTGTAGATCTCAGCCTTATTTTCGAACTTTCCATTCAAAATCCATCAAAATGATGATGTTTGATCCTGAAACTTTGTAAGATTACTCTTTATATCATCGATAACAACCCTCTGGAGTGAATTTTCACATTAATCACAAACAAAGTGGGAATTGATCTTGACAGTTCGCGATAGAAACCTTTCAAAAATACAATAATTGATTCAATTCAATCAATGTGTTGATCGATTGAGTTTCTGTCCAACACAAAAGATGTTCTACTACTATATGTGAACATAGTGAGCACATATTCACATAAAAAACTCCATGAAATCAAAAATTCAATTTCAATGAAACAATGTATTGCCGAATTTGGAAATTGTGATCAATTGTGATCAATCTCCTTTAATTCGATACTTCAAATCTTCTCTGTGGTTTCTGATCAGGATCTGATACCAATTGTGATCCAAGAAATCAAGCAATAACAATGTTCATAATTTGTCTGAATTTGTCTGAATTTGAAAAGATTCGGATAAATACATTCATGAATTGACGGCTCATTATCATTTCAATTGGAATTGGGGGAGAATGTTCATACATTACCAGAAGAGATCATGAAGACAGTTCTACATTGTTTAAATTGGCGGAGAATTTTTCTAAGACTGAGCTGACATTGAAATAAGTTTTGATGATTTTGATTCTCACAATTCATCAAAAAGGGGGAGAAATTTACAAAGTTCAATTTCAAAGTCATTAAGTGAAAAAGACTTGTGGAGAAATTCTGGTTTTTCATGTCAAATGAAGATTAAATGATATTTCAAAGACATTCTGAAGAAAGTTAAGATGATTCGAGAAAGTTTGTTTTTCTGAAGATGATTCAGAGATCAGAGAGATGAAGATAAAAGATAAAGATTCCTCAAAGTTGAAAGATTCATCAAAGTTAAAAGAAAGTTCAAAAGTTTCAAATTTGTTGATCAAGACTTGTTGAAAGTTTAAAGACTTTGTTAAATCCTTTTCAAGATTCTTCAAAAGTTGATTGATTGAAGATTGCAAAGCTTCAAAGTTCAGATTTGTCGAAGTTAAAGTTTTGAAGAATCAAGCGCTGAAGATGATTGTCAAATTTTTATTAAATCTTGAATACAAAGGGGGAGATTGTTAGTGTATTTTATTGTATCCAAGATTTAATGTGAAAAGTCAATGTATTGTTAAGTCAACAAAGTCAATCTTAGTGTTTTGAGAGAAGTAAGCTTGTGAGAGTTTGTCTTGAGAGTTTAGTATAATGAGAGAAGTTTCCTTGTATAAATTAGCTTTGTGTTGTGAGTGTTTGTAACATGTAGCATCATATCTTTCTTATCAATAGACTTGTGGTTTCTTTCTCTACTCTCTCTCTAGAACTGAATTGTAATTGTCATATCATAATTGTTTGATTTGTGCTTGAATCTGGGAATGATACTTTTTCATCTTTAGAAAACAAACTTTCTCGAATCATCTGTTTGATTTGTCTTTGAATCATCTCTGAATAATTTCTTTTCATCAGACTTTAGAATTTCTTCACAAATCTTTTCACTTTGACATCTCTTTATCTTTGAAATTGAACTTTGTAAACTTCTCCCCCTTTTTGATGATTGTGAGAATCATGATCATCAAAACTCATCAATTTCATCACGTTCTTTGAATCTCCCCTTTTAACATACATTCTCCCCCTTTGTGATAAACTACCATTCTCCTTCTTTAAGAAATGACAATCTGCACTCTTTTGGGTCTTCCTTTGACAATGTAGGAACATTCTCCCCCAATTGATCTGATACAGAGTCGTCAATTCATGAATGTATTTATCCGAATCTTTTCAAATTCAGACAAATGATGAGGTGTAACCCTGAATCAACAAATGAAACAGTTTGGAATGCCTGTCAGTAACACAAAGTTACTATGTACAACGAATGTACAAATTAAGGAGCTGGTTTGATGTTGACTCCCCAGGACTTCCATTCAATCATTGAAAAACACAAGGTATTTTCTATGAATGTTCTGACAGAAAAACAAATTTTCTGTATGCTCGTGCATGTGTTATGAAAGAATTAACACAATGATTGTGTTTCATAAGGCTCAAAGTATGTAAACCATTGAGACAACAATGATTATACATAGACTCAAATTTGCATGAGAAAGGGTCGAAGGTGGGGCAACTTTCCTTCTTTTTCAATATCAGTATCTTCCGAGTGAAGAACCAATAGAGTATATGCTGCATCCCCAGAAAGTATGAAATGTTCTCTTTTTGAGAAAAGAATGAGTAGCTGGTGGGGTGTTTGCAAGAGATGGCATGGGCTAGGTGCCTATTTCAATGTCGTTCACGAAGAATTGTGAAACAACAGTTTATGCGGCTGCCCGGCTCAGAAAGAAGATTGGTGCAGAGTGTAATATTCTTTTACTCTGATCTCTCACCCTCTTTCTTTTAAACATTAAAGCTCACTTCTAACCAATTTCTCATTTTCATTTTACCTCTTCATACACCACTCTCAATCTTTTGACCCCTCTCCCCTCAATCACTCAAAGGATTACTTCCGGGGCAGGAAACACTGGTTATCGTGAATCCATGGAAGTTCTTTTAACCTCTCACATCGAATCCCATGTATTTTTCCTAAAAGCATGCGTTGCTCAATGATTTTCTTGACATTAAAGTACAAGAAATCATTTGTCAGTATATGTATGCTCATTAAAAATAAGAATGAAATTTGAGCATATTAAGCATTTAAGATTTATCAAAACTTTGTATGAATGAATAATCATGAAAGAATAGAAATGTTTTGAGAATTTGACAATGATTTAAATCAGATCAAAATTCATGAAGAATAATATTTTAGGAAATCAAAGACGTAAGATGTTTATATGAACAATATATAAACATATTAACGATGAAAGCACATGTAATAATGAAATGATGTATGATTCAAACAACAATGAATAACAAACGACGGGAGTATTACCATAGAAAGATGATACTTTTGATACATAGTAATAACAAATTCAAGAAATGTATTGAATCGATGTGTGTATGAATACTTGTTAGTATAAAGATATGACAATTACACAAGTATTTGTCATTAGAAACACACGGTCAGATATGCATTAAAGTATCCAAAAACATTTTTAAAAATCACACTTCTCAATTCATGAAAGCATGTTAAGAATGTGAAGTGGTTTGAACATTTAAGAAAATGTTTTTTTCATGCTTGAAAGTTTTTCTTCTTTCAAACAATCAGAGATTAAGATCAGAAGATATTTACCTTTATACTCCCCCTCAAATAATGATAGAATGATTTATATTCTGATAAGCTCCCCCTGAATATTTGCATAATATCCTTATCCTCAAACATTGAAGAACAAGTCCTGATCTGTTGTAATCAGAAACCATAATTCTTAACATTGAAGTCCGGATTTTGAACTGTTTTGTTCAAAAGCCTTTGTTCTTGCTCCCCCTTAAACTTTTGGTGCCTACAACACAGTTTAGCTTTTGGTACCCACTGGTATTTGAGTCCTGAAGTATTAGCTGTAGTTCTTGTGGGGGTTACATAATATGAACCATATCAGTAATTAACAAAATTATTACTTACAAAGTCATTTGCTCCACAGTAAGAACAACAAATCTTCTTTTGAGCAATCCTGATCAAATGATTAGTAGCATAAAACCTATCAAAATTACCAAAAGATTTACCTTTGTATACAATGTTCTTTTTGGCATTTGATGTGGATGCAGATGCTTTGTCCTTCGTCTTCTCATCATCATAAGAACTATTCACTCTCCAGACCATCTTTTCTTTCTTAAAATGCTTTCCAAGAGTTTTGACATAAAAGCTTACTATACTATCAACAGATTTGTCATAAAACAGATTAGATGGTCGAATCTGATTTGATTTGGCAGTGTTTGATTTGACACTTTTCTTATTGAAAACATTTTTATTATAAATGGAACTTGAAGTTGTTTTGAAAGAACAGATTGATTCTGTTAAGATTTCAACAGGTGATTGATTAATCACATCAGCTGAAATCTTTTCTGACAAATTGACATTTGCAGCTTCCAAGTCATTTATATTTTTGGAAAAAAAATGTTTCTTTCAGTAGTAAGTGTGTCAAATTTTTGTTTCAAATCAGATCTAGCCATCTGTTCTTTAAGAATGTCTGAAGATAGAACAGATATCTTGGATGAGAGCTTAGATATTTCAGATTCAAAATTTTGACGTTCAAGTTCAAAATCTTTTTCCAAGTTCTTGTTTTGTTCTGAAATAACTTTGAAAATCCCAACATTTCTCTTCTCAGCATTTTTCTTTTCAAGATCAAAAGACTTTTTCTTCTCTTGAAAACATTTTCTTTCTTTCTCAAGTAAATCTTCTAATGCAGAGATCTGTTTGGGAAGTTCAACAGTTTTGTCTTCAAGAACTTGTCTATCTTTAGCAAATGTGTCTCTTTCTGTAAATAAAATCTTTTCAAATTCCTACACTTGCTTAGAGAGTTTTAAACATCTTAGCTCAAGATCCTTCTTCTCTTGGTTAGCTTTCTTAGAAATGTCAGACAACTTTTGAGCAGAAGATTTATCTGAATTAGCTTTATCTTTATCTGTTTGGAGACTTTTCTTCAGATCAGCATTTTGTGACTCCAAAACAGATATCTTGTCTTCAAAAGCCTTAAACTTCTGTTGAAGCTCAACTGATTCAGCTTGTTTTTCAGATGACTTTTGTTTAGTTGACTTCAGTTGTTCGGAACTGAAGAATTTATCAAGTATGGTTAATGCTGCTAGTTCAGAGTTAATACTGCTAGAAGACTTAAAGGTTAGTACTGCTGAGTGTTACTACTGCTAGTACTATTAATACTGCTAGTCAAAGTTAGTGCTGCTTGAACAAAGTTAGTACTGCTTAGCTAGTTAGTACTGCTAGTGGTTAGTACTGCTTAGTAGTTAATGCTGCTAGAAGGAAGTTAATGCTGCTGAAGATTAATACTGCTTATATGATGAAGATTCGTATGAAAGGATATACATGGAAGCTTAGAGATATACATAGAAGATATACTGAAGATATTTTATTCATTGTAATTATCTTTGTATTCAGTATATATATATAGTATTGTTTAGAATAGGATAATAACTTTTAACTTTAAATTTTCATTATTTTTTAGAGAAAAACAACCTCAAGGCATAGATCCTAATTCTAGAGAAGTAGAATTCGTATTGGTGAGCCTGTTCATCAATATTGAGGTTGAGTGAGTAATCTTGTAACTTCAAAGCATCAAATAAAAGCTTACAGTTTGTTATTCATATTTACTGTGTTGATTTACTGTTTCATTGAATATCAAAGTGTTATTCCGCAAACTTCTTTGATATTGTTTCTGAGAATTAATTCTTGTTGAGAATTCGATCCTGACAAGTGGTATCAGAGCCTGATTTCTCAGAAACAACTATTCATCATGGAAAATCTTACAGAATCAAGCAGTACTTTGGTCTCAAAAGTTCCAATGCTTAGATCCAATGAATTTGACATGTGGAAGATCAGAATCAAGCAATATATTCTCCTCACAGATTACTCTATGTGGGACATCATTGAGAATGGCCCATCTGATGGAGGAAAAATTGGTGAAGATGGCAAAAGAACTCCTCCAAAGACAGATGCAGACAGGAAATCAAGACAGACAGAGATGAAAGCCTTGAGCACACTGCTCTTGGCCATTCCAAATGAGTATCAACACCAATTCTGCAATTGCACTGATGCACAGATGCTCTGGAATGCTCTAGAGAAGAGATTCTCAGGTACCAAAAGTACCAAGAGAAATCAAAAGGCAATCTTAAAGCAACAGTATGAAAACTTCATCTCAACTAAGAATGAGTCCATGACTCAAACTTTTGACAGGTTTAATAAACTAATTGGTGAACTAGCTACTATGGGAGTACAGATTGATCAAGATGATGTGAACAGAAAGTTCTTAAGGTCCCTCGGAGATGAATGGACCATGTACACTGTGTCATTCAGACAGAATGATCAGTTGGAAGAAAAAGAACTTGATGATCTGTACAATGATCTTAGAGTATTTGAAGCTGAGGTGGAGGCAAAGAAGAAGCCTTCTGGATATATTCATAATGCTGCACTCCTATCAGCATCAATTGATTCTACTGCTAACCCTGAATCAGTTAATGCTGCTAATGGAACAAACCAAGAGAAAGGCTCTGAAACTGTGTTTGAGGCCTTTCTGGCAAGTCATGGAAACTCTTCTCTCATTAATGATGACTTGGAACAACTCAATCCAGATGATCTTGAAGAGATGGATATTAAATGGCAAATGGCCATGCTCTCCATGAGAGTTAAAAAGTTCATAAAAAGAACTGGGAGGAACAACTTCTCCCAAAGAAGAGAAGATGGAGCAGGGTTTGATAAATCAAAGGTGGAATGCTACAAATGCCATCTGAAGGGACATTTTGCTAGAGAATGCAGAAGTGGAGTGTCTCACAACAACAACCACCAACAAACTCAATCTGGAAGCTTCAATAACAACAGAAACTCTGCTCAAGCCCTTGTTTCTCAACAAGGAATGGGATTTGATTGGAGTGATCAAGCTGAAGAGGCTATTCAGAATCAAGCTCTAATGGCTAAAGTATCTGATCTCCCATCTGAGGTAAGTTCTAATCTCTGTTCTAAAACTTGCATAGACACTGTTAAAAGGTACAGGGATCACAATCAGAAGATGAGTGATGACCTTAAGAGATTAGAAAAAGATATCAAAGACTATGTAAGGATTGTAGAGAGATTTGAAGATCAGATCAAAGGTTTTCAAGCCAATGAACTCCAACACTCATATGACACCAATTACTGGCAGTGGGAGAAAAAGGATTTAGAACTTAAACTGACCAAATCTAAAGAGGAGAGTGAAAAACTGAAAGAGGAGCTAACCAAGGTTAAGCTTGATGTAGAAAAGTTTTCCAATGCTTCTAAAGCAATGGACTCTTTACTACAAAATCAGATTCATGATAAGCTAAGAAGAGGAATTGGGTACAATGCAACACCTCCACCATATAACAACAATTACATTCCTCCTACTTCAGACCTGTTAGACACCAAAGATAGGAAGGACTTGCCTGAGGGAGCCACTGAAATAGATCCCTTAGATGAGGTAGTTGTTGAAGATAAGACTGAGAAAGAGGTTGGCAAGAGTAAGGAGAACAAGGTGAGTGGTAAGATTCCTCTAGAGAATAACATTATCACCAATGATGATTGTGGAAGGGCTTGGATCAAATCCAAGGACATAGAGAAGACAGAGGGAAAGTCTGGTAAGGTCCATTACAAACAGACCACAGTTGTGAATCCAGGTCCTTGCAAACAGTGTGCATGTAAGAAGAATGAGCCCCAAAAACAGGACAAAAAGAGGGGAAATCAAAGAAACTGGAATAATCAGTGGGCACAAAAACAAGGGGTTGATCTGAGTAAAATCAATAGACCAAAACCTTGTTTTATCTGTGGCAAATTGAATCATCTTGCAAAATTCTGTTATTTCAATCCTATGAAACAAAGGATGAATTTCCAAAGATCCATGCAAAAACCCTTTGGTTATAAGAAAATTGAAAAGAACCATGTGGCTAAGAAAACTGTTAAAACTAAAAGCCACATGAAGAAAAAGTCTGTTAAAGAAAGTGTCAATATGTGGATTCCTAAAAACACTAAAACTGTTAGTACTGCTACCACAAATAGTGTTGCTGACAATGATAGTGCTGCTAGAAGTAATACTACTGCTAACAATGTTAATGCTGCTAACAAGGTTAGTACTGCTAAATCTGTTAGTACTGCTAACTCTGTTAGTACTTCTAAGGTTAGTACTGCTTCTAGTGTTGGTTTTGCTAAGCCAATAACATTGACAAAGTACTCTAATAAAGAGTGCTCTGAGTTTAAAAACCTCATTAAAAAGGAATGTAAATACTTTGATGAGAAAGGAAGACCCAAGACAACTGTTGCTTGGGTCCCCAATCATACTAATTGATTTATCTAATGTGCAGGGCAACCAACAGCTCAATGGAAAGAGCATTTGGCATGTTGATAGTGGTTGCTCTAGGCACATGACAGGCAACATGTCATGTCTTCAGGATTTCAAACATATCAATGGAGGACATGTTGCATTTGGAGACAATCTTACTGGTGGTAAGATAAGTGGAAAAGGTAATGTCACCAAAGGTAAGATGACATTTGAGGATGTCTACTATGTTGATCAATTAAAGTACAACCTGTTAAGTGTATCACAGGTTTGTGACAAACAACACAGTATATTATTTACTAATACTGAGTGTATGATCCTTGCTCCAGGGTTCAAGGTAGTTGATGAAAGCATGATACTACTTAGAACTCCAAGGAAGGACAATGTTTACTGTCTTGATTTGAACAATGTTGATAGTGATTCATCTTTAAATTGTCTTGTTTCAAAAGCTTCTGTAGATGAATCCTCCCTTTGGCACAGAAGGATGTGTCACATGAATTTCAAGACTATGAACAATCTTGTTAAAAATAACCTTGTAAGAGGTTTACCCTCAAAAGTCTTTTCATGTGATGATCATTGTGTTGCTTGTCTTAAAGGCAAACAACACAAAACTTCTCATAAGACCAAAGAGTTAAATTCTGTTTCTTCTTGTCTCCAGTTATTGCATATGGATCTGTTTGGTCCTACAAATGTTATGAGTATAGGCAAGAAATCTTACTGCTTAGTTATTGTTGATGATTACTCCAGATTTACTTGGGTATATTTTCTAAGGACTAAGGATGAAACAAGTGATCTTATCAAATCCTTTATTCTAAGAATTGAAAACCAAACTAATCAAAGAGTAAAAGTCATTAGATCAGATAATGGAACTGAGTTTAAAAATCATGATCTAAACACCTTCTGTGAAGAAAAAGGTATTGAGAGGCAATATAGTGCTCCTAGGACTCCTCAACAGAATGGTGTTGCTGAAAGGAGAAATAGGACACTAATAGAGGCTGCTAGATCTCTGTTGGCTGATTCAAAATTACCTATTACCTTCTGGGCTGAAGCAGTTAATACTGCTTGTTATGTCCAAAACAGAGTTCTAGTGGTCAAGCAAAAGAACAAGACCCCATATGAACTTTTAAATAAAAGAAAACCTTTTATTGGTTTCTTCAAACCTTTTGGGTGTCCGTGTACAATTCTAAATACCAAATCTCACTTAGGTAAGTTTGATAGCAAAGCAGATGATGGATTTCTTGTGGGATATTCATCTCAGAGTAAGGCCTACAGAGTATTTAACTCTTCTTCTAGAATAATTGAAGAAAGTGACAATGTCAAATGCAATGAGAGCACACCAAATCCTGTTGGATCTGGACCTCAGTGGCTATTTGACATTGATTCACTAACTAATTCTTTTGGTTTCAGTAGTGATGATTCTACAGGAACAGGATGTGGAGGATCAGGGATCACACAAGTCTCAGAAAGCATATCCAAATCTGTGATATTTCCCATATCCACAGTGCATTCTGGTGAAGACTGTGAAAAGGAATCATTTACTGGACCAAATCAGAGTGAAGAAGAAACTAGAGATGAGGAGACTCAAGAAAATAAAGAATCAGAAGTGGCATCTGAAAACACTTCAGTTGAGTTGCATGACTCTAATCTAGAGGCTGGACTGAATGAAGAACCTAGTCATAACACCAGAGTTCAAAAGAATCATCCTCCACAGCTGGTAATAGGAGATATCTCTTCTCCTATGATGACTAGACATCAAAGCAGGCTTCAAGAAATGCAAGATCAACAGCATACAGTCCTTTCTTGCTTTTTATCCCAGCTTGAGCCTAAAAAGGCACATGATGCTATGAAAGAATCTAGCTGGATGGAAGCAATGCAAGAAGAACTGTTACAGTTCAAGCTACAAGATGTATGGGATCTAGTAGACCTTCCTAAAGGTCACAGAGCAATTGGCACAAAGTGGATTTTCAGAAACAAGAGAGATGAAAGAGGTATTGTCATAAGGAACAAAGCAAGGCTGGTGGCTCAAGGCTATACTCAAGAAGAGGGTATAGATTATGAAGAAGTTTTTGCACCCGTGGCTAGGATAGAAGCAATCAGACTATTCCTAGCCTATGCCTCTTACATGAACTTCAAAGTCTATCAAATGGATGTAAAAAGTGCTTTTCTCTATGGATCAATTGAAGAAGAAGTATATGTCTGTCAACCACCAGGGTTTGAAAACCCAAGCTATCCAGACAGAGTATACAAATTAAAGAAAGCACTTTATGGACTACATCAAGCCCCAAGAGCATGGTATGACACCCTGTCATCCTATCTCTTGGAAAATGACTTTGAAAGAGGAGTCATTGATAAGACTCTATTTATCAAAAGAAAGAAGAAGGATATCTTGCTGGTCCAAATATATGTTGATGACATTATTTTTGGTTCTACAAGAAACAACATGTGCAAGGAGTTTGAGGATTTAATGCATCAAAGGTTCAAAATGAGTTCCATGGGGGAACTTACTTTCTTCCTTGGACTCCAAGTTCAACAGAAGTCAGATGGCATTTTCATATGTCAATCCAAGTATGTGCAGGATATTCTAACCAAGTTTGGTTTCTCAGAATCAAAACCTGCCAGCACACCTATGGAAACACACAAGCAGATCACAGCAGATCTTGAGGGGGAGGACATGGATGTGCATTATTATAGATCCATGATTGGCTCTCTCATGTATCTCACAGCATCAAGGCCAGATATAATGTTTCCAGTCTGTGTATGTGCAAGATTTCAAGTTAGGCCAAAGCATTCTCACTTTCAAGCTGTTAAGAGGATATTCAGATATCTCAAAGGGCAACCCAGATTGGGACTTTGGTATCCTCATAACTCACCTTTTGACCTAATAGCATACTCAGACAGTGATCTAGGTGGGGCAAACTTGGACAGAAAATCTACTTCTGGAGGATGTCAGTTTTTGGGTGCTAGACTAGTCTCATGGCAGTGCAAGAAACAAACCACAGTATCCACATCTACAACAGAGGCAGAGTACATAGCAGCTGCAAGTTGCTGTTCTCAAGTCTTATGGATTCAGAATCAAATGTTGGATTATGGGGTAACCTTTCTACACACTCCAATCTTTATTGACAACAGCAGTGCTATTAGCATTGTAAATAATCCAGTCAAGCACTCAAAGACAAAGCACATTGAAATCAGGTATCACTTTATAAGAGATTGTAATGAAAAGAAACTTATTCAAGTTGTCAAAGTCCACACTGATAATCAGTTTGCTGATCTATTCACTAAAGCTTTTGATGTGGGTAGATTCACTTTCTTGGTCACAAGTGTGGGAATGATAAACTCTGAATAATCTTCTTCTCAAAAAGTGGTTTTATACCTGTATATTTTTATTCTTGGTGTTACTAATCTTCTTTTTCAGGATATGCATAGCAGTACTCAGTGTTTAGCAAGTTTAAAAGGAGTAAGTATAGTTAATACTGCTAGTAGTTAATGCTGCTTTCAGTTAATACTGCTAGTAGTTAATACTGCTTTCAGTTAATACTGCTAGTGGTTAATACTGCTTTCAGTTAATACTGCTAGTGGTTAATACTGCTTTCAGTTAATACTGCTAGTAGTTAATACTGCTTTCAGTTAATACTGCTAGTGGTTAATACTGCTTTCAGTTAATACTGCTAGTGGTTAATACTGCTTTCAGTTAATACTGCTAGTAGTTAATACTGCTTTCAGTTAATACTGCTAGTGGTTAATACTGCTTTCAGTTAATACTGCTAGTGGTTAATACTGCTTTCCGTTAATACTGCTAGTAGTTAATACTGCTAGTCAAAGTTAGTGCTGCTTGAACAAAGTTAGTACTGCTTAGCTAGTTAGTACTGCTAGTGGTTAATACTGCTTTCAGTTAATACTGCTAGTTAGTTAATACTGCTAGCCGTTACTACTGCTAGTAGTTAATACTGCTTTCAGTTAATACTGCTAGTAGTTAATACTGCTTTCAGTTAATACTGCTAGTTAGTTAATACTGCTAGTTAGTTAATACTGCTAGCCGTTACTACTGCTAGTAGTTAATACTGCTCTAGGTTAATACTGCTTATATTCCGAATACTATAAATACTCTTTGCCCGCCTAAAAGTTCATAACGACTCTTTGCATACTGTTCCCTTGCGCTCTAAACCCTTTCTCTCTCAAAGTTCAAAGTTTTCAGGCAAGAATCTTCAAGGTCAATGGCATCAATGGCGTTCATTGACGAGCACAATGAAATCGCAATGCTCCAAAAGCCAAAACAAGCAGAAGGCTTTCATCAGATTGTGGATTTCCTCAAGTCAAGCCACATTGCTCATGCTCTTACTGTATCCCCTACAATCTACATTGAGCATCAAAGGCAGTTCTGGGCCAATGCAACCATTGTTGTGGAAAATGGTGTGCAAATGATCAAGACAAGAATCTGTGATCAACCACTAACAGTTACTGAAGAGGTTATACGCATCAGTCTACGTCTAGACGATGCCTCTGGTATAACTTCTATCCCAAATGATGAACTGTTTTCAAATCTTACAAGAATGGGGTATGGAGGCCCATTGGGTGTTTTCAAGTTTTCTAAAGCAAAATTCTCTCCCCAATGGCGTTTCTTTGTCCATACTCTAATGCATTGTATATCCAAAAAGACTACTGGATGGAGTGAATTCAGCAGCACTATTGCTTATGCTTTGGTGTGCTTGGCCACTACCAGAAGGTACAATTTTTCACAAATGATTTTCAATGATCTTGTCTCAAACATGGGAAACAAAAAGAGCTTCTTTATGTATCCCAGGTTTGTTCAAGAAGTTATTACTCATCAATTGACGGATATACCTCAACCTGTTGGGGTATATGTACCTAAACCCCCCAAAGGCAAGGTTTTCTCAAATATGAGAAGATCTGCTGGGGACTCTGAAGGAGTTGACACCCCATTGTTCTCTACAATGATGGTGGTGTCCCAAACCAATGAAGGTATGGTAGCAGGTTAAGGCCCTCATTAGACCAACCCACTGCTAGCCAATCCCAACCTTCCATCTCTCAAATTTTCCCTCAGTCCTTTGCTGCTAAACCCACTCCCATAATATCCAAGACCTATGTCAAGAGAAAGGTACACAAGGATCCTTCCCTTGTTGTACCTACTATTAACCAAGAGCCTCAAAGCCCTCTATTGGAGCATTCTCCAATAGAGAATATCCAAAGGGAATCCACTAGGGTGTCTCCCAACCCAAAGGAGGTGCTCTCTGAGGAGGAGGTAGAGCATATGGGTGATGAGGCTGCCACTACTCCTGCTAGCACAGAGGAGGACAGTGGTAACATCAATAAGACCTCCCCCATGGCAACTTTGAATGAGCAATCATTTGAAGGACCCTGGTGCCAAGAAACCACAGGGGTGGATAGTGCTTCTGCTAGGCAGAAGACATCTACTAATAAAAGATCCAATGATCCTTCAATAGGGGGTAACACTCCTGGAGAAGGTGAGGACAGATATAACTATGATGAATTGATGGAGACCATGGGAAACATCAACCAGGATGTCATCAAGCAAGGAAAAGAAATAGAGGAGATGAAGCTGATTATTCTATCTCAACAAGTTCAGATCACCAAACTGAAGAAAATGGTGACAAGATTGTTACAGAAAAGGAGAAGGAAGCAGTTTGTGCTCAAGAGGAGGACAAATGTTCAAGATGATTTCAACAAGGGGGAGAATTCAGAGGCTGAAGCAGAAAAAGAAAGTATTTCTGAGATGGGATTTGATGTTAAGGGGGAGAAAGCTGCAGAAAAAGAAGCACAAGAAGTAGAAACAGATAATGTTCAAGCAGTAACAGGGCTATCTGTTGAAGAATTGGAAATAGCTGAAACCTTAGTAAAAGCAAAGAATGACACTCCTAAGGCTACTCAAAAGGCTAAGGGAGTGGTCATCAATGAAGGAGACCTTGAAAAGAAGACACAAGAAAGAAGTGAGGCAGGGTTGAAGGATACAAAGGGTAAAGCTAAGATGATTGAACCTGAACAACCTGCAAAGAAGAAAATTCAGATAGAACTGGATGAAGAAGTGGCAAAGCAGCTTCAGGCAGAAATGGAAAGGGAGGAACAACTTCAATCTGAGAAGGATAGAGAGCTTGCACTGAATATGGCCAGAAAACTAAATGAAGAGTATTAGAAGAGCATGAAAACAGCAGCTCAGGCCAAGCAAGTACAAGTAAAAAGAATGCCATTCAAAAAGCAGAAAAGACAACCCTCCAAGACCTTTTTGGCCAATCAGGAAAGAAGAAAGATGATAAACTTCCTGAAAGGTGCAATTGGTGTTAAGGGGGAGATGTTTACTCATATGGCATACTCTCAGGTTGAAGAGCTATACAGGAAGGAAATGACAAAGCTCCAAGGGGATTCCTCTCAAAGGGAAGAAGCAGAAAGAAGGATGAAAGAGAGACATGATCTCAACATCCAACAACCATTCCCTGAGAAAACCACACCTTCCAAAGAAGAAGCAGAAGAGAAGAAGGAAGAACCTGGAAATGTTGGTAGAGAAGCCAAGTCTGGAAAAAGAGTGAAAACAATTGCTCCAAAAAGGCAGTTGAAAAGGCCTAGGGTGGAAGAAACTGAAAAGGAAGCAGAACCTTCAGTCACATCCCCAACAGAGCCAGTACAGAGCACAGAGCAGGTCACTAAGCAAACTGATGAAAGTATGGATCCGTACATGACAATAGTGGAACCTTTGAAAGCTGTTCCAATCTCTATGCAAGCTCCAGAGATCATCTTCTGGGATATTCTGAGAGACAATGGAAAGAATTTCTTCAGAATCAAGAGAGCTGATGGTTCATTTGAAGCTTATTCAACATGGGGGAAAGTCATCAGAAGTTGTTCAAGAGCTGATATAGAAGAACTATATAAAGTTGGGATGAAACTTTATGAACCTGTGTTGAAAGGTACTGAAGAGAATCTTCTCAAAGTGACATTGGAATACTTGTGCATGATGTTTGAGCCTGCAAGAGTGCACCATAGGATTAAAGATCATATGCATGAGTTCATATTCAAGAAGATTGACAAATGGATACTGTTTGAAAACTGTGGAGTATACATGATTACTATTGACAATTGTTATCATGAATACTACCTGGTGGACAAAATATATGAGCATAGCAAGGAGAAGTTAGAAGGGATGCTTAAAGCTACACTGGTTTGTACAAAGGATTCAGATATGGCCAAGATTGTGGTGAGAAGAACTGTAAATCAAAGTTTGGGTCTAGATCCAAATTTGGGAAATTGAATCAGAGGTGTTGAAAGCATCTTGAAGAAGATCTGAAGAACTTGACTTCTTTTCCTAAAAGTCAAGTTAGGGGGAGATTGTTGGGAACTGAAGAATTTATCAAGTATGGTTAATGCTGCTAGTTCAGAGTTAATACTGCTAGAAGACTTAAAGGTTAGTACTGCTGAGTGTTACTACTGCTAGTACTATTAATACTGCTAGTCAAAGTTAGTGCTGCTTGAACAAAGTTAGTACTGCTTAGCTAGTTAGTACTGCTAGTGGTTAATACTGCTTAGTAGTTAATGCTGCTAGAAGGAAGTTAATGCTGCTGAAGATTAATACTGCTTATATGATGAAGATTCGTATGAAAGGATATACATGGAAGCTTAGAGATATACATAGAAGATATACTGAAGATATTTTATTCATTGTAATTATCTTTGTATTCAGTATATATATATAGTATTGTTTAGAATAGGATAATAACTTTTAACTTTAAATTTTCATTATTTTTTAGAGAAAAACAACCTCAAGGCATAGATCCTAATTCTAGAGAAGTAGAATTCGTATTGGTGAGCCTGTTCATCAATATTGAGGTTGAGTGAGTAATCTTGTAACTTCAAAGCATCAAATAAAAGCTTACAGTTTGTTATTCATATTTACTGTGTTGATTTACTGTTTCATTGAATATCAAAGTGTTATTCCGCAAACTTCTTTGATATTGTTTCTGAGAATTAATTCTTGTTGAGAATTCGATCCTGACATCAGTTGGCTTTGAAGATTCACAATCTTTATCTCTTTCAACTTGATTTCTTTTTCACAAGTCTGAATAGTATTTTCTTTTAAGGCAATTATTTTCTCTTTCTATTTAATCACTTTCTCTTTTGCACTGATGATACCTGCAAAATCAGATTTAGCATAATTAGCACATTTTGCACAATCAGAAGTTTTATCAGAATTTGACAAATTAGATTTCAACTCCTGAATCTGTTTTAGAAGAACTTAATTTTGATTTTTCAGTTTATCCCTTTCAGCATCTATTTTCGGTATCAAAGGCATGTACATGACAGCAACATCTCTGGCTGACAGTACAGTATTTCCTCTCTCATCTGTAGTTGGCATCTTGAATGATAGATGAGCTTGAATTAAATGATCGTTCCCAAATAAATTCAGAAAAATTTGACTGAAACTCAAAATCAGATCACAAAAAAAATTCAGAAAAATTCTAACGCTGGAACTCGCAGACTACTAAAAACTCGCAAGGCACAGAACTCTCAAATCACTGTTCATAAGACTTCTCTCTTGAAGCTTCGTGCGCGAAATCAAAACTCGCAAACCACTACTTGCGCGAAATGTAGAACTCGCTAGACGTGTTATACGCGAAGTAGGCTTCTCGCAAAGATGCTTCGTGCGCGAAGTAGACTTAGAATAATTTCGAACATCGAACTTCTCGCAAACAAATGCAAACTCTCACGTCAAAAGATTCTTGCGCGTTCCATACTTAGAAAATTTTTACAATATCGAAACTCGCTAAGTAGAAAACTCGCAGAATGAAAGAACTCGCATGTCACTGTTCATACAACTTCTCACTAGATGGCTTGTGCATGAACGAGAAACTCGCAGAAGGCTTATGCACGTTTTAACACTTCTCGCAAGAGCTTTATGCACGAATCAACATCAAAAATTCACAGACCATCGTGCGTGTTCTTGGTAGCTAACACATACTTCAGCGTGCGTGTTCTTCATATGAATGTTGCGCGAAGTCTGAATCTAGCGCGTTCTTTACTCTGATGTTCAAAAATAGATCCAAAACATTTAATACCTGCAATTAGAACTTGATAATACACATGGATGATCGATTTAACATATTGAACACTTTTCTAATACAACTTTTATGCTGAAAACAACAAAATCAAAGTGAATCAATCAATCACAGCGTTCGACATTTTTTCAAACTGAAAAGAACAAAAATTCAAAATTAAAATCGATACAGTTCCAATTTCGTGATACAATCAATACAAGAAACAATATAAAACCAAAATCGAATGCAATGAATCCATTTTCTTGCATCAAAAATGATTTTCCAATGAGAATTCGATTGAACAGTAAAAAAAATTCTCTGCGTGTTCTTGATTTTCCAAGAAATCAATTCAATCTGATGATCTAATCTTTCTGAAAATGATTTGGTCTCGCTCTTATACCAAATGAAAGTGTAATTTCCCAACAATTCATGCACAATTCAATAATGAAGATTTGACAATGATAGTTCTAGAGAGAGAGTAGAGAGAGAAATACAAGTCGTATGATTAACGATCTGAAAGTTTACAATCCCACACACTAGAAACACTTACAACACACAACTATTTATACTCACTACCATCATACACTTTCATGATATGTCTAAATCAGACTTTCTTACTGCAATGCAAGCTATGATGGTTGAACTCCAGGAATTAAAGTCTAAATTTAAACGCGAAAAAGGTATCAATATAGAGAAAAACCAGTCAATACTGAAACTTAGCAAGGATATTGTTGAGAAGAACGTATTGATTGAGGCTTTACATAAAAACACTGATACCAGCACGAAAGAGAAGACTATAATTCACAATGAACTATCTGAAACTACTTCGAAATATAAACTGTGTCAATTTGAAGCTAAAGAGGATGCTAAAAAGTGTTCATTTCTTTAAAAAAAAAACAAATCTTTAACTGATAAAGTGAATGTTTTTGAAGAAAAACTTTACACTTTAGGTCAAACTGAATAGACCATTCACTTAAGTAAACCTAAAGAGAGTAGTGAGTGTTGGGGTCTTGGTTACGAGAACCCACACTGCCTTAAAAAGGGTATATCTAAAGTGCCTATGCTTTACGATTTTGGATTTTTAAAACTGGCACCACAATACCCCGAACTCAAAGTTAAGTGGACTAAACTGTCTGAAGAGGATGAAGCTAAGGAAAAGGAGAAAAGGAATAACACAACTAAAATGAAACTTCCATTTCATTATGAGAAGTTGAATTATAGTTATATTTATGATAAATCAAAATTTCTTTCTAATGACTATTTTGAATGCTATTCTTCAAAGGAGTTGGAGTCTAAGTCTATTGATGGTAAAATTTATGTCCCTCCTCTCATGTTAGAAAGTAAAATTTCTGAACTTGAGAACACTCTGTTAAAAGAAAGATTTTTTATTAATCTAGAACAAACTGTGTTTTCTACTGTGCTTCTAAATTCTGATTTTTCTAAAAATTCCAAAGCTTCAAAATCGGATCATATTTCTGGTTTACTTGATGAAGAGTTTGATTTTCTTAACTCTGAAGGTTGTTTAGATGATTGCGTTGGTCAATTTGATTTTAATGCTAAACTTCCTGATCATTCACAATTTATAGTCAATTCTTTTGGATTACCCAGCGTGTTCGAGAAAGGTGAAACATCAACGAAAGTTGATGAACCGTTTTCTGTGAATACCAAAAATGCTAAAGGTAAGAAGATGAAATCTAGGTATTCACAGAAACAGACAACCATTGGTAAGCCAAAGAAAAAGCAATCATTCAAATCTCACAGTTCTAACTCTAAAGTTTCAAATGTTTCAGATGTGAGAAAGAAAAAGTCAGGAGTTAGATCAGAATGGATACCAAAGAAGAAGATTGACGAGACTGCTAAATCATTTTCTGATTCTTACTGTAATAAGGGAACTACTAGTAAAACTGATGTAGTTGAGAATGTTTCTTTTTAAAAACCAAAACTTGTAACTTTTTACAAACGTTATTCAATAAAGCAATTGTTCCAATTATCGCCGTCTACTAGAAAGTCTTCTAATTATAAAAGAAATGATTATGCTTCTCGGAAATATTCAGATGTTTGGTTTGGCACATATCATGTTTATTCTTATCATTCTCATGCTTCAAATATTTTTCAAAAGATCAAAGGGTCCATATACAAATGGATGCCAAAATCTTGTGCTAACACTGTAGGACCCATCTACAAATGGGTACCAAAGCCAAAGATTTATCTGTGTTGAAGGCACATCAAGTTAAGGGAGAGTAAAAGAATCATGGATCTTGAATAATACAATTCAAGACCCGTACTTCAAAGATTAAGGAGTTTAACTTCTAAACACAACAGTTTAGGACTCGTACTTCAACGATCAAAAGAGATGATATTCCCATGTTGAATAAGATTGTACTCCGATACTTAAATGAGAATTTCACTCTTAAAGGGGGAGTACAAATTTTTACTGAAAAATATGCATTTGCAATGTTATCAGAAATATATTTGCACTCAACATTGTTCCTGTTTTCAGGGGGAGTTCATAAATTTTGCATATGTTTATCACTGATAAAATTTTCTGATGCATAATTTCAGGGGGAGTAAAACTTAATCTGATTACATCTGATTAGAACTCGTACATTGAAAGTTTTATTGATTTATGTCATTTACTTTTCAATAAATTTTGTGAATAAAGCTTTGTATTTTGACAGACTTTTTGACTGTTGCAGAATTGAGAGAGAGCTTACATGATCATATGTAATATGATTTAGAGCTGACTTGATGAGATTTAAGACTGAGGGAAAAGGTTTATTTCTAATCTTAATCTCATACGTGTCTGAAAGAAGGACAACTTTCAGATATGAATACATGTTTTTAAATGTTCAAACCACTTCTGATTCTTAAAATGATTTCATGAATTTAGAAGTGTGATTTTAAATGTTTTCATTTACTTGTTCTTTAATGATTAATAAATCGTGTGTTTCCAAATATACATACTTGCGTATTATCTTTTCTATATACTTTCAAGTATTCATACACACCGGTTTAATATTCTGTTGGAAATGTTATCACCATGTCTCAAATTCAACAAAATTTTTCGATGGTGATACACCCCACTTGATATTCAAAGTTTTGAGTGTTGATTTCATTTCAAAACATTTCATTCAAGATTGTCTATATCTTTGATTCGTATAGACAATATCCAATTTTTGTTGACCTAAGCCTTGCTTGATAAATCATTTCGATTTTGATCTTTTTCTTACAATGTCAGATTTTCAAACAAGTTTCTTGTATTCATTTCATACATTAAATATACTTGTTTTGAAAAGTCTTCAATGTTTAAAATGCTCAAGCCTTCATGATTATCTTTATGAGCATACAGATATCTCACGTGTATTTCACATTGTACGTTAAACTGCAAAGTTAAACTATTTGAGCAACATGTTCTTTTAGGATTACATGGGTTCATTGTGTGAGCTTAAACTGAAGATTCTATGGAATCACATTAACCAGTATTTCCTACGTATGAAGTTAATCCTTGAGTGATCGAAGAGTGAGGAGTCAAAATAACTGAGTGTGGGTTGTGTAATGATGTAAAATGAAAAAGACAGTTCGGTTAGAAGAGAGCTTTATGATAAAAAAAAGAGGGTGTGAGAACAGAGTAAAAGAATATCAAACTCTGCACCAACTTTTTCTGAGTCGGGCAACCTCATTTCTAGTGTTTCACAATTCTTCGTGAACATTAATGAATCAGGTAACTAGCCCGTGCCAACTCTTGATAAAAACCCCACCGGCTACTCATCTTTTTCTCAAAAAGAAGATGTTTCATATTTTAAAGGGGACGCAACACATAATCTATCTGATTTTCATTTGGAAAATCTGGATATGGAAAAAGAAGGAAGTATGCCCCACCTTCGCACTTCGATCATGCACAATCGAGTCTGTGTTTAACTCTTGTTGTCTCAATTGTTCACACAATTTTGAGCCTATTAAAATCAATCATCTGTGCTTAATTCTTTCAAGCACGAGCACACAGGAAATTTGTTTTTCTGTCAAAACGTTCATAGAATAAACTTGTGTTATTCGATGATTGAATGAAAGACCTGGGGGAGTGAACATCATAAACCTCCTTTCCAATGTGTAATCGTTACACACAGTGACTTCGTGTTAATTACAGGCATTTTTAATTGATTCATTTGTTGATTCAGGTATTACACTCATAATTTGTCTGAATTTGCAAAGTTTGGGATGAATATCTTTTGGATCGATGAATAGTCAGAGGCTATTATAACATATCAGTGGTCAGATCAGATTTGTAAAAGACATTTCTTGTGCAAGTTTTGATGATTTCAATGCTCCAATCATCAAAAAGGGGGAGAAGCGTTCAAGAAATGTTAGAGTCAGAAATGGATATGGAAGAGATGAGAGGATCAAGAAATGTTTTAGAAGTAATCAAGAAATGGTTGTGAAAGAAAGCTGTTAAAGAAGGTTATTGAGAATGTTTGTAAAAGATTGTTGAAAGATGAAAGAGAAAGTTCAAATATTTCAGAATATGAGCAGATTTTTACTGAAATTTTCTTTGAAGACAATTTGCTGAAGCAAACTTAGTTGAACCAGTGTCTGAAATAGATTTTTATAACCTTGGGGGTGAATGTTACTATTTTTGAAGACACACTTTGGGGAGATTACAAAAGTTTTTGAATACAGATTTTATCAAAGAAAGGGGAGATTGTTATGTAAAAGAGGAGATTTAATCTAATGATATTCTAACAAAGGCAAGATTGCTCAAATGTCAATGTTTATTACTGAAAATGATCTGAGTTAACAAGATATCTACAAGGAGGAGATTGCACAAATTGAGCTTAAAGAGGGAGATTGTATTACAAAATCTTTTAGAAATGATCTTGAATCCAAAGGGGGAGATTGTTCGAGCATATATTTGTTGGATACAAGATCATGAAGACAGAAGGTCAAAGTCAAGAAAGTCAAAGATCAAAGTCAACTCTCAAAGCAAAGTCGAAGTTAAATTGTAATAAAGTCAAAGTCAAAGGTCATTGTATCTTGTATTTTGTTTTTAATTGTTGTCTTTGTAAGCGCGTGTGTTTCTTTTCAGAGACATATGACTAGTTTAAGAAGGTTGTTGTTAGAAGTTAGAAGTTAAGATTGTATGCAGAGTTATAGAGAGAGAAAGTTTGAGAGAGAAACTCTTTGTATACGAATTCCAGATCAATTGAAACAGGTTAATCGTTTGAATCATTCTCATCTTGTTTCTTGTAATTGAATTAGCATTTAGAACTTGATAATTAGGACATAATAGAGAGTATTGGTGTGTCTTAAAGGAAGTTTCATGAGACGAGTCGGGTGTTGGGTTCACTTAAAGGAACCGGGGGGAATGTTTTCCACCCGTACCCCTAGGAAGAATTGTAAAGATTCTGGTTTTAGAGCTTGTTTGAATCAATTTGTAGTTTGTTTGACTTTTCTTGTAGTAAATATTGTATGAGGTCAAGGCTTGTTTGACCCATATAAATACATGTTGTTTCTTTGTTCTTTTCTTGTAGAACTAGTATGTAACTTTTAAGCGCATTCATTCCAAGTCTTGTAACTCTTGTCTTCCAAGTCTTGTAATTATTGTCTTTGTGAGATATATGACTAAAGACTTGTGACTACCTTCTCTCTCTAGATTCTTGTTAATCTTTGAATGTTAAATGCTTGAATCTGGAATCACAATTGGTATCAGAGCCGAATCAGATTAATTGGAAAGATCTACAATCATCAATCAAGAAGAATTTGATCCCAAGATCAAGAAAGTCACTGTTGATTTTCAAGAACTCCCAAGTTACTGTTACATTGATCGTTTTTTATATTTTGTGTTGTTTTTGATGTTAGATTGATTGCACTATATTTGATTAGTGATTTAGATCAATTGTCATTCACATTGTAATCACTAATTCACATAATTTTAGTGTCAATTGTTCAATTTTTGTAAACTTTTTGAGTTCATGTTCTACGCACAATAATCTGTCAAATCGTGATGATCAATTTGATTCTTGGTGGAATTGATGATCAAGGGTTGTTCATGATGGTACATTGATCAAATTCACAAAGTTTCGTGGGCCAATTCAAAGGTTTTGATGGAATTAAGTGAAAATTAAGTCGAAAAAGTTCAAGATCTGAAGAACTCGCACGATTGATGAAGAACTCACATGATGAAGAATTCACATGAAACTGAATTTGAAAATTGCCAAGTCAAGAATTTGCATCACACTATATGCAAAGAGATGGAATTCACATAGTGTTGTGTACGAGTTGCTGAAATTCTCATTTATCCTTATGCGAAAAAGTTAAAGGATTCGCATCGAGAAGTGAAAAATTTTCTAAGTCCAGAATCCGCATCGAGACGAAAAGTTTGGAAGTGAAAAATCGACTAAGGGAGGAATTCACATCAGTCATTGTGCGAAAAGTAGGAACTCGCATACTACTACGTGCGAATAGTTAGAAATCACATCTAACTTCATGTGAAAAGTGCAGATTTCTCATCCCTTGGTGTGCGAATTGTTTGGTTCTGCGAATTGTTTGGTTCTGCGAATTGTTTTCTACTTGGTGTGCGAATTGTTTCTTCTATGTGAATTTTCTTTCATTGTGGTGTACAAATTTTACACTTAGAATATTTTTTAGTATTCTTCTGATAATTTTTCAAAGTTGATCTTTCTGGTTATCTAACTAACGATCATTTCAAGCATTATTTCAGTTAAATTTTCAATATGCCTTACATTGATGAAAAGGAAAACATTGTTCTCTCAAACAGAGAATGTGCTATGTCTTACATGCTTGAGATACCAAAGATTGAAGCTGAAAATTAAATGCTTAAACTTCAGAATGCAAAGTTGAAAGCTGAGATTGCTGAGCTGAATGTCAAATTGAAGAAAGCTGAAAAACAGGTATCTACATACCAGGCAAAAGGAGTTGATTGGATTAAGAAGTTTGAAGAGAGAAGAAATAATGAAAAAGTTGATCTAGAGAAAACTTTCAATCTGAGATTATCTGATCTTTCAAAGAAAGCCGAAAAAGAAAAGAAAGACTTAGAAATCAGATGTGTAAAACTTTCTAAGCAGGTTTATGAATTTGAAAAGATCTTAATCACTGAAAGATATATCTTTGAAAAAGAAAAGAAAATTACTGAAAAAAATACTACTCTTTTCAAAGAAATTTCAGGGAAAAATCAGAACCTGGAAAACGATTTTGAATCAGAAAGAAAAGTTTTTGAAACTGAGATTTCAAAACTAACCAAAAAGTTAGTTCCTTTATCTTCAAATATTCTAAAAGGATAGAAGAGTAAATCTGATCTGCAAAGCAAGTTTGACAAGCTTTGTAATGAAAAATCAAAGTTAGCTGATAAGATCAAATAGCTGGAAATAGTTAATGCTAATTTGTCTGATAAAATAACAGCTAATACAACTGACTTATGTTCTTATCATGAAGATTCAGCTGAATCAGTTTGTTCTTTTCAATTTGTTTCCAGTCTTTTTCAGAAAATGGTTTTCAAAAGAAAGGATGTTAAATCAAAAGTCTTGAAGCTAGATCAGATTAAATCTCCAAGTTCTTTCTATTTCAAATTTGCTGATAAACAAGCTGCTTATTTTTCAAAATCTGGAAAGAAAGCATCTGAGAAAGAAAAGATGATCTGGGTTGTGAAGGGGTCTCCAGAAGATGAAAAGTATAAGAACTCAAGTGCACAAGCTTCAAAGGTAAACAAGAACAGAGCTTCTAAAGCTAAATCTTCTACCAAGCCTGATTACATCAAGTCTACAAATCATTTAATCAGGTTAGCCAAAAGAAAATTATGCTATTCTTACTGTTGCACTAATCATTTTGTTCATAAATCACATATCAACTGGTATGGATCTTATAAAGTCCATTCTAATGATATTGCACTTCACAGAGGTGGAAACCAATCAAAGAAGTTTTCACATACTAACAAAGAAGGACCCAAATTCATCTGGGTACCAAAACCTGTTAAACCTGTGATGTAGGAATCAACACTCAAGAAGGAGTGAAAGAGTTATGACTTCTGAGCACAACAGTTCAGGACTTGGTCTTCAAAGTCAAAGTTGACTTCTAATCACATCATATTAGTTGACCTAGCAAACATGTCGTGTCGTGTCGGGTTCAAAGTTAAACGGGTTGGGAGTGTCTAACCCTAACCCGACCCGTTTAATAAACGGGTCAGAAAATCTCAACCCTAACCCGACCCGCCTAACCCGTTTAACACTTATAAAACTAAAAATTAAAAATCGAAAATTCACAAAAAGGTACAAATCTAAAATTCAAATGAAAGTATTATAAATCCAAATTTTGTAGTTCAAACTTAAAAGTGTTAAACAAATCTAAAACATTAAAAATCCAAACACTAAAAAGAAAACTTATAATATATATATATATATACATATAAATGGGTTATTCGGGTCATTTTCGAGTTGAAAATTTTGACCCTCACCCTAGCCGTTTAATTTTCGTGTCGTGTCGTGTCAACGCGTTTGCCTAAACGGGTTGAAATGTACTACCCATTTATTTTGTGTCGAGTTCGTGTCGGGTTAGCGTGTCGTGTCATTTTTTGCCTGGTCTACATATTAGGACTAATACTTCAAATATTTCTTTTGAAAATATTTCTTTTGAAAAGATTCTTTGATTGTCAAATCATTTCAAAAGGAGTATTTCTTGTTTTTGAATAATTGGGGAGATTGTTATATCTTTGATACATCATATTTTGGGGGAGATTATTAAAGTTTTATTTTAAGAATATTGAATGTCTTGAGTAAATGTAGGAATAAAGGGGGAGCATATCTGAACAAATCCTGAAAATCCATCTCAATTCAAGGGGGAGCAACAATATATCAAATCAAGGAAAAACAAACCAGATATCAAATCAAGGGGGAGCAAGATCAAGTCAAGGGGGAGCTATACTGAAAGGAGAGCACATTAAAAAAAGGAGTAAATGTGTGTGTGTGTAAATATTTTTAGAAATAAAATGAGCTTAAAATGTCCATTTTTGGAAAGTTTCCTTTTTAGGAAAGTTTCTAATTTTGAAAATTTTGGGAAAGGTTTCTAATTTTGAAAAATTTCCCTATTTAGAATGTTTTTGAAAATGTTGGAAATTTTGCTAAGTCCAAAATTCGCACACAGTGGTATGCGAATTTTAGGATTTCGCACCCTGTGGCATGCGAATTTATGGAACTCGCATCCAACGACATGTGAATTCTTACTTCTCGCATTCTTCTTCATGCGAAAAGTAGAAACTCGCATCCAATGTCATGCGAAAAGTTGAAATACACAGCATTTTTCATGCGAATTGTTTCCTTAGGCACATAATTCACATATTGTGCCATGCGAATTCTCACACACATTGTCTTATTCTTATAAAAGACAATCCGTATTTCTCATGCCATGAGAAAAGATGGTTGTCAATCAACTCGTGCCATATGTCATATTCATTCTCGAGTATAAATATCCGAACTTTCTCAGACTTAATCACTTTTCGAAATTCTTGGCTTTTCGTATCTTTCTCTGCACTTAGAACCCTTAAACCCTTTCTTGCGATTTCTCGACTTTCAGACCTTAGAACACTTGATTCTTTGATTCCATGGTTAATTTTTGTTTTATAGTTGATTTGTTGTTGTTATTAATGTTGTTATTATTGTTGTATCTTGATTCTTGCAGGATTACCCTGACTGGATTAATGTTTTTAGGAGTTGATTCTTCTATTGTTCTTTGGACTGTTCATCTTCTTCGGACTGGAACATGATACTTGAAATTTAAAATATTGATTTTTTTCTTTGTTGTTAAAATCGAAACCTAAGTGACATTAAGATGAATAAATCGAACCCTGAACAAATAATCTTTTGGTCTAAATCGAACAATTTTGGATTTGTGATTAGATTTTGAATGTCGGCTCTTCGACTAGAACATTAACTGTTCTTGAGCAAAAATCATCAATCGATGATTAAAATTGAATTTAATCCTAAATTAAATGGTTAATCGTGTTCTAAATCCATAATCGAACCATTATGTTAACAAATTTTGGTTTTATCATCAAAATCATCGATTTTCAAATCTGGGTTTAAAGATGATATTCATGTGTTTTGATGATGTTCATAGGAATGTTCTTGGTGTTCTTGTTTAACACTTAGATTGTGTGAATAAACAACAATTCCTCCCCAATCATCTCTTGTTCTTCAATTTACATTGATTTAATTGTAATCATTGGACCTCACACGAGGAATTCGCATCCTTGTTCATGCAAATTCCGTACTTGGTTCTCAAAAATAAAATTTTTTGGATTTAACTGACATATTGGACATCTGTCCATATCTTTTATGTTTTCAAGTACTAAATGGCTGAGAATCAATCTGTTGATCAGCAAGTACAGATGGATGAGAACTCACCACCTGAGGCATCTAGGGAACATCCCATGCCATCATCTAGATCTGACTACCAACATGAACCTGGTGTCAATCCTGATCTGATTCTGATCACTCCATCAAAATGAAACCACAAGCACCCAATAATAACTATGTGGAATTCAAGCTATTAAAGATAGATCCACTGGTTCTGAGCATATTGCATAATCATCCGCTGAGATATGCACTAACAATCTATGGCACTGTTCTAGAACTCTATGTCCAGCAAGCATGGAAAACCATTAAAGTCATAACAAAGAGAGTTGGCACTGAAAGGGTTCCTCGGTTTGAACTTCAAATTGATCACTTTACATCTATTCTGGATTATCAATGATTCAGATACATTCTGAACCTGCCTGAAGCTGATGCTAGAGAGGGAAGAGTTTCATATGATGATTTTCTTACTGATGCTGAATTATTTCAAGGAATCAGAAACATGGGCTATGTTGGTCAACTTACCCAAGTTAACCTTTTCAAGAAGAAAAATTTGCCACCGTTCTACTATACTCTTTTCTCAGTGATCAATCGGTGCCTCACTGCAAAAGTGCATGGATCTGATAATGCCAGCATACACATCTTGAAGTTGTTTCATGCTATTGTGTATGATCTTCATGTTGACTATGCTGTCATATTCTGGACAGAGCTTTATGAGAGAGTGATTTCAAAGAAGACATCCAAAGTACCAAACTTTGTGCCTTATCAAAGATTCTTCACAATCATTGTCAGAAGCATGCTCAGAAGCAACAAAGACATTCCAAGAAGACAAAATCATCCAGTTGCACCAGTAAATGTGATGAGATTCTTAATGAAGCAGAAAAAGGAATTCAACTATTCTATGCCAATACCTGAAGGACTACTTGACTACGCTGATCCGGAATCCGAATGTGTGGTGTCTTATAGAGAGTCTATGGTACAACCAAGACTGGTTATCCCTTCCCCAGGCTCAATCCCTTGGAGAGTAGAGTATGTGAGGGTTTCTGTTACCCAGGGGTACAAGAACGGGGAATGAAGAGAAAAATTTCAAAGAGGGGTACTAGTGGGGATCGGAGACCTAGACTAGAGGCTTCAAGGTTACGGAACATTGCCCAACGTTCAGTGACACCTCCTGCCAATGAAAGTCAAGGCTCTGAAAATGAGTCGGATCCGACAGCTGAAGCTGATGACAGTGAAGAAATTCCTTCTGCTACCAGTGAAAATGATGGTGCTGATGATGATGATGATAGTGATGGAGATGATAATGATCAAAATGATCAAGATCAAGGTGGTGCAGATATTCAAGCTGATAAAAATACTGAACAAGTTGCTGTTTTTGAAGAATTTTATGATGATGCTGATATGGAAATTTATTTGTATACAACTGTCAGAACTGTTGTTGGAGAAAAAAGGAGTAATGAGGGAGTTTTAGTTGAAAATTTGAATGAGAGGATGAGTGTGATGGAAAGAAAATAATATGGTGAGAGAGTATGCAACCAAACCTACCGTTCCAAAAGGACAGCCATATCTACCACTTTGCCGCATGTGTTGCGAGCAAGTGTTGAACAAGTTATAAGTAGCCCACTAATGCATCTGCACACCCCAGCCACCCACTCTATCTCCTCTCTACAGGAGTTAGTTTCAATAATTCACGTGGATATAGCACAAAATCTACCTGGTTCTCTTTCGGATACCACATGTATGGAAACCAGAGAACAACAGCCCCAGTTCTCAATTCCTTTCTGTGCACAATCGAGTTTAGAGCCTATTGAATTTCCTATTGTTATTCCTAGGTCACACTTTGATACATCTTTTGTCAGAAGTCTTAGTGACCTGACTGGAACACCCCGAGTAGCTTCTATTGTTGAACTACAAGGACCGGATGGAAGTCCTGTCATAGCTAATATAACGCCAACTATGAACACATGCCATGCGGTTCCTTCTTCAACTGTCATGACAACAGAAAGTCTACGTGACTCCGGTGTTAGATTACCAATATTTGTAAAGCATTAATCTCTCAACGGCACCTTAAAGGCTGTTGAAACGAAGTTGGTAGATAAGATTGAGGAGGAAATTGGTGGATTTAAGCGGTTGTTAAAAGGGAAGGAACCAGTAGTTAAGTCTGAGTCGGTAAGACAAGTTCAACCTACACCTCAGTCAACTCAACCACCTGACATGTCAATAGATGAGCTTAAATCATTGTTGTTTGCAAAGCTCTTATCTCAAGATCCAGAAAATTAAACTGATGCAAATCTTCTTTCACTTCTGCAATCCCAGCATCAAACACAAACACCTCCATCTATGCAACCAACAGATGTGGTTAGAGCCTCAGAGTTTAATTCTTTCAGAGTTGACGTTTTGCAAGCCTTATCTGATCTTACTAAGGTCGTGCAAACTTCATGCATAGCCCAAGCCTCTGTTTCCAAATCAAGGAATGATCATGATTCAAATCATGACCATGAGGGGGAGATGAGACAGAAACAGAGTGCTAATGTAGATGTTGTTGTTGGATTGGTTGTTGAATTACAAGATGTTGAAAGAGAAAGTGTTGATCATGGTAATTTGATGAATGATCAAAATAAATGTAGAGATCTTGTTCTATATGTTGGTTCGGAAGTTGAACCAAGGGTTGCAAAGGCTAAGGTTGCTACAAGAGCTGAGATTTTGGAGATTACAGGAATGGAATCTGTAGATATTATTGACTTATCTTCAGATGATGAACACGAAGCGTTTGAGAAGTATGCAAACTTTTGGAAAGTAATAGAGGATGAAAAAGAGAACTTGAGGCACATCAGACATGAGACATGAACAGTTCATGTACCTCTTGTGCCTACTGAAGCTAAATTGAGGCACATGAGACATGCTCTCAGAGCTCCTTTTCTAGAGGCGCAGATGATGAAGGTATTTGTCCACAAAGTTAGACCAATGGACAAGTATAAGGTTTTGGGGGTTTCTGATCAACCGAAAGAGTATGAAGAAGAATATGCCAGTATGATGAACTACCTGAGACAGACTGAACGTGCTGTGAAAAACAAGTCTGAAATTGTCACTGTCAAAGAAGTTAGACTGAAGAAGTTTTTCAGAATCTGGTATCCTGAGTTTTTTGTTCAAAGAAGAGATATGTCTGAATGCAGTTTTACTAAAGAAGATTTTCAGTTTCTGAATGTTGATGACCTCGAGCACATGTATCATCTGTTTAGAACTATGGCTATCAGAAAGGAGAATATTGTCTTTGCTTTGGAAGCAATCAAAAGGTTCATGAGAAGACATATTTTCTACACCTACTGCTATGATTTTCAGTTGGGTATAGAGACAAATCAGAAGAAAGTCAACATGGTGAAGCCAAATCTGACTCTTTCTGATATTGATAACTATGATGTGTTCACTATGCTAGAAGAACCTAAGTTGGGAGTAGTCTACAAGAATAATGAGAATGAGAAGAAGTTCTTCAGAGTATCTGAGATTGCAAAGTTTTCTGATGGAACTCTCAAGGTGATTAGACTGCAGCTTAACTCATGGTACAAAGAAAGTGAAAGGCAGAGACAGCAAGGTGGAGAGCATTTTCCCAGAAGAGTTCAATTTGTGATACTTAGGATTCTTGAAGCTATTGATGACAGAATTGACTTCAGAAGAGGAATAAGGAGGTTTGAATCGCTTTTGGGAATTAGAGATAACCGTGTCAGTAGATTTACAAATTGATCCAAAAGGGGGAGATTGTTAGAGCTTGTTTGAATCAATTTGTAGTTTGTTTGACTTTTCTTGTTGTAAGTATTGTATGAGGTCAAGGCCTGTTTGACCCATATAAATACATGTTGTTTCTTCGTTCTTGTCTTGTAGAACTAGTGTGTAACATGTAAGCACATTCATTCCAACTCTTGTCTTTGTGAGATATATGACAAAAGATTTGAGACTACTTTCCCTCTCTAGATTCTTGTTAATCTTAGCTTAATCTTTGAATGTTAAATGCTTGAATCTGGAATCACATCTGGCATCAGGTATTGTTAGCACACCTTGACTTTTGCAATCGACCATTAAAGGAATTGTGGTATTTTCCAAAGAAGATGGCCTGCAAAGTTTATAGACGATAGTTAGTTGTACCGTACGAGGAAAATATGTGTGATGTTTTGGAAGATTTAGTGAAGCGAGACCCTTAAGAAATTTGTAACATCTATGAATCATACAACTTGAGGTTATTATGATTTTGCAGATCCAACCAAATCCTAGGCTTAAAATTTTGATGTAATAGAGGAAAATCTGCCCTCAAGCGTGATAGGTTTGAATCATTTCTTAAGCGGAACCGATGCTCCGTCGGGTATGACTAAGTGATTGGGTTGGTGTGCAGACGACTAAGAGCCTAGTAAGACCTTCTAGGAAAGAGTTTGGAACTAAGATTGTAGATGCCATGAGGGTTGTGGTAAAGAAATAGAGGATTCTTGACTCTAAGAATGATTGGAAGACCTCAGTGCAAATGTTTTGCGTTGAGGATTCTGCATTAAGTTCAAGATTGAAGTTTTCACGCTAGTGTAGTAGTCTTCCATGCAGCTTGTCAAAGCGAAATCTAAGCCGAAATCAGTGGTTGTTCCAAGAATGAATCTAGAGAATTGGGAGATATCCCCACGTTTTAGCCTTACATGGAAATCTTGTGAGGAGAATCCAAGCTTGGGCCAGATTAGTCTCTTGTAAAGTTGTCGTTGATCGTAGAGTTTTGTACCGGTGATCACGAGGAGTCCACCTAAGGTTGGTGAGACCAATAATGTACCCTATGAATAACTCAGTTTTGGCAGGATGAACCCTCCATGGTATCTTGAAGATTATGGAATCGTCATAAGTTTGATAGGTAAGTGTTAGAGCTTAATTGTTGTATCCAAGATCATGAAAGTGAAAGTCAAAGCTTAAGTCAAACCTTCAAGCAAAAGTCAAAGTCTTTTGTAATAAATCAAAGTCAAAGTCAAAGTCAATGTCAATGTCAATGTATTGTTTTAGTTTTGTCTTGTAATTGTACCTTTGTATAAATAGTTTTTCTTTGTCTTTGTTTGGAAGTAGAGAACTAAAAGTATCTTGGAGAACTGAGTGTGATACGTAAACAAAGAGAATCTTAGAGGAGAAAGTAGAGAAAGAAAGCATCCTGTAATCAAATTGTGTAAACTGTGAAATTGCAATCAATGACATATGACTATCTGAGTTAAATTTGTTGTTGATAATCTTGTTTAGAATTGAATATTGTGGGACAAACAGTAAGTAATCCGTTTAAACCTTTGAGTGAAAGACTTTGGAAATTTTAGGTATTGCCTTTGATGGTCGTGGATTCCCTTCTTGTGACCCTTGTCAAGATGATTAGATAAGTGTGCCTTGAGGAAAAAGGGTTTGATGCCCCTAAAACCGATGCTCGCTTGTTTGATAAGAAATACATGTGACGAAGAGACCAATGTTATTTGGAAAGGAAGTCCAATTCATGTCATGGCAATTATTGGTGGATTCAGATTTCGTTGAAAATGCACCATGCCTCGGGAAGTTTAGTGGATCACTCTCTGTTAGAGCATAAATATGTTGGATACAAGATCAAGAAGACTAAAGGTCAAAGTGTAAGCATTCAAAGCTGAAAAAGTCAAATCTCATCAAAGTCAAAGTCTTTTGTAATAAAAAAAAGTCAAAGTATTGTATTTGTATTTGTTTTTCTTGTATTTTTAGATGTAGGTATAAATACCTTGTATTTATGTTTTTAGTTGATAGTTATAACTAACAGAAGGTGTTCTAGAGAGAGAATACATTTTTATAGAGAGAATTTGTAGAGAGAGAGAGAGTTTTAGAGAGAGAAAGTGTAATCGTTGATTTGAGATTGAATCAAAACAGGTAATTAAATTCTTGTTTATGTTTAATTGATTAATTTCAATTAGAAACTAGAATCTGGGAATATCAATTGGTATCAGAGCAAATTCAATTATGAAATCAGATCAAGAAATGTTCGACTGTTAGACTATAATTGTATTCAAGATTAAATAAGGGGCATTATTGTAATTGTTGTAATAGTTGTTTGTGTGTGTTGTAAGATGAGCTTAGATGGTTTGACCTTGCTTGGTCATGTTGACCTATATATAAGCAAGTAGTTGTGTTGTTTAGAGAGAGACTTGTGTAAGTAAGAGATTAAGTGTGTGAAAGTGAAGGTGTAATATTGGTGGTTGTTGAGAGAGAGTAAGAACACACACACACAAAGAACAAACACACATAGGTGAGATCTGTGACTAATTGTTAGATCTGTGATTAATTGTAATTCTTATGTTTGATCTAATAAAAGTGTTTGTGTCAATCTAAATGTGATATAGCTAGTAATTCTTGGGCCACAATTGGTATCAGAGCCAAATCCGTTTGAAAATCAAGAAAATGTTTTGTTGATTGAACTGTTCACGTCACTGTTCATAAAAGTTCAAATCGATTTTGAGTTTTAGTGAAAATTCTGAGTTGAAATCGATTAGGTTATGTTCGTTTTGTGAAATCGATCGAGTTAGTATCTTTTAATTCTTGAAATCCATGTGATTTGATCATCAATTTGAAGATTTGGTGTTTTTCGAGTTCTTGAGTTTCACGTACTGTTCTTGAATTAAAATGTGATGATTTGTGTTTTTAATCGAAATTGCTTGTTATGATTGTGTTCGAAATGTGTTTGTGAATAAATTGTCAAAATTTCAGATTGAAATTCGAGGTTTAGATAAGTTTTTGATGCAAATTTGTTGATTTTAGAAGTATCCGTTTCATTCATCTGATATGTACGTTTCATTCATCAGATGTGCGTTTCATTCATCTGAGAGGTGCGTTTCACGACACAAATGCATTCTAAGTCTTGCGTTTCAAGGCGCACACGCACAATAAGTTTTCTTTCTAAGTCTTGTGTTTCACGGCACACACGCACACTGAGTCTTGCGTTTCACAGCATAAACGTATAGTAAAAATTGTGCGGGTCTCACTACAAACGCATAGTTAAGGTGTGCGGGTCTCACTACAAACGCATAGTAAAAATTTTCTTGATTTGATTGGATTTAAAGATCTTTACTAGCTAATATTTTTCATCTTGAAGGTACATACATCTTTCAATCATGGCAAATGAATTTCTCTCTATGGGATCTCATATAAAGCCTTCGGTCTTATCTGTTGGAGATTATTCACAATGGAAGAAAAGAATGATTCAGTTCTTAAATCTAAAGAACAGAGATTATATGACATCTATCATAGATGGTCCGGGAAATCCACAATCATTTGTACCTGGACAAGCAGCCACAGCTACATCTCCAGCAATTGCAGATCGATATGTGCCAAAACCATATCAATTCTTTACTGATGTGGAAAAGGCAAGACACAAGATTGATGAAGAGGCACTTATCTATCTTACTATGGCAATTCCTAATGACATCAACAATCGCGTAGATAGTAGGAAATCTGCAAAAGATTTATGGGATGAATTGGAGAGACAGTTTCAAGGATCAAAGAAGTCAATTCAGACAAAGCTGAATCAGAGTATAAATACATATGAAGGTTTCCATGCGAAAGAAGGAGAGACTTTGTTGGAAACATACAATCGTTTCAATGTGATACTGAATGATCTAAGGAGAAATGGGATGAACAAGTCAGAATCTGAGATCAATTATAAGTTCATCAAGAACTTGAACCCAGAATGGAAAAGCTATGCTATCAACATTCAGATGACCAAGGATATGGCACAAGAAGACGTCAATGATATCTTCAAAACTTTTTCTCAGCATGAGGATGAAGTAAAGCAGCTTGGTGCTGAAAAGAAGATGGTCAAAGATTCTTTAGCCTTAATGTCTGAACGTAAGAAAGCGTCAAGTTCCAAATCCAGTTCTTCTTACAAGTCAAAGTCAAGGAAATCCAAAGCTCTTCTAACTGAAGTTACTGATTCAAACACTGATCAATCTTCTACTGAAAGTGAAGAATATTCAGATGAGGATATGCAACGATTCACTGAAAATCTGGCTCTTCTCACAAAGCAGTTCAAAAGCTTTGGAAAGAACAAGTACAAGCCGAAATATGAGAGTTACAAGAAAGATAAGTACAAACCGAGATCTGAAAAGAAGTATGAGAAAAGAGGAGAGAAAAGAGATGAAAAGCGAGAAGAGAAGAGAGAAGGAAAGAAAGAAGAGATTGAGCCGAAATATGGTAGATGCTATAACTGTGGAAAACCAGGTCATTTTTCCAAGGATTGCAAGTTTAAGCGTACAAAGAATTCTGAATATTATGCTCGGAAAACACTGTTAGCAAAGAAGGTGGAAGAAGGTCAGAACTTAATGGCGGAAGAAGAGAATTGGTTGTACAAGAGTTGTGATGACGAATCTGCACACTTTACTCAGGTGTGTATGATGGCCAAAGTAGATGAGGACATTAGATCATCTTCTGATCATTCTGACTGTGGTTCCGAGGTATGTATTCAATCCTTAAAGGATCAAGTTAAGTTCATGAAAGAAGAATTTAAATCTTTAAAAGGCAAACTTAGTCATGAAAGACAAACAATGTTGAATTTTCGTGATGAAAATTCAATGTTGAAAGATGTGGTTAAGGAAAAGGAATTTGAAAAAGATTGTTTGAAAAAGGACAAAGATGTTTTAAATTGAAAGATATCTGAGCTTGAAAAAGATCTTGTAAACTTAAATGCTGAAAAAGGTGATTTTCAACTAAAATTTGAAGCGTGTTTTCATGAAAGAAACGAGGCATATTGTAAAATCAAGCAACTGGAGGATTTAAATCTGAAGAGAGGACAGACTGAGCAAACATTAAATCTTTTAACAAACAAACTCCAAGATGTCAGATTTTATAATGTTAAAAAAGGTTTAGGTTTTGAACCAAATACTGTTTTGAAAAGAGCACCAGAAAATTTGTATAATTTTGATAAAATGGGCTCTAATTCTACAAAACCTGATATTCATGATACTTTTGTAAAAGGTAAAGTTGTGAATGATGATGACATTTCATCTTGCGCTGATTCTATTTCAAGTTTAAAATCTGTTGGTTTTACTTATAAAGATTTAAATGAAAGTTACAAAACAAGAAAGATAGAATTTAGTGAATTTACTTCTCTATTTTCTCCTTGTTTACCAACAGAATCAGCCAAGGTTGAAGAAAATAATACTGAATCTCAGTGTCAGTTTGATGAATTTTATTTAGAAACTGATGTTGAGAATCAAGTGTTATCATCTGATTTATTCACGACAAATTCCTCAAATGGTTCAGAAAGTGAAAATATCATGAATCAAAACCTTAATTCTGATTTTTCAAAAATTATGACTGAGGAGATTTTTACAGAAATGATGAATGCTTCAGATCCTGTTCCTATTATAGAGAAAATGGAATCAAACTCTGAGGTAAATCAAACATCTAATTTTGAGAAGCAAATCACAGATCTTCAAACGACAATTGAAGAGTTAGAAGATGAGAATGTTGATCTCAAATTCAAACTTGACAAGTCTTCAGAAGAAAACAAAGAACTCTCTAAAGAGTTAAATATTTTAAAAAATGATTTGTTTCAACAAAATCTAAAGGAGAAAAAGATGTTTGACTCTACAAACTGGAATGTTCATTCTAATCCAGAGTTTGATACTGTTAATTCTAAATCTTCAGTTGTTTATACTTCTACTCCTGAATATCCTCCGAGTATTTTTGAAAAAGGAGAAACATCTTGTAATTCAAAGGCAAAATCATCTTCTTCAAAGAACACTAACAAGATTATGTTTCCTGTTTCAGATGTAAAAAGGCAGAATGGTAAAGGAGAAAGGGTGAAGAATGTGAAGGAAAATAAAGTTGCTATAAATAAATGTAAAATCAGTGATAGTGATAGTTTGATGTGTAAAAATTCAAACGTTTCCAAATGTCAAAGTTGTATGAATGATTGTACTTCATTGGGTAAATCGAAGCTTTTGACATTTGCACGTAAGAATTTTATTTGCAAACACTGTCATGATAATGCATTTATCATTCCTTCTATTCATCCTAAATCTAAAGTTGCCAGAAAAACATCTCATGTCAATTCAGCTTCAAAATCCTTAACTCATCAGGCTAAAAAATTTCATGCTAAGTTTGATCATTTTTCGAAAAAGAAAACATTTCATGAGCTTAATGTTAAAATGGTATGGAAATGGGTACCTAAGCCTCGCTATGAGTGGAGAATTAAGGCTAAGGTAGATGATGTTGATGAGTTGCGAAAAGCTAAGAAGAAAGGACCCATCTGGATATGGGTACCTAAACAGAAATAAGTTGTTCTTTTTGCAGGCCTCACATACATGGTATATAGATTCAGGATGCTCGCGCCATATGACAGGATTTAAGCATCTACTTCATAATTATGTTGAGGAACCTGTCGGTACTGTAAGTTATGCAAATTCTGAGGTTACTGGATACATTCGAGGACACGGATCGTTAACAAATGGCATCGTGACGATCAAAAGAGTACTATACGTAGAAGGACTTGATCATAATCTTTTCAGTACAAGTCAATTCTGCGATAGTAAATTTCAAGTTCGGTTTACGGATAAATGCTGTTATATTGAAGATAAAGATGGTAGTGCAGTTTTTAAAGCCAAGCGGAATGCAAATCTTTATTCTGTGAATTTTCCAACACTTTCTGCATCAAGACCTGTTTGTCTGATTGCAAAAGCTTCACGAGCTGAAAGTTGGATATGGCATCGGCGTCTGTCTCATCAAAACTTTGATGCGATTAATCAATTGGCGAGACAAGGTATTGTCAAAGGTCTACCAGAACTAAGGTTTGAGAAGAATTTTCTTTGTCCCGCTTGTGAAATGGGAAAGATGAAGCGAACATCTCATAAAGCAAAGACAGAATTCTCATCTTCAACACCTCTTGAATTGTGTTATTCCCAGATTCAAGTTCTAATTGATACAAACAACAATCAAGATGAAAATTTCGTAATCACATATCATTGATCTCAATCGAATATTACAAACTCTCAACTTTCTCTCTCTACAAACACTCTCTCTCTAGAATGATTTTCTAATTACCTCTTCTCTGATTTGTTTACAATGAGTGTTCTCTACAGATTACAAAGACAACAAAGGTATTTATACCCTTGACAATTACAAAGAAATAAATTACAAATACATTGACTTTGACTTTATTAACAAAAGACTTTGACTTTTGATAAGAGTTGACTTTCTCAGCTTTGACTTCTTGATCTTTTGTCTTCAATCTTTATGATCTTGAATCCAACATATTTATGCTCTAACAATCTCCCCCTTTGGACCAAGATCATTACTAAAAGATTTAGCAATGCGATCTTCTCTAATTAAGCTCAATTGAAGTAACTCCCCTTTGAAAAATCTTTATCTTCTCTTGTAATCTCCCCTTTGATACAAACTCCCCCTTAACACGATGAAATTCTTCTTTAGCTTTGTCTTCAAAAACTTTCAACAATCTTCCCAATATCTGATCTTTAAAAATAATAACAATCTCCCCCAAGGTTGTAAGCAAACCTCTTTCAGACATTGAAAGAAATTATCTTCATTTTCAGCTTTGAACGATTTATCCAACTTTCTTCAAATAAACTTTCTCCAAAATCTGCTTGCATTCGAAATTCTTTGAACTTTCTCTTAGCAACCTTGAACAAACTTATCTTCAACAATTCTGAAATCTTTTAATTCTTTCAGCAAACTTTCTTTAATAACTTTCTTTCCCAACTTCAATATTGCTTTAAATCACACATTTCTTGATATCTTCTCCCCCTTTTTGATGAATAGAGCATCTGATCATCAAAACTTTCTCCAAGAAATGTCTTTGACTAATCTGATCTGTCAAACTGAGCCTCTGATTCTGTGATCCATAACCAAGTATTCATCTAGATCTTTGCAAATCCAGATAAAATAAGAACATGTAACTCCTGAATCAACAGATGAATCAGTTAATATGCCTGTCAGTAACACAAAGTCACTGTGTGTAACGAATACACAATATAAAGGAACTTTTGTAATGTTCACTCCCCCAGGGCTTCCATCCAATCATCGAAATACCACAAAGGCAATTTCTATGAATGTTATGACAAAGAAACAAATTCTTTGTGTGCTCGTGCATGTGTAGAAAGAATTAAGCATGAATAGTTGCTTTTAATAAGGCTCAACATAGTGTAAACCACTGAGATAACAGTAGATAAACACAGACTCTAAGTGCTTGATTGAAGTGCGAAGGTGGGGCAGACTTCCTTCTTTTTCAATATCCAGATTTTCCAAATGAAAACCAGATAGATTATATGTTGCGTCCCCTTGAAAATGTGAAACATTTTCTTTTTGAGAAGAAAATGAGTGGTTGGTGGGGTTTAAGCAAGAGTTGGCATAGGCTATTTGCCTGTTTCAATAACATTCACCAAAGAATTGTGAAATGCTAGTAATGTGGCTGCCCGGCTCAGAAAGTAGTTAGTGCAGAGTTTGATATTCTTTTACTCTGATCTCACACCCTCTTTCTTTTTAATCATTAAGCTCACTACTAACCAAACTCTCATTTCCATTTTACCTTATCACACCCACACTCATTTCTTTTAGACTCCTTACACTCAATCACTACTAAAGGATTAACTTCTTGGGTAGGAAACACTGGTTAACGTGAATCCATAGAAGTTTCAATTAAGTCCTAGCACAAAGAACCCAGTCCTATAAAGCATGAGTTGCTCAAGTGGTTTAACTTTAGCAGTTAAAGCTCATATACAAATGTCAGATGTTGATATGCTCAGAAAATATAATCATGAAGATTTGAGCATTTTTAAACATTGAAGTATTTTCAAACAAGTATATTGAAATGAATGAATATGAATGCAAAAGACTTGTTTGAAAATCTGACATTGTATTAAAATGATCAGAAATTAAATGATATATCAATCAAAGTTTAAGGTCAAGAATAATGGATATTTTCTATATGAACCAAGATATAGACATTCTTGAAATGACGTTTTGAAATGAAATGACGCTCAAAATTCTTTGAAGTACAAGCGGGGTGTCTTACCATCGAAAAATTATGTTTCAATATGAGACATGGTAAGAACATTTTGAACAAAAATTCAAACTAGTGTGTGTGAATACTTGAAAGTATATAGAAAAGACAATACACAAGTATTTATCTTTGGAAACACAAGGTTTATAAAAACATTTAAGCACAAAAATAAAATTGAAAACATTTAAAATCACACTTCCAATTCATGAAATCTGTTTAGGAATCGGGAAGTGGTTTGAACATTTCAGAACATGTTTTCTATAACTGAAAGTTGTCCTTCTTTCAGATATATGTGAGATTAAGATAAGCAATATACCTTTTCGCTCAATCTTAAATCTCATAAAAGTCAGGCTGTAGTCATAAAGATATGATCGTTTCAGCTTCTCTCATCCTGCATAAGTCTCAAAGTCTAGTCAAAATTTATTCACAAAATTTATTCGAAAATAAAATGACATAAAGGAGTAAAACGATTAAAATACGAGTTCTGATCTGAAATAATCAAAAATCATAATCCTTTTACTCCCCCTGAAATTATGCATCTAAAATATGTCAGTTATAAAATACATGATAGAGATATACAACTCCTTTTGGAATGTAGTTCGTCATATCTATCGGATGCAAAAATTTCAGAAAAATATGTACTCCCCCTTGAAGGTGGATATCCTCGTTGGAGTATCTGAGTACAATCTCTTATCAGCCCGGGAGTAGCATCTCTTTTTCATCTTTGAAGAGCGAGTCCTAAACTGTTGTGTTTAGAAGTCAATCTTCGTTGAAGCACGGGTTCTAAGCTGACATACTTAGAAGCCTTGGTTCTCTTACTCCCCCTTGACTGTAGGTGCCTGCAACACAAAATCAGTCTTTGGTTTTGGTACCCACTGGTATTTGGGTCCATGTGTGTTAGTTGTAGTTCGAATGGGAGTAACTGAATAAGAACCATACCAGTAATGATCACTTGCTTTATGAACAAAATCATATGTATTACAGTAAGAACAATACCTTTTCTTTGACAACCTGAACAATTGATCTCTCGAATAAGCAAGATCAGGTTTACCTGTCAGCACTTTGTTCTTCTTGGCTGTTGATGCATGTACAAATGATTTGTTACTTTTCTTATTTCCTTTCTTTTCTTCCTTCTTCTCATCATTCTTCTCATCATCATCCACCTGTTTCATTTTCCATACCAATTTCTCTTCTTGATATGTTCTTCTTCTTCTTTGTGTACCCGAACCATCTACAATTTGATCATAAAAAATATTAGAAGTACGAATCTGATTAAATGAATTGATTAACCTTCTTGAAGAAACAGGTTTCATGTGTAAGCTTGAGGTTGTCTTTTTAAAGTCGGTTGAATTATTTCTAAGTGTGTGGATTTTTGACTCTGGAGTCCTTTGCTCAGTCACCAACACCTTTGAAACAATCTTTTCAAGCTCTTTAATCTTTGAAGATAGACTGTTATTTTCTTTGATATGCAGAACAATATCTTTCTTGAATTCAGACTTCGCTTGTTGATCTTTCAATGCAGTTGTAGATAACTCAGATAGCTTTGCAGTTAGCTTCTTTATCTCTGCTTCAAATAAGCTTCTTTCTTCCTCAAAGCTCATTTCAGCATTTGTCCTCTGACCAGATATTTCTTTGAATATCCCAACATTCTTTTGCTCTATAATCTTCTTTTCTTTGGCAAAATTCTCTCTTTCCAGAATGATTACTTTCTCAAAATCAGAGATTTGTTGAGAAAGCTTAATACATTTAAGCTCAACCGCTTTCTTCTCGTCAGCACATTTTCTGGAAAACTCGGAGAATTTGTTAGCAAATTCTTTCTTTTCTTTCTCAAGAACTGATCTTTCTTCAAGAATTTGAAGTTCTAACTCAAAAATCTTCTTTTCATTTGCACACCCGGTTAATTCAGAAACCTGAACAATATGATTTTCTAAATCAGAAATCTTGTTCTTTAGTTTAGCATTTTCAGCTTCCAAAAGCAAGACCTTTTCTTCATTATGCTCAGAAGTCTGTGCCATCAGATCTTCATTTATCTTCTTTAACACGCTGACTTCTTCTCTCAGTAGATTTATTTCATCTTTGTATCTCTTTGATCTCTTTGAATAGTAGGTAACTGAGGAAGAGAGAGTTTTGTTTTCTAATTCGAGCTCGGCAATCTTCTTTTCATCATCAGAAAAATATCCCATCTTGAATATCTGTTACAAAAAAGAACTTGACAAAAATGATCGTTAATCCAAGATGAAATCACAAGAAAAATACAAAAATCTTGAAAAGAAATTCAAAGATTTTGATCACAGAAATAACTTTTGTCCCCCTAGGCAGACTTAGCACGAGGGTCCCGCAAAAAAAAAAATCTTAGCACAGTTTTGAAAATTTCTCGGAAAAAAAAAATTCTAAGTTTTTTTTTTCACACTTTGCGCTTCACATTACTTTGCGTTTCCAAAGGCAAATGCAAATCTTGCTTTGCGTGTCACAAAGGAATCGCAAACCTCTTATGTGCGTGTCACAAAGGAACCGCAAACCTCTGCTTTGCGTGTCAAGAAGCAAACGCAGATCAAACTTTGCGTTTCAAGGTGCACCCGCAAGATACACTATGCGTGTCAAGTTACACCCACACAACACACTTTGCGTGTCTCGTTACACCCGCATAACACACTTTGCATGTCTCGTTACACCCGCACAACACACTTTGCGTGTCTCGTTAGCTTCTCGATTCTCAAACGACTTTACACCCGCAGACTTTGAATGACCCGCATTCCTCTGAGGAACTTGTACACTTCTTGATGATAGACCCGCAAACTTCGATGAATCAAACGCACATCTGAAGAATACCCGCACACTTCTGAGATCGAACAAAATCACACTAAAAACTCATATATGCCTAGAAATCTAACTCGAAACTTTAACAATTTGATCTTCTATACAACTCGAACACAAAACTATCACTAATTTTCGATCAAATACACAAAAATTACAATTTTGATTCAAGAACAGTGTAAAGAACTCGTGTATACAAAAATCACAAAAATTCGAAAATTCGAATTAATTACAGTGCCATTCACGAAATAAACTATACAGACTCGATCGATAGCACTTAGTAAACAAAACCTAATCGATTTCAGCACCTAATTTGCACTAAAACTCGAAATTCGATTCTCGCTCAATAACACAGATACGAACTTTCGTATTTTCTTGATTTTCAATTTGGATCTGCTCTGATACCAATTGTTATTCCCAGATTCAAGTTCTAATTGATACAAACAACAATCAAGATGAAAATTTCGTAATCACATATCATTGATCTCAATCGAATATTACAAACTCTCAACTTTCTCTCTCTACAAACACTCTCTCTCTCTAGAATGATTTTCTAATTACCTCTTCTCTGATTTGTTTACAATGAGTTTTCTCTACAGATTACAAAGACAACAAAGGTATTTATACCCTTGACAATTACAAAGAAACAAATTACAAATACATTGACTTTGACTTTATTAACAAAAGACTTTGACTTTTGATAAGAGTTGACTTTCTCAGCTTTGACTTCTTGATCTTTTGTCTTCAATCTTTATGATCTTGAATCCAACATATTTATGCTCTAACAAATTGATACATATGGACCTTTGCGGCCCGATGAGGACTCAGTCTATCAATGGTAAGAAATATATTTTGGTCATGATAGATGAGTACTCCATATATACTTGGCTGGAATTCTTAAGGAACAAATCAGATGCAGCAGAGCTGATCATTGAGTTTTTAAAGAAGATTCAGGTTCGACTACAACTACCGATTATATCTTTGAGAAGTGACAATGGCACGGAATTCAAGAATGAAAAGCTTCAGAGTTATCTCATATCTGTTGGGATCTCTCATAACTTTTCTGCTGCCTACACTCCTCAGCAAAACGGTATAGTTGAAAGGAAGAATTGAACACTGGTGGAAGCTACAAGGACAATGTTAGCCTATTCCGAATTGCCAATGTTTCTGTGGGCTGAAGTCGTAGCCACCGCGTGTTTCACACAAAACCGCACGATTGTCATCAAAAGACATAAAAAGACAGCGTATGAACTTATTAATCATCGAAAACCGAATATTAAATTTTTTTCGTACTTTTGGTTGCAGGTGTTATATTCTCAATGATCGAGACAATCTTGGTAAATTTGACAAGAAGGCTGACGAAGGCTATTTCATTGGTTATTCGTTAACATCTAAAGCCTATCGGATCTACAATAGACGAACCAAGACGATCATGGAGAGCATTAATGTGTCATTCGATGAATCATCAACGTTGACTTCTGAACAAAACAGTTCAAAACTCAAACTTAAACAGAAAGTTTCTATTCAAGACGGAATTGAACCTGAAGTCAAATAGAATAAGTCTTCTAATTCAAATAAAATTACAGCTGAATTAGACTTATTATTTTTGTATGCTTTTATGGATATTTGTGCAGATTTTGAAAAATCAAGCATATCCGCATCAACTTCAGAGGTTCCAATTATAGTCGCAGATATTTCAGGACCGTCTGAAAATGTCACAAGATCAACCACATCAGGTACATCTACACATATACATTCTGAAGATACTAATGTTGATTCTGTGCATGCAGATCCAAATTCTGCAACAGAAGTTCCGAGTGATTCTTCTATTGCTCCGGAAATATTTACTTCAGAAGAGGCTGTACAAGATGTCCCGAGCATATCTGGGGTTGATAAAGACTTACCTGCAGTATATGATGAATATGAGGAAGATAATACTCAAGCTGAAATTCATCTGATTCAAAGTACAATGAAATGGACAAGAGATCACCCACTTCACAATATTATTGGTGATGCACAGTCTGGTGTACAAACGCGTGCAGCATCGGCTAATTTTTGTCTGTATTCAAGTTTTTTAAGTTCCATCGAGCCAAAGAAAGCTTCAGAAGCCTTGTACGATCCAGATTGGATACTGGCGATGCAATATGAACTTCTGCAATTTGAGAGGAACAAAGTTTGGCGACTTATATCACTTCCAGAAGGAAAATCCGTTATTGAAACAAAGTGGGTTTTCAGAAATAAGAGAGATGAATCTGGAGTTGTAGTTCGAAATAAAGCTCGCCTTGTTGCAAAGGGTTATTGTCAACAGTAGGGGATTGATTATGAAGAAACATTTGCTCCTGTGGCACGACTGGAAGCCATACGTATCTTCTTATCTTATGCAGCGCATAAAAATTTTACGGTCTTCCAAATTGACGTAAAATCAGCATTTTTAAATGGGATATTGCATGAAGAAGTATATGTTGCTCAACCAGAAGGATTCGTTGATCCAAAGAACCCTGATCATGTCTATGTCTTAGATAAAGCCTTGTATGGACTCAAACAGGCACCAAGAGCTTAGTATGAAACTCTAACTCAATTCTTACTCGCTTCAGGATTCAAAAAAGGTACAATTGATACTACTCTCTTTTTGAAAAAGCAAGGTGATGATTTGATTCTAATCCAGATTTATGTAGATGATATAATTTTCGGTTCTACAAATTCAAAGTTTTGTAAAAACTTTTCAAGAATCATGGAATCTCGTTTTGAAATGTCAATGATGGGAGAACTGAATTTTTTCCTTGGTCTTCAAGTGAAACAGTTACCCGAAGGCATTTTCATCAATCAGTCAAAATATATTCGAGATATTTTAAAGAAATTTAACATGAGTGACAGTTCAGTGATGAAAACACCGATGGCAACGGGCACACTTTTAGATGCAGATCTTTCTGGCAAATCAGTAGATCAAAAAGTGTACCGTAGCATGATTGGTTCACTGCTGTATTTAACTGCAAGTAGACCGGATATTATGTTTGCTACATGTTTCTGTGCGAGATATCAAGCTAATCCGAAGGAATCACACCTGGTCGCTGTAAAACGGATTCTTAGGTATCTTAAAGGAACTACTGAGTTAGGCCTTTGGTATCCTAAGGGTTCATCTTTTGATTTAACTGCCTATACTGATGCTGATCATGCAGGTTGCAAACTGGATAGAAAGAGCACCTCTGGTTCTTGTCAGTTCTTAGGTGATAAGTTGGTTAGCTGGACATCTAAGAAACAAAATTGTGTTTCTACATCCACTGCCGAGGCTGAATACGTAGCTGCCGCAAGCTGCTGTTCACAAGTCCTCTGGATGCGAACACAATTAAAAGATTTCGGATATACTTACCAACGAGTTCCTATTTACTGTGATTCTAAGAGTGCGATTGCGATAACTGCTAATCCAGTGCAGCATTCCAAGACAAAACACATCAACGTGCGTTATCATTTTATAAAGGATCATGTCGAAAAAGGCGATATCGAGATACACTTCGTGACTACAGACTACCAGTTGGCTGGCCTTTTCACCAAGCCGTTGGATGAAAAGAGATTTACCTTTTTAGTTAGCAAACTTGGTATGTTAAATGCCACTTCATGATTCGAGGGGGAGTTTTCTAAACTTGTACTTTATTTGAATATATTTTGGATATTTCATCATATGTTGACTGACTAAAGCGGAATCATTTTTATAATGATTACCAAAATCTTTTTCTTGCAGAATATGTTATGTGACAAAGGCTTCTGAACAAATTAGTTCAGAACCCGTGCTTCAAAGCATAATGGCTTTTGGACAATTCCATTCAAAACCCGTATTCAAATGTTTTCTTCTGAATGATGCTTTCAAGATTATATCTTTTCAGGAAGTTTTTCGTTTGAAAGGGAGTTTAGAAATTATATTGCTATATTTTTCATAAAAGTATTTCTAAAAAGATTGATGTTTTACAGATATCAAGGGAGAGGATATCTGTTGGGAACTGAAGATGTAACCAAGTCATTAATGCTGCTAGTTCAGAGTTAGTACTGCCAGAGGATCTCAAAGTTAATACTGCTATGTATTACTACTTCTAGTAGAATTAATACTGCTAGTCAAAGTTAGTGCTGCTTGAACAAAGTTAGTACTGCTTAGCTAGTTAGTACTGCTAGTGGTTAGTGCTGCTTAGCAGTTAGTGCTGCCAAGACTCAGTTAATGCTTCCAAGGTGATCAAGGTGATTAATGCTGCTTCTAAGATAATGTGTAGATAATGCTGAAAAGATTGCGTCTGGAGATAAACATGGAAAGCTTGGAGATAATTATGAAGATTATTTTGAAGATCTTTTTAAGTTTTGTAATTATCTTTATTTTCAGTATATGTATAGAATTGTTTTAGAATAGTTAAAAAAAATCCTGAGTTTTTGTTCTAGAAAAAATCAACCTCAAGGCATCGTTCCTAATTCTAGAGAAGTAGAATTCGTCTTGAAAGAGCCTGTTCTTCAAGATTGAGGTTGTGAGTGAAAAGCTTGTAACTTGAATCATTAAATAAAGTTTACAAGTTGATTGTGATTCACTGTTTCATTGTTTTTCTGTTTATTGAATATTAAAGTGTTTTTCCGCAACTTCTTTAATATTGTTTCTGAGTATTCATAATTCTTGTTGAGAATTCTTGTTAAGCCAGTATTCTCAGAAACCTACATTCAAAATCACATCATCATGGCTAAAGGTTCAGAGTCTTCAAGCTCAGAAATTCCTACAGAGGTAACATCTAATCTTTGTTCTAAATCCTGTATTGAAACTGTTAAAAGGTACAGGGATCACAACCAGACAATTAGTGATGACTTTAAAAGGTTAGAGAGAGATATAAAAGACTATGCAAAAATTGTTGAGAGTTTTGAGGAACAGATTAAGAGTTTCCAAGCCAATGAACTCCAACACTCATATGACACCAACTACTGGAAGTGGGAGAAAGATCAGTATGAGTTGAAGCTGAAACAGAAAGAAGAGGAGAATGAGAAAATAAAGAGTGAGTTTGAGAACGCCAAGCTGGATATTGAGAAATTTTCCAATGCTTCAAAAGCAATGGACTCTTTGCTCCAAACTCAAATCCATGACAAACTTAGAAGAGGAATAGGCTATAATACCACACCACCACCATACAACAACAATTACATCCCTCCTATATCAGACTTGCTAGAGACCAAGAATAGGAAGGAATTGTCTGATGAAGCCACTAAGGTAGATCCATTAGACAAAGTGGTGGTTGAAACAGACTCTGAAGAAGAAAACTCTAATGATAAGAGTAAGGAGAACACTGTGAGTGGTGAGATTCCCCTAGAAAATCACATTATCACCAATGAGGGATGTGGAAAAACTTGGGTCAAATCTAAGGACATAGAGAAGACAGAGGGAAAGTCTGGTAAGGTCCATTACAAACAGACCACAGTTGTGAATCCTGTCCCTTGCAAGCAGTGTACATGCAATAAATCTGAGCCCCAAAAACATGATAAACCAAGGGGAAATCAGAGAAACTGGAATAATCAGTGGGCACAAAAACAAGGGATTGATCTGTGTAAAATCAACAGGCTAAAACCTTGTTTTATCTGTGGCAAATTGAATCATCTTGCCAAATACTGTTATTTCAATCCTATTAACCAAAGAGTCACTTTTCAAAGACAACCACAAAACTCTTCTGGTTATAGGAATCAAAGAAGGAATCAAATGGCTGAGAAAAGAGCACCTAAAAGGTTTCATGCTCAGAACAAGTTTGCTAATATAAAGAAAAATACTCCAAATAAGCCAAGAAGTAATTTAAAGACAAAGAAAGCAAACAACTTTGTTCAGGTTTGGGTTCCAATTGTAAAGAAACCTGTTAGTACTGCTATCCCAGATAGTACTGCTAACAGAAATAGTGTTGCTAACTCAGTTAGTACTGCTAACCAAGTTAGTACTGCTAACAAGGCTAGTGCTGCTTCTAGTAGTAATGCTGCCAAACCTATAATCTTGACAAAGTATTCCAGCCATGAGATTCCTAAACAACTCATCCAGACTAAACTTACAGATTATATTGATGAGAAAGGATAACCCAAGACCACTTTGGCTTGGGTTCCCTCCAAGACTAACTGATTTATCAAGTGTGCAGGGCAACCAAAAGCTCAAGAGGAAGAGCATTTGGAATGCAGATACTGGTTGCTCTTGGCACACAACAGGTAACATGGACTGCCTTCAAATTCTTCAAAAGATTTGATGGAGGACATGTTGCATTTGATTCAGAGGGAAGTAATAATAAATGCTCAGGGCATGAGTTAAAAGATAAGTTGCCTTTGGAAGATTTCATTGAGCATGATACTATTAACCTGTGTGTTTAAGTGTTTCAGGTTGAAGTTAGTAATACTCCAGAGGGAGTAATGATCATGAAGGATCAAGAAGAAAAGGATCAGGGGATGAACAAAGTAGTAAAAAGTATGAGTAAAAGGATGGTGTCAAAAAGTGTAAGTGTAGTAAATGCTGCCAGTGCAGTTTTAATACTGCCAGTGCATTTTTAATACTGCCAGTACATTTTTAATACTGCCAGTGCATTTTTAATACTGCCAGTGCACAGTTAATACTGCTAATTAGTTAATACTACTAGTTAATTAATACTGCTAGTGGTTAATACTGCTCTCAGTCAATACTGCTAGTTAGTTAATACTGCTAAGTAGTTAATACTGCTAGTTAATTAATACTGCTAGTGGTTAATATTGCTCTCAGTCAATACTGCTAGTTAGTTAATACTGCTAGTGGTTAATACTGCTCTTAGTTAATACTGCTTTCAGTTAATACTGCTCTCAGTTAATACTGCTTTCAGTTAATATTGCTTTCAGTTAATACTGCTCTCAGTTAATACTGCTTTCAGTTAATACTGCTCACTGTTAATACTGCTTTCACTAAATTTTTAGGGTTAATACTGCTTATAATCCACAAGCTATAAATACCCTTTCCCCGCCTAAAAGATCATAACGACTCTTTGTCTACTGTTCATCTTCTCTCTCACTCTTTTCTCTCAAGTACCCAGTGCTCGCTAGGCAAGAATCCTTGCGTACAGATGGCTTCAATGGTGTTTATTGATGAGCACAACGAGATAGCAATGCTCCAAAAGCCAAAACAAGCCGAAGGTTTTCACCAGATAGTCGATTTCCTGAGGTCAAGCCACATCGCTCATGCTCTCACGGTGTCTCCTACCATCTACGTAGAGCATCAAAGGCAATTCTGGGCTAATGCCACTACTGGCACTGAAAATGGAGTGTTGTGCATCAAAACAAGGGTTTGTGACAAACCCTTGACAGTTACTGAGGAGACCATTCGCATCTGTCTACGTCTAGACGATGCTTCTGGTATATCTTCTATTCCAAATGAGGATTTGTTTTCAAACCTCACCAGAATGGGGTATGAAGGCCAAATGGGGATTTTCAAGTTTTTCAAAGCTCAATTTTCACCCCAATGGAGGTTCTTTGTTCATACCCTGATGCACTGTATTTCCAAGAAAACTACTGGCTGGAGCCAATTCAGCAGTCCCATTGCCTATGCTTTGATATGTTTATCTACTGCTCAAAAATATAACTTTTCACTGATGATCTTCAATGATCTTGTCTCAAAGCTGGACAACAAGAAGAGTTTCTTCATGTATCCCAGGTTTGTACAGGCAGTTATAACAAATGAATTGACGGATATACCTCAATTTGATGAGGTATATGTACCTAAACCCCCTAAAGGCAAGGTCTTCTCAAACATGAGAAGATCTGCTAGGGACTCGGAAGGAGTTGACACCCCATTGTTATCAACAATGATGGTGGTGTCCCAACCACAAGAAGGGATGGCCTCAGGGTCAAGGCCCTCATTAGACCAACCCACTGAGAGCCAATCCCAACCTTCCCTCTCTCAAATTTGTCCTCAGTCCTTTGCTGCTAAACCCACTCCTATGATAACCAAGACTTATGTCAAGAGAAAGGTACACAAGGCTCCTTCCCTTGTTGTCCCTACTATTAACCAAGAGCCTCAAAGCCCTCTAATGGAGCATTCTCCAATAGAGAATATCCAAAGGGAATCCAATAGGGTGTCTCCCAACCCTGAGGAGGTGCTCTATAAGGAGATGAATGAGCATATGGGTGAGAAGGCTGCCACTACTTCTGCTAGCACAGAGAAGGACAGTGGTAACATCTCTAACTCCTTCCCCATGGCAACTTTGGGTGAGAAATCAACCAAAGGACCCCGGCGCCAAGAAACAAAGGGGGTAGTTGGTGCTTCTGCTAGGCAGAAGGCCACTACTACAAGATCCAAGGATCCCTCAAGGATGGGCAAAAACATCCAAAAAGGGTGAGGACAGATCTGAAACTGATGAATTGATGGCAAACTGTTCCAAGGATCCTGCAAGGGTGGGTAAAACACCTATAGAAGGTGAGGATAGCTATACTTGGAAGTGATTGAAACAATAGCCAACATCAATGTTGATGTGGTTAATCAAGGAAAGGAAATCAAGGCATTGCAGCAAGTGGTCATCTCCCAACAACAGCAGATTTCAAAACTCAAGCAACTGGTGAGAAAGCTCATTGCCAAGAAAAGAAGAAAACAGTTTGTTCTAAGGAGGAGAAAGGGGGCAACCAAAAAGGAAAATGAGAATGCTTCCAAAAAGGGGGAGAGTTTAAGATCAGAAAAGTTAGATCAACAGATTGAAGGGGAGTTTGTTGAAGCACAGGGAGAGTTTGTTGAAGAAAAAGCTGAAGGTGTAATAGAAACAGAAAGTGCCAAAGCAGCAGAAACAACCCCAGCAGCAGAAACTGTTAGTGCTGCTGAAACTACACAAGCAGCAGTAACAGGGTTAACACCTGAAGAGGTTGAGGTAGCTGAGATGCTTGTAAAAGCAAAGAATGACACTCCCAAAGCAAAGGGAGTGGTCATAAATGAAGGGGGAGCAAAGATAACAGAAAAGAAAGACATGGCTGCAGATGCAAAGAGAAAAGGGAAAGAAAAGATGATAGAATCTCATCAATCAACCAAAAAGCAAAAGATGGTTGAGTCAGATGAAGCATTAGCCAAGAAAATGCAAGAAGAGTTAGATCAAGCAGAGAAAGAGCAGGTTGAGAAAGACAGAGAGATAGCCAGAGCACTAGCCAATGAATTAAATGAAGCATTTCAGAAAGGGTTGGAAACAGAGAAAGCAAAGCAAAGAGAAATAAGCTTGAGAAAGGCTATGATGGCCAGATCAAGTGCAAAGAAGAGAAGGCCTTCACAAACTTACCTTGCAACTCAGGAAAGAAACAAGATGATAACTTTCTTGAGGAGTGCAATTGGTGTGAAGAAAGAAATGTTTGTAAAGATGACTTTTGATCAAGTCAAGGGCTTATATGAGAAAGAAATGGGAAAACTGAAAGGTAATGAAAATGACAGAGTGGAGTTTGAAAAGAAAGCCAAGGAGAGGCATGATGTGAACATTAATCAACCCTTCCCTGAAAGTGAAAAGGGAACTCCAACAAATGAAAAAGCAGAGATTAAGGAAGAAAAGAAGAAGGAAGCTACTATAGGGCAAAGTCAAAGGATTCTGAAGAGAACTAAGATGATAGCTACAAGAAAGAAAACTGACAAGAAGCCTAGAGTAGAAGAAGAGAAAAAGGTTGCTGAAGAAGAGGAGGCACCTAAGAATGAAGAAAAGAAAGCTGAATTTCAGGAAGTAGCACAGAATTCAGATGTTAATATGTACATGGTGGTAATGGATAAAATTCCAAAGCCTATCACAGCTGAACCTGTTGGATTCAAACCTCCTGAAGTTATCCACTGGGATACTATGGAGGTGGATGGTAAAGAGTATATCAGATTGAAAAGAAAGGATGAGAAGTACTATGTGTTTGCAACATGGAACAAAATTGTCAGAGAATGTTCAAGATCTGATTTAGAGGAGATGTATGAAGTTGGTATGAAGTTACATGCAGATCAGTTGAAAGCTCCAGGGTTACCAATTGTGAAGTTGGTTATGGAGTATATGTGCATGTTATTCAATCCAGGAGCAGTAAAGCATTTAATCAGACATGTGTTTAAAACTGTTAGAGGATGGACTCTGTATGAAAGGAGTGGAGTTTATGAATTGGCCTTGGATACTTTTCACATGGAATATTACTTGGTGGATGGGGTCTACAATCACACACGTCTAAAGCTTCATGCCATGTTAAAGAAGAAGCTGGGTTGTGCATCAAATTCAGAAATGGCAAAGTATCTAATTTAGAGAACTATCAATCAGAGCATGGGACTGGATCCTAACATGGGACTGGATCAATGAAAGTTTTGGAAGCATCTGAAGAACTTGACTTCTCTTTCTAAAAGTCAAGTTAGGGGGAGATTGTTGGGAACTGAAGATGTAACCAAGTCATTAATGCTGCTAGTTCAGAGTTAGTACTATCAGAGGATCTCAAAGTTAATACTGCTAGGTATTACTACTTCTAGTAGAATTAATACTGCTAGTCAAAGTTAGTGCTGCTTGAACAAAGTTAGTGTTGCTTAGCTAGTTAGTACTGCTAGTGGTTAGTGCTGCTTAGTAGTTAGTGCTGCCAAGACTCAGTTAATGCTTCCAAGGTGATCAAGGTGATTAATGCTGCTTCTAAGATAATGTGAAGATAATGCTGAAAAGATTGCGTCTGGAGATAAACATGGAAAGCTTGGAGATAATTATGAAGATTATTTTGAAGATCTTTTTAAGTTTTGTAATTATCTTTATTTTCAGTATATGTATAGAATTTTTTTAGAATAGTTAAAAAAAATTCTGAGTTTTTGTTCTAGAAAAAATCAACCTCAAGGCATCGTTCCTAATTCTAGAGAAGTAGAATTCATCTTGAAAGAGCATGTTCTTCAAGATTGAGGTTGTGAGTGAAAAGCTTGTAACTTGAATCATTAAATAAAGTTTACAAGTTGATTGTGATTCACTATTTCATTGTTTTTCTGTTTATTGAATATTAAAGTGTTTTTCCGCAACTTCTTTAATATTGTTTCTGAGTATTCATAATTCTTGTTGAGAATTCGATCCTGGCAATATCTATTCAAGGATACTTTAATTGCTATATTCATTCCAGGGGAAGTTAAGGATTCTGATCCACAGGTATAACATTCTAATCCTTATACTCTAACACTTGTGAAATAAGAACAACTTTCACTTGTGAAAGATGGTTTTAAAATGTTCAAACCACTTCACGATCTTAAAATGTTTTTCTGATTTGAGAAGTGTGCATTTTAAATGATTTTTGGTTACATAATTGCTTATCTGACCGTGTGTTCTTTTAAAGAATAATACTTGTGTATTTTCTTTTCTATATACTTTGTCAAGTATTCATACACACACTGGTTTAGTATTTTTCAAATTGACTTTGTTATTACCATGTATCAAATGATATATCTTTCTATGGTAATACTCCCGTCGTTTGGTATTCATAATTGTTTGAATCAAACGTCATTTCATTTTTTTACTGTGCTTTCATTGATAATATGTTTATATATTGTTCATATAAACAACATACGTCTTTGAATTCCCAAATATTTTTTCTTCATGATAATTTGATCTAATCTTAATCATTGTCAGATTCTCAAAACATTTCTATTCTTTTCATTCATATAAAGTTTTGAGATATCTTAAATGTTCAATATGCTCAAATTTCATTTCTGATTTCTAAATGAGCATACAAACACTGACATATGATTTCTTGTACTTTACATGTCAAGAAAATCATTGAACAACATGTACTTCTTAGGAACATGGGATTCAGTGTGAGTGCTTATTAGATCTTGCATGGATTCACGATAACCAGTGTTTCCTACCCCGGAAGAAATCCTTTGAGTGATTGAGGGGACAGGGGTCTAAAAGAATTGAGTGTGAGATTGAGATGAGGTAAAATGGAAATGAGAGATTGGTTAGATGTGAGCTTAACTGTTTAAAAGAAAGAGGGTGTGAGAACAGAGTTAAAAGAATATCAGAACTCTGCACCAAACATCTTTCTGAGCCGGGTAGCCACATTACTGATTGGTTCACATTTCTTTCGTGACCATCATTGAAATAGGCAAATAACCCATGCCATCTATTGCATACAACCCCACTAGCTACTCATTCTTTTCTCAAAATGAGAATGTTTACATTTTCTGGGGAAGAAGCATATAATCTATCGGATCTTCACTTGTAAGATGCTGATATTGAAAAAGAAGGAAAGTTGCCCCACCTTCGACTCTTTCTCATGCACGTTGAGTCCATGTATAATCATTATTGTCTCAGTGATTTACATACTTTGAGCCTTATGAAACACAATCATTGTGCTAATTCTTTCAAACACAAGCACGAGCACACAGAGAATATGTTTTTCTGTCAGAACATTCATAGAATTACCTTGTGTTTTTCAATGATTGAATGGAAGTCCTGGGGATTCATCATCAAACAAGCTCCTTATATTGTACATTCGTTGTACACAGTAACTTTGTGTTACTTACAGGCATTTCTAACTGTTTCATATGTTGATTCAGGGTTACAACTCTTAATTCGTTTGAATTTGAAAAGATTCAGATGAATACATTCATGGTTCAACGGCTCTTTCAGATCAGTTGACAGATTTTATCATATCATGTTTTGGAAATTTATAATTTTCCTATATGGGAGAGATTGTTTATTATCATAAAGAGGAGATGAAAGTTCATGAAGATTGTGCTTATCAGACAGTGAGAAGTTTATTCAATGACGGATCTGACCTTGAAGTGTTTTAATGATTTTGATTCTTACAAATCATTAAAAAGGGGGAGAATAATCAAAGTTCAAGATCAGATTGAAGTTTTAAAGATTTCAGAGGAGATAAAGTTTTCAGATGATTAAAGTCAACGGTTAAAGAAAGCTTATCGAAGAAAAAGTTGGAGAAAGTCAGAGTTTGAACGAAAGGTTGTGTATTCAGAATATGCAAAAGTTAATTCAAAGAGAGAGACAAGTTTGAAGAATTGTCAAAGTTTTCGAGATGTCAAAGCCAGAAAAGATTTCAAAAGTTGAAGTTAATTCTGAAGATATGAAGACCTGAAGATTATTGCCAAAAAAAATTTAATCTTGAATCCAAAGGGGGAGATTGTTAGAGTTTATAAACGGGTCAGAAAATCTCAACCCTAACCCGACCCGCCTAACCCGTTTAACATTTATAAAACTAAAAATTAAAAATCGAAAATTCACAAAAAGGTACAAATCTAAAATTCAAATGAAAGTATTATAAATCCAAATTTTGTAGTTCAAACTTAAAAGTGTTAAACAAATCTAAAACATTAAAAATCCAAACACTAAAAAGAAAACTTATAATATATATATACATATACATATACATGTGTATATATATATAAACGGGTTATTTGGGTCATTTTCGAGTTGAAAATTTTGACCCTGACCTTAGCCGTTTAATTTTCGTGTCGTGTCGTGTCAACGCGTTTGCCTAAACGGGTTGAAATGTATTACCCAAACCCGTTTATTTCGTGTCGAGTTCGTGTCGGGTTAGCGTGTCGTGTCATTTTTTGCCTGGTCTACATATTAGGACTAATACTTCAAATATTTCTTTTGAAAATATTTCTTTTGAAAAGATTCTTTGATTGTCAAATCATTTCAAAAGGAGTATTTCTTGTTTTTGAATAATTGGGGAGATTGTTATATCTTTGATACATCATATTTTGGGGGAGATTATTAAAGTTTTATTTTAAGAATATTGAATGTCTTGAGTAAATGTAGGAATAAAGGGGGAGCATATTTGTACAAATCCTGAAAATCCATCTCAATTCAAGGGGGAGCAACAATATATCAAATCAAGGAAAAACAAACCAGATATCAAATCAAGGGGGAGCAAGATCAAGTCAAGGGGGAGCTATACTGAAAGGAGAGCACATTAAAAAAGGGAGTAAATGTGTGTGTGTGTAAATATTTTTGGAAATAAAATTAGCTTAAATGTCCATTTTTAGAAAGTTTCCTTTTTAGGAAAGTTTCTAATTTTGAAAATTTTGGAAAAGGTTTCTAATTTTGGAAAATTTCTCTATTTAGAATGTTTTTGAAAATGTTGGAAATTTTGCTAAGTCCAAAATTCGCACACAGTGGTATGCGAATTTTAGGATTTCGCACCCTGTGGCATGCGAATTTATGGAACTCGCATCCAACGACATGTGAATTCTTACTTCTCGCATTCTTCTTCATGCGAAAAGTAGAAACTCGCATCCAATGTCATGCGAAAAGTTGAAATACACAGCATTTGTCATGCGAATTGTTTCCTTAGGCACATAATTCACATATTGTGCCATGCGAATTCTCACACACATTGTCTTATTCTTCTAAAAGACAATCCGTATTTCTCATGCCATGAGAAAAGATGGTTGTCAATCAACTCGTGCCATATGTCATATTCATTCTCGAGTATAAATATCCGAACTTTCTCAGACTTAATCACTTTTCGAAATTCTTGGCTTTTCGTATCTTTCTCTGCACTTAGAACCCTTAAACCCTTTCTTGCGATTTCTCGACTTTCAGACCTTAGAACACTTGATTCTTTGATTCCATGGTTAATTTTTGTTTTATAGTTGATTTGTTGTTGTTATTAATGTTGTTATTATTGTTGTATCTTGATTCTTGCAGGATTACCCTGACTGGATTAATGTTTTTAGGAGTTGATTCTTCTATTGTTCTTTGGACTGTTCATCTTCTTCGGACTGGAACATGATACTTGAAATTTAAAATCTTGATTTTTTTCTTTGTTGTTAAAATCGAAACCTAAGTAACATTAAGATGAATAAATCGAACCCTGAACAAATAATCTTTTGGTCTAAATCGAACAATTTTGGATTTGTGATTAGATTTTGAATGTCGGCTCTTCGACTAGAACATTAACTGTTCTTGAGCAAAAATCATCAATCGATGATTAAAATTGAATTTAATCCTAAATTAAATGGTTAATCGTGTTCTAAATCCATAATCGAACCATTATGTTAACAAATTTTGGTTTTATCATCAAAATCATCGATTTTCAAATCTGGGTTTAAAGATGATATTCATGTGTTTTGATGATGTTCATAGGAATGTTCTTGGTGTTCTTGTTTAACACTTAGAAAAATTTCAAGATTTGAAATTTTTAATTTTCAAGTGTTCCATACGAATTGTTTGTGATGTTCATGTTCTATACAAATTTTATTCTTCATTGTTAAATTTTTCAAAGCTAGAAATTCGCATATCCTTTCATGCGAATTCTTAGTTGTGTTTCAATTCCTTTCAAGTGAGGTGTTAGAACATAAAATATTCTAAGTATTGGAAGTTTTTTAAAGTCATCATTATTGTATTTTGGGCCTTGTATATTGGGTTCGGGCTTTAATGTAAACAAGGGTGTGAGGGTATAAATAGGAATTGTTTGTATTGTAGAAAGTAAGTTTCATTCAAAATGTAGTCGTGTATGTGTTTAGAGTGTTTCTATAGAGAGAAACATTTGACTCTCTCTAGATTGTGTGAATAAACAACAATTCCTCCCCAATCATCTCTTGTTCTTCAATTTACATTGATTTAATTGTAATCATTGGACCTCACACGAGGAATTCGCATCCTTGTTCATGCAAATTCCGTACTTGGTTCTCAAAAATAAAAAATTTTGGATTTAACTAACATATTGGACATCTATCCATATTTTTTATGTTTTCAGGTACTAAATGGCTGAGAATCAATCTGTTGATCAGCAAGTACAGATGGATGAGAACTCACCACCTGAGGCATCTAGGGAACATCCCATGCCATCATCTAGATCTGACTACCAACATGAACCTGGTGTCAATCCTGATCTGATTCTGATCACTCCATCAAAATGAAACCACAAGCACCCAATAATAACTATGTGGAATTCAAGCTATTAAAGATAGATCCACTGGTTCTGAGCATATTGCATAATCATCCGCTGAGATATGCACTAACAATCTATGGCACTGTTCCAGAACTCTATGTCCAGCAAGCATGGAAAACCATTAAAGTCATAACAAAGAGAGTTGGCACTGAAAGGGTTCCTCGGTTTGAACTTCAAATTGATCACTTTACATCTATTCTGGATTATCAATGATTCAGATACATTCTGAACCTGCCTGAAGCTGATGCTAGAGAGGGAAGAGTTTCATATGATGATTTTCCTACTGATGTTGAATTATTTCAAGGAATCAGAAACATGGGCTATGTTGGTCAACTTACCCAAGTTAACCTTTTCAAGAAGAAAAATTTGCCACCGTTCTACTATACTCTTTTCTCAGTGATCAATCGGTGCCTCACTGCAAAAGTGCATGGATCTGATAATGCCAGCATACACATCTTGAAGTTGTTTCATGCTATTGTGTATGATCTTCATGTTGACTATGCTGTCATATTCTGGACAGAGCTTTATGAGAGAGTGATTTCAAAGAAGACATCCAAAGTACCAAACTATGTGCCTTATCAAAGATTCTTCACAATCATTGTCAGAAGCATGCTCAGAAGCAACAAAGACATTCCAAGAAGACAAAATCATCCAGTTGCACCAGTAAATGTGATGAGATTCTTAATGAAGCAGAAAAAGGAATTCAACTATTCTATGCCAATACCTGAAGGACTACTTGACTACGCTGATCCGGAATCCGAATGTGTGGTGTCTTATAGAGAGTCTATGGTACAACCAAGACCGGTTATCCCTTCCCCAGGCTCAATCCCTAAGAGAGTAGAGTATGTGAGGGTTTCTGTTACCCAGGGGTACAAGAACGGGGAATGAAGAGAAAAAAATCAAAGAGGGGTACTAGTGGGGATCGGAGACCTAGACTAGAGGCTTCAAGGTTACGGAACATTGCCCAACGTTCAGTGACACCTCCTGCCAATGAAAGTCAAGGCTCTGAAAATGAGTCGGATCCGACAGCTGAAGCTGATGACAGTGAAGAAATTCCTTCTGCTACCAGTGAAAATGATGGTGCTGATGATGATGATGATAGTGATGGAGATGATAATGATCAAAATGATCAAGATCAAGGTGGTGCAGATATTCAAGCTGATGAAAATACTGAACAAGTTGCTGTTTTTGAAGAATTTTATGATGATGCTGATATGGAAATTTATTTGTATACAACTGTCAGAACTGTTGTTGGAGAAAAAAGGAGTAATGAGGGAGTTTTAGTTGAAAATTTGAATGAGAGGACGAGTGTGATGGAAAGAAAATAATATGGTGAGAGAGTATGCAACCAAACCTACCGTTCCAAAAGGACAGCCATATCTACCACTTTGCCGCATGTGTTGCGAGCAAGTGTTGAACAAGTTATAAGTAGCCCACTAATGCATCTGCACACCCCAACCACCCACTCTATCTCCTCTCTACAGGAGTTAGTTTCAATAATTCACGTGAATATAGCACAAAATCTACCTGGTTCTCATTCGGATACCACATGTATGGAAACCAGAGAACAACAGCCCCAGTTCTCAATTCCTTTCTGTGCACAATCGAGTTTAGAGCCTATTGAATTTCCTATTGTTATTCCTAGGTCACACTTTGATACATCTTTTGTCAGAAGTCTTAGTGACCTGACCGGAACACCCCGAGTAGCTTCTATTGCTGAACTACAAGGACCGGATGGAAGTCCTGTCATAGCTAATATAACGCCAACTATGAACACATGCCATGCGGTTCCTTCTTCAACTGTCATGACAACAGAAAGTCTACGTGACTCCGGTGTTAGATTACCAATATTTGTAAAGCATTAATCTCTCAACGGCACCTTAAAGGCTGTTGAAACGAAGTTGGTAGATAAGATTGAGGAGGAAATTGGTGGATTTAAGCGGTTGTTAAAAGGGAAGGAACCAGTAGTTAAGTCTGAGTCGGTAAGACAAGTTCAACCTACACCTCAGTCAACTCAACCACCTGACATGTCAATAGATGAGCTTAAATCATTGTTGTTTGCAAAGCTCTTATCTCAAGATCCAGAAAATTAAACTGATGCAAATCTTCTTTCACTTCTGCAATCCCAGCATCAAACACAAACACCTCCATCTATGCAACCAACAGATGTGGTTAGAGCCTCAGAGTTTAATTCTTTCAGAGTTGACGTTTTGCAAGCCTTATCTGATCTTACTAAGGTCGTGCAAACTTCATGCATAGCCCAAGCCTCTGTTTCCAAATCAAGGAATGATCATGATTCAAATCATGACCATGAGGGGGAGATGAGACAGAAACAGAGTGCTAATGTAGATGTTGTTGTTGGATTGGTTGTTGAATTACAAGATGTTGAAAGAGAAAGTGTTGATCATGGTAATTTGATGAATGATCAAAATGAATGTAGAGAGCTTGTTCTATATGTTGGTTCGGAAGTTGAACCAAGGGTTGCAAAGGCTAAGGTTGCTACAAGAGCTGAGATTTTGGAGATTACAGGAATGGAATCTGTAGATATTATTGACTTATCTTCAGATGATGAAGACGAAGCGTTTGAGAAGTATGCAAACTTTTGGAAAGTAATAGAGGAGGAAAAAGAGAACTTGAGGCACATCAGACATGAGACATGAACAGTTCATGTACCTCTTGTGCCTACTGAAGCTAAATTAAGGCACATGAGACATGCTCTCAGAGTTCCTTTTCTAGAGGCGCAGATGATGAAGGTATTTGTCCACAGAGTTATACCAATGGACAAGTATAAGGTTTTGGGGGTTTCTGATCAACCGAAAGAGTATGAAGAAGAATATGCCAGTATGATGAACTACCTGAGACAGACTGAACGTGTTGTGAAAAACAAGTCTGGAATTGTCACTGTCAAAGAAGTTAGACTGAAGAAGTTTTTCAGAATCTGGTATCCTGAGTTTTTTGTTCAAACAAGAGATATGTCTGAATGCAGTTTTACTGAAGAAGATTTTCAGTTTCTGAATGTTGATGACCTCGAGCACATGTATCATCTGTTTAGAACTATGGCTATCAGAAAGGAGAATATTGTCTTTGCTTTGGAAGCAATCAAAAGGTTCATGAGAAGACATATTTTCTACACCTACTGCTATGATTTTCAGTTGGGTATAGAGACAAATCAGAAGAAAGTCAACATGGTGAAGCCAAATCTGACTCTTTCTGATATTGATAACTATGATGTGTTCACTATGCTAGAAGAACCTAAGTTGGGAGTAGTCTACAAGAATAATGAGAATGAGAAGAAGTTCTTCAGAGTATCTGAGATTGCAAAGTTTTCTGATGAAACTCTCAAGGTGATTAGACTGCAGCTTAACTCATGGTACAAAGAAAGTGAAAGGCAGAGACAGCAAGGTGGAGAGCATTTGCCCAGAAGAGTTAAATTTGCGATACTTAGGATTCTTGAAGCTATTGATGACAGAATTGACTTCAGAAGAGAAATAAGGAGGTTTGAATCGCTTTTGGGAATTAGAGATAACCGTGTCAGTAGATTTACAAATTGATCCAAAAGGGGGAGATTGTTAGAGCTTGTTTGAATCAATTTGTAGTTTGTTTGACTTTTCTTGTTGTAAGTATTGTATGAGGTCAAGGCCTGTTTGACCTATATAAATACATGTTGTTTCTTCGTTCTTATCTTGTAGAACTAGTGTGTAACATGTAAGCGCATTCATTCCAACTCTTGTCTTTGTGAGATATATGACAAAAGACTTGAGACTACTTTCCCTCTCTAGATTCTTGTTAATCTTAGCTTAATCTTTGAATGTTAAATGCTTGAATCTGGAATCACATCTGGCATCAGGTATTGTTAGCACACCTTGACTTTTGCAATCGACCATTAAAGGAATTGTGGTATTTTCCAAAGAAGATGGCCTGCAAAGTTTATAGACGATAGTTAGTTGTACCGTACGAGGAAAATATGTGTGATGTTTTGGAAGATTTAGTGAAGCGAGACCCTTAAGAAATTTGTAACATCTATGAATCATACAACTTGAGGTTATTATGATTTTGCAGATCCAACCAAATCCTAGGCTTAAAATTTTGATGTAATAGAGGAAAATCTGCCCTCAAGCGTGATAGGTTTGAATCATTTCTTAAGCGGAACCGATGCTCCGTCGGGTATGACTAAGTGATTGGGTTGGTGTGCAGACGACTAAGAGCCTAGTAAGACCTTCTAGGAAAGAGTTTGGAACTAAGATTGTAGATGCCATGAGGGTTGTGGTAAAGAAATAGAGGATTCTTGACTCTAAGAATGATTGGAAGACCTCAGTGCAAATGTTTTGCGTTGAGGATTCTGCATTAAGTTCAAGATTGAAGTTTTCACGCTAGTGTAGTAGTCTTCCATGCAGCTTGTCAAAGCGAAATCTAAGCCGAAATCAGTGGTTGTTCCAAGAATGAATCTAGAGAATTGGGAGATATCCCCACGTTTTAGCCTTACATGGAAATCTTGTGAGGAGAATCCAAGCTTGGGCCAGATTAGTCTCTTGTAAAGTTGTCATTGATCGTAGAGTTTTGTACGGGTGATCACGAGGAGTCCACCTAAGGTTGGTGAGACCAATAATGTACCCTATGAATAACTCAGTTTTGGCAGGACGAACCCTCCATGGTATCTTGAAGATTATGGAATCGTCATAAGTTTGATAGGTAAGTGTTAGAGCTTAATTGTTGTATCCAAGATCATGAAAGTGAAAGTCAAAGCTTAAGTCAAACCTTCAAGCAAAAGTCAAAGTCTTTTGTAATAAATCAAAGTCAAAGTCAAAGTCAATGTCAATGTCAATGTATTGTTTTAGTTTTGTCTTGTAATTGTACCTTTGTATAAATAGTTTTTCTTTGTCTTTGTTTGGAAGTAGAGAACTAAACGTATCTTGGAGAACTGAGTGTGATACGCGAACAAAGAGAATCTTAGAGAGAGAAAGTAGAGAGAGAAAACATCCTGTAATCAAATTGTGTAAACTGTGAAATTGCAATCAATGACATATGACTATCTGAGTTAAATTTGTTGTTGATAATCTTGTTTAGAATTGAATATTGTGGGACAAACAGTAAGTAATCCGTTTAAACCTTTGAGTGAAAGACTTTGGAAATTTTAGGTATTGCCTTTGATGGTCGTGGATTCCCTTCTTGTGACCCTTGTCAAGATGATTAGATAAGGGTGCCTTGAGGAAAAAGGGTTTGATGCCCCTAAAACCGATGCTTGCTTGTTTGATAAGAAATACATGTGACGAAGAGACCAATGTTATTTGGAAAGGAAGTCCAATTCATGTCATGGCAATTATTGGTGGATTCAGATTTCGTTGAAAATGCACCATGCCTCGGGAAGTTTAGTGGATCACTCTCTGTTAGAGCATAAATATGTTGGATACAAGATCAAGAAGACTGAAGGTCAAAGTGTAAGCATTCAAAGCTGAAAAAGTCAAATCTCATCAAAGTCAAAGTCTTTTGTAATAAAAAAAGTCAGAGTATTGTATTTGTATTTGTTTTTCTTGTATTTTTAGATGTAGGTATAAATACCTTGTATTTATGTTTTTAGTTGATAGTTATAACTAACAGAAGGTGTTCTAGAGAGAGAATACATTTTTATAGAGAGAATTTGTAGAGAGAGAGAGAGTTTTAGAGAGAGAAAGTGTAATCGTTGATTTGAGATTGAATCAAAACAGGTAATTAAATTCTTGTTTATGTTTGATTGATTAATTTCAATTAGAAACTAGAATCTGGGAATATCAATTGGTATCAGAGCAAATTCAATTATGAAATCAGATCAAGAAATGTTCGACTGTTAGACTATAATTGTATTCAAGATTAAATAAGGGTCATTATTGTAATTGTTGTAATAGTTGTTTGTGTGTGTTGTAAGATGAGCTTAGATGGTTTGACCTTGCTTGGTCATGTTGACCTATATATAAGCAAGTAGTTGTGTTGTTTAGAGAGAGACTTGTGTAAGTAAGAGATTAAGTGTGTGAAAGTGAAGGTGTAATATTGGTGGTTGTTGAGAGAGAGTAAGAACACACACACACAAAGAACAAACACACATACGTGAGATCTGTGATTAATTGTAATTCATATGTTTGATCTAATAAAAGTGTTTGTGTCAATCTAAATGTGATATAGCTAGTAATTCTTGGGCCGCATTGACACTGTGTTCATCAAAGTCCAGATTGATTTCTGAGTTTTAGGGCGATAGAAGTTGAAATCGTTTAGATTATGATCGTATAGTGTATTTGATCGAGTCTGTATCGTTTATTTTGGCAATTGCACTGTAATTGGTCATCAATTTGATGATTTTATATGTTTTTGAGTTCACAAGTTTCAAGTTTACTATAAATCGAGTCAAAGTGTATCATTTTGTGTTTGTTTTTGAAATTCTAGCATTGTAATCTGTTCTAGAGTTGAATTCGAGGATTTCTGCAAAGTTTTGAAACAATTGAAGAAGATTTGAGTCGAAGTTCGATGAAAAAGTAAAGTTTTGGTCGACTTCCTGAAGAACACGCAAGGGAATCTGAAGAACGCGCTATATCGGCAAAAACGCGCAAGTTCTTCGATAGAACGCGCAAGCTGAAGAATTTCATTTTTGGCCAAAACGCGCAAGGCGTTATTAGCGAGTTCTTAGAACACGCAAGGTGTTAACTGCGAGTTTTGAAAGTTGGGAAATTTTTCTAAGTACCAAAACACACACGTAGTGATTAGCGAGTTCTACAAATGCGCTAGTCTAAGTGTGCGAGTTTCATCAGGAACAGGGTTCTGCGAGTCTGTTCATCGTGCGAGTTTGAAAATCTAAGAAAATTTTCTAAGTGTTGAACGTGCAAGCCGTGGTTAGCGAGTTTACTCAAACGCGCAAGTAGTGTCTAGCGAGTTTTGGGAACGCACACGTCTCTATTAGCGCGTTTTAAAGTGAATAGTTACTTGCGTGTTTAGGCATTAGCGAGTTTCAAAGAGAATAGTCACTTGCGAGTTTCAACAATCAGCGAGTTTCAGCTATCTGCGAGTTTATCAGAACACGCAAGTCTTTGCGTGCGAGTCTCACAAACGCGCAAGCTTTAGTCTGCGGGTTTTTCAGCAATAGTGACTTGCGAGTTCTACAGTGACTTGCGAGTTTTGTCACTTAGTCAAAATTTCTGAATTTCTGATTTTTCTGTATTTCAAGATTTTTTCTTGTGATTTCATATTTCGACTAACGATCAGTTCTAGTTTCTTATTGCATATCTTTTCAAACAGGTTCATACAAGATGACTTCCAAAGATGCTCTTTCTATTGGCACGGATGTTAAGCCCCCGGTTCTGTTTAAAGGGGAATATGAGCAGTGGAAGGACAGATTTCTGGATTTTGTGGATAGGCATGCAAATGGAGAAAACATTCTTCTTTCAATTACTGAAGGTCCCATGGTACCACCTACTGTCCAGATACCTGATGACGATTCATCTGACAGTGAGGATGGTGATGTGGACAGAGAACAAAAGATGAAGACTGTTCTATTGGATTTTGCACAGTATTCTGAGGAACAGAAAAGCCGGTTTAAAGCAGATAAGCAAGCAAGATCTCTTTTACTTCAGAGCATTCCTAATGAGATTTACATTAAGATAGATAGCTACAAGGCGAATGCAAAGAAAATGTGGGATCAGTTGCTAAAGATGATGATGGGTTCCAAAGTCGGCAATCAAATGAAAGTGGCTAACTGCATAAATAGCTACGAGGAATTCAAAGCGAAAGAAAAGGAGAGACTAGAGGAAACCTATGAGAGGTTTGTGCTTCTTTAGAAGGAACTCTCAAAGAACAAAGTGAAGAAGAAGCAAATAGAAAACAACGTCAAGTTTCTAAGCATTCTGCAACCAGAATGGAAGAAACATACCCGTTGGATGAAGCAGATGAAAGACTTGAGCGACATACCTCTTCACGAAGTCTATGAGACTTTGCGTCAGAATGAAGAAGAAGTTGAAGAGAAAATAAGTGAAAAGAAGAAGAAAGATGAGAAAGTTTCTTATTCTATTGCTCTAGTGGCCGGAGAGAAGGAGAAAGAAAAGAAAGAGAAGAAGAAGAAGAAGAAGAAGAAGAAGAAGAAGAAGAAGAAGAAGAAGAAGAAGAAGAAGAAGAAGAAGAAGAAGAAAGTGATTATCAGTTCAAAAGCAGAATCAGAGTCAGATGGAGATGATGGAGAAAGTCTCAAGCAAGCGATGCTATTACTGACCCGGGCGTTTCAAAAGAAGTTTTACAAAAAGTCGGGATCCAATTCTCAGAGGTACTCTTCATCCAGCTCCAAGAACCATGAGCACAGAGAAAGGGTAGAAGGAACCGATTTGTTGAAAAGAAACCCGAAGAAAGAAAGAAGTTTGTGAATGACTATACCGTTGCTGAAAAGGAAGCAAATGATCCAATCAAATGCTACAACTGTGGCAAGATTGGACATTTTGCTAAAGAATGTCCAAAGCCAAAGGTTCGCAACTCCCAGTACTATCAGAACAAACTGCTATTGGCCAAACAATAAGAAGCGGGCATAGCATTAATGGCTGAAGACGAATTTTGGCTGGATCATTCAAATGGTGAAGAGGAAGAGAAAGAAGAAGCTGCTCATATATGCTTAATGGGCAAGGAGGTGAAATATGATGAGTCAGATGATGAAGCGGCTGATGAGGTAATGAACTTAACTGAAAAAGATTTCATAACCAAAATGGAAGCCATGATGGTTGAGCTTAATGACCTTCAAGTAAAACTGAAAAAGGAAAAAGACAAAGTTGCTAAAAGAAACAATAAGATCTTTGAGCTTAATAAGTCCGTTATTAGGAACAAATATCTAATTGATTCTTTACGCAAGTCTGCTTCTGATTCTAAACTTCAAGTAGATTGTTTTGAAAAGAAGATTTCTGATTTTGAAGTTAAAATTTCTAAGTCTGAGTTTGAGAAGAAAGAATCTGCACTAACTATTCATAAATTGCAGGTTGAGAATAAGCTTTTGAATAAGAAGGTAAATGGTCTGGAAGCCAAACTCTATGCAAGAGGCCAAACAGATCAAACCATTTTTCTCAATGCACCTAACGAAGAGGCTGATGTTAAGGAAAAATGGGGACTTGGTTTTGAAAAACCCCATTACTTAAAGAAAGCCATCAGAAAACAACCAGCACTTTATAATTTTGATTTTCTTGCTTGTGCTGGTAAACATACTCATTTAAATCCCAAATTTGTTACCAAATTACCAGAAGAAGTTGAGGCCAAAGAAACTGAAAATAGAAAGAATGTAAAGAAAATGCAACTACCATTTAACTATGCAAAGTTAAATGATAGTTATCTTTCAGAGACACCAAAAGTTCTTTCAAACGACTATTTTGCTAGTTATTCTGTTTCTGAGATGAAGGCAAAACCTGCAATTGCAAAGGTTTATGTTCCTCCACTCATTCTTGAAAGCAAAATAGTTGAACTTGAAAATGTTGTTTCTGATGAAAGACTTTTGGTAGATATTGAACAAAGTGTGTTTTCTACAGTTTTAAAGAACACTGTTTTTCAATCTAAATCTACAAAGTGTTCTACAGTTTCAAAGACACCTCAAACTTCGTCTGATAATTTTGATGACTTATTTGAGTCTGCAAATGACTTTCTTAATTCTAATGATGGGTGCATAGAAGAAATTGATATGTTTGAATTCAATGCTCCTCTTCCTGATCATTCTACTTGTCTTATAAATGAAAAAGTGTTACCAAGTGGTTTTAATATTGGTGAATCATCAGCTAAGGTTGGTGAATCAGTTTCTGTAACTGCTGATTACTATGCTCAAGGTAAGAAACATAAGAAACAGCGATTACAAAAACAGAAATACACTGGTACACAAAAGAAAAATCAATCTCAGAAATCTGCTTTTCCTAATAATTCTAAATCATATGTTTCAGATTTAAGGAAGAAAAGGTCGAAAGCGAGATCTGAATGGAGACCAAAAAGGAAGAATGACGAGATAGCTGAATCAATTTCTGATAACTTGTGTAATAGATCTGATAGTAGTGATATTGATGTAGTTGGTCAACTTGCTTCTCATAAACAAAACCTTGTAACTTCTTACAAGTGTTATTCAATAAAGCAATTGATTCAATTATCTCCTATTACTACTAAATCTTATCATTATCGGAGAAATGATTTTGCTTATTCTCATAATTCTACTGATTGGTTTGGATCTTATCATGTGTATTCTTCAAGATCAAATGTTTTTAAAAGTTTTCAAAGAAAAGGAGGATCCATATTTAAATGGATACCAAAATCATATGTTAATCTGTTAGGACCCGTTTTTAAATGGGTACCTAAATCTATTGTTTCCTGATTTCTCTTGCAGACCCGGCATATGTGGTACTTGGATAGCGGCTGTTCCAAGCATATGACCGGGCAGAAAGCTTTATTGTCTAATTATATAGAGAAATTCAGTGGAAATGTCAGATTTGGGAACGATCAGCTTTCACCAATCTTATGGTGACATTATTCAAGACAACATAACGATCATTAAGGTGAGCTATGTCGAAGGTTTAGGGCACAACTTGTTTAGCATCGGTCAATTCTGTGATAAAGGGTTAGAGGTCAACTTCAAATCTAAGAGGTGTTCTGTTCGTACTGAAGACGACAATGAACTCTTATTCGGAAATCGAAAGACAAACCTCTATACCATCAATCTTTCAAATGTACAGAAGGACAGTCACGTATGCTTAATGACAAAAGCTTCGATGCAGCAAAGTTGGCTCTGGCACCGAATACTATCACATCTGAACTTTCGTTATATCAACAAGTTGGTCAAAGATAAGTTGGTAAAAGGACTTCCTGAACTGAGATATGAAAAAGAACACTTATGTGCAGCTTGTGAAAAAGGTAAGATGAAGAGAACCGCACATAAATCGAAGTCTGAACCAAGCACCAGTTCTCCACTAGAGTTGTTACATATGGATCTATGTGGTCCAATGAGAACACAAAGCTTAGAAGGAAAGAACTATGTGTTGGTTATTGTGGACGGTTATTCAAGATACATGTGGGTCAAATTTCTTCGATCAAAAGATGAGACGCCCGAAGTTCTCATTACTTTAAATCTTGAAGACATAATCAGTTGTTACCTAATAAAGTTAAGTATTGTTATTTTTCATCATTTTCTTTATCATTATGTTTGAAGGATATCTGCACTTTAATTGTTTGCTCATGATCTCAGGGGGAGTAAGAGAAGATTAAAGATGATCTACATTATTTTGAGGGGGAGTTTATCTAATTTCTGCATTTTACTTACATGAAAAAAAATTTATGATACATGATTTTAGGGGAAGCTTATAAGATCATATCTTTATGACTTCAGCTGACTTCATGAGATTTAAGAATGCATAGAAAGGTTAAATTTCTTATCTTAATCTCATATATGGTTGAAAGAAGGATAACTTTCAATCATAGAAAACATGTTCTTAAATGTTCAAACCACTTCCCGATTCTTAAACAGATTTCATGAATTGGAAGTGTGATTTTAAATGTTTTCATTTTTCATTTTGAGCTTCAATAATTACAAACCGTGTGTTTCCAAAGATAAATACTTGCATATTGTCTTTTCTTTATACTTTCAAGTATTCACACACACCGGTTTGACTTTTTGTTCAAATTGTTCTTACCATGTCTCATATTGAAACATATTTTCGATGGTAAGACACCCTGCTTGTACTTCAATGTATTTTGAGCGTTATTTCATTTCGAAACGATCATTTCAAGAATGTCTATATTTTTGGTTCATATGGGCAATATCAATTTTTGTTGACCATAAGCCTTAATTGCTATATCATTTCATTTCTGATCAGTTTCATACAATGTCAGATTTTCAAACAAGTCTTTTGCATTCATATCTATTCATTCAATATACTTGTTTGAAAATACTTCAATGTTTAAAAATGCTCATATCTTCATGATTATATCATCTGAGCATTCACTTTATCTGACATTTGTATATGAGTTTTAACTGATAAAGTTAAATCATCTAAGCAACACATGCTTTCTAGGATAATATGGGTTCTTTGTGCTAGGAATTCAATGAACTTCTATGAAATCACGTTAACCAGTGATTTCTACCCAAGAAGTTAATCCTTAGTGATTGAGTGTGAGGAGTCTAAACAGAAATGAGTGTGGGTGTGATGAGGTAAAATGGAAATGAGAGATTGGTTAGTAGTGAGCTTAATGATCAAAAGAAAGAGGGTGTGAGAACAGAGTAAAAGAATATTAAACTCTGTACCAACTACTTTCTGAGCCGGGCAACCACATTACTAATGTTTCACAATTTTTGGTGAACATTATTGAAACAGGCAACTAGCCCATGCCAACTCTTGATAATACCCCACCAACCACTCATTTTCTTCTCAAAAAGAAAATGTTTCACATTTTCAAGGGGATGCAACACATAATCTATCTGATTTTCATTTGGAAAATCTGGATATTGAAAAAGAAGTAAGTTTGCCCCACATTCGCACTTCAATCATGCACATTGAGTCTGTGTTTATCTACTGTTGTTTCAGTGGTTTACACAATTTTTGAGCCTTAAAGCAATCATCATGTGCTTAATTCTTTCTACACTTGCACGAACACAGAAGGAATTTGTTTTCTTGTCATAACATTCATAGAAATTTCCTTTCTGGTGTTTCGATGATTAGATGGAAGCCCTGGGGGAGTGATCATAACAAAAGCTCATTTATAATGTGTATTTGTTACACACAGTGACTTCGTGTTACTGACAGGCATTTTAACTGATTCATGTGTTGATTCAGGAGTTACATGTTCTTATTTTGTCTAGATTTGAAAAGATATGGATGAATACTTTGTTCGAATTGGCAATGAATCAGAGGCTCATTATCAAAGATCAGTGGTCAGATAGATTTTCAACGACATTTCTTGAAAGAAAAGTTTTGATGATACAGATACTCGAATCATCAAAAAGGGGGAGATGGTATCAAGAAATGATAAAGTTTTGAGAGATGATTTAAAGAAATGTCCAAGTCAGAAGATTCAAAGTAAAGATTTGAAGAAGATCAAAGAATTTCTGATGATGTGATGATTTTTGAGGAAATTTTCTTTGAAGATTATTTGCTAAAGCATTCCGAGCTGATTCTGAAGATAATTTATTTCCAAAGTCTGAAAGTATTTTGTGAAAGTTTTGGGGAGATTGTTAACTGTTTGAACACAGTTTTGGAAAGAATGTTGTTAAAGAAAAAGGGGAGATTGTACTGATAGAGCTTAAAAGAGAATATTGAATTGCTAGATCTTTCAATAATGATCTTGAATCCAAAGGGGGAGATTGTTAGAGCATAAAATGTTGGATAGAAGATCAAGAAGACTGAAGGTGAAAGTGTAAGCATTCAAAGCTGAAAAAGTCAAATCTCATCAAAGTCAAAGTCTTTTGTAATAAAAAAGTCAAAGTATTGTATTTGTATTTGTTTTTCTTGTATTTTTAGATGTAGGTATAAATACCTTGTATTTCTGTTTTTAGTTGATAGTTATAACTAACAGAAGGTGTTCTAGAGAGAATACATTTTTATAGAGGGAATTTGTAGAGAGAGAGAGAGAGAGTTTTAGAGAGAGAAAGTGTAATCGTTGATTTGAGATTGAATCAAAACAGGTAATTGAATTCTTGTTTGTGTTTGATTAATTAATTGCAATTAGAAACTAGAATATGGGAATATCACTCTCGAGTGGTAAATTCGAGTCAAGATTTCGATGACGAAATCATTTTCAAGGTGGGAAGGATTGTAACACTCGTATTTTTGGGTAAGAAGAATTCCATATTTATTTTATTTCGTTATGCTTTTAAATTTTAGCCTAGTGTGTTAAAGTTTGGTCTATAATAAAACGTCATAGGAGGAATGAAGACCCAAAATTATGAATTCCAAATTTTGGCCACGGTACACTTGGCACTACAGTGCCCGCTACATTGACATATGTCACAGTAGCATGTCACAATCGCACCAATTGGCGCGACAGTGCCTGCGACAGTGATATCTGGCACTGTAGCATGTCACAGTAGCACCAAAGAGTGAAGCCTTGGGTATATTCGACGCGACAGTACCCGCAAGAGTGACATTTGGCACTGTAGCATGTCACTGTCGCGATCAGGGTCCAGACTTACATAAAATCCGATTTTCAGTCTTTGTTTCCTTGATTCCTCATCTACTTCATTCCGCTTCCATTTTCCCTCATCCTATCTTCACCAAACGCTCTCCCAACTTTTCTCCCCTTAGTAAGATTTGGGAAGCTTGGGGTCCAAATTTTTAGTCCTAGATGTGCAATTTTGGTATATTCAAGAGAAGTGGTTAAGGTAATCTTCTCACCTCTTCACCCAAAAAAGTTAGGGTTTCATTGTTCTCCTATTTCCTTCTATCTCTTCAGAACTTGGTGTAATTATTAGAGATGTTTGTGGTCAAAGGAAACTTAGAAGAAATCTTGGAGCTAAGATCTAAAGGGCTCACTAGAAGGTTATAAGTCTTCATCCAAGAAGACTCGCATTTTGGGAATAAAACCGAGATTTAGTCTAAATCTAGCAAGGTGAGTTCTAGTTGCTTTACAAAACTATATACATGTCAAAATATAAATATTTGGAGTTTTGGACAAATATATATATATATATATGCTCACTTTATATTTAATGAGGTTTGTGATTTTGGTATTCTTAAGCATGTGGGGTTGTTAAATGTCTTTAATGATTTACGATACATTATGTTAGGACTGAAAGTCCTGAGTGTTGAAAGTGGAATAAAGTATTTATAAGGGTTTGATTTGTAATTATTTGAAAGTTATTTTATTAAGATGGGCCCAAGCCCATAAGTCCAGTTGCTTGTAAAGCCTAAGTATATAAAGGCTTATTTATCTCATAATTAGGGTTGAACAGTTTAGAAGTTCAGAAATTCATTATTCAGTTTACTAGTCATTAGGTTTACATATCCTAATCAGAAATTTTCTCTGTAAACCTTAACTCTTTGAAGTTATATCAATCATATGACTAGTTGTTGTGGGCTATAATCTGTTCATCATTGTTCATATTTACTTGTGATAGTACTGCACTGGGATCAACAACTGGTATCAAAGCAGATAGGCAAAAAGGTTTGATTCAGTAAAAAGGTTTGTCTGAAACCCTAAGATCAATTACTTGTGTTAATTGCTTTACTTGCATTAATTGATTGTTAGTGGTTACATTCTGTGTTTTCTGTTTGATCGATATCTGTTTGCTTCTGGTTTTATTCGATTGAATTTTATTGGAAAATCAGTAAGATCTTTTGTTCGGTCGATTAAGTTTCTGGAAATTTTCTGTTCGGTCGATTATTATTAATGCCCAGTCTATGTGCACATTGTTACTGTTGATTGTTGATCGGTTGAATCAATCTTTTGTTTGATTTTTTTTGTTTCTTTCGATCGAAGAAGAAGGATCTGGGTTTTGGTTTCGGTCGAATCCCAGATATTCTTCGGGTTCTTCGGTCGAACTCTTCGTGTTCTTCGGTCTTTAATACTTAATCGATATATTTGTGTTTATCGTAATTAAAGTCTTTCGACCTGAGCATTCAACCGGACTCTTGTACTCCGGTCTTACACCTTCGACCGAATAAGAGTATTCCCCGGTCTTACCCATTTGACCGGACACTTGTACTCCGGTCTTGCCTTCGACCGGGTGGTTGTAACCTCCGGTCAAACACCTTCGACCGGATACGTGTATCCCCGGTCTTGTCCTTCGACCGGATAAGTGTATCTCCGGTCCTGTCATTCGACCGGATACCTGCTTACTCCGGTCTTACCTTCGACTGGTATCTTGCATATTCTGGTCCTTTGCTTCGACCGGACCCCTGTTTGACCGGGTATTATTATTATTAAAAAAAAAAAGAGTATAAAAGGTCAAATTTTTTTGTCTCACGATCTTTTTGCAGTGTATTTATTTTAGCCCCCGTACTTCAAGGATTCAGCGTGTCGTTTGTGACCCTAAACTTTCAAGTTTCACATTTTGTCACTTTTGGTCCCTGCAGTTTCAAGTTTCATCTCTCTTCAAAGCCGGAGCGAATACATTCTATTCGAAACGATCAAAATGGTGTACCCACCAAGGCTGCGGTCCAAAGGAGAATATGAAAGGTGCAAAACTGATTTTCTGGATTTTGTTGACGAACATGAGGTGGGTCCCTACATCAGATTATCTTTGACTGAAGAAGAAATGCAATCCCAACTCCAGACATAACCTTCTCCTGTGGAAAAGGAGAAAAGAGAATGGGCTAACAATTTAGCTCGAAATTATATGACTGATAGTATTACTTGTGAACTTTTTCGTGACATTTTTAGTGAACTTATTGATCAAATAAATACCTACAAAATGACAGGAAAAGAGTTGTGGGATTGTACTGAATGGTTGGTGTTAGGGCCAAATGAGATTTTAAAAGGAAGAGAATTGGAAGCTGAGAACTCTGAGCTAAAAGGAAAGATTTCTATTTTGGAAGCTAAACCTCAGCAACCAGTCTCCGCTGAAAGCTATGAGGAAAAGATCTCTGATCTAGGAGATGCAAATGCAGAACTTCAAAAGCGTTTATCTGATTTGGAGCAACTGCTTGCTAAACACAAATCAGATTTTGAGACTAAAGAGAAATCTTTCGCAAAGAAGTTCTCAGAATTCTCGAGAAAATGTGCTGATGAGAAGAAGGAAGTGGAGCTGAAATGCATAAAACTTTCTCAGCAAGTTTCTGCTTTCGAGAAAGTAATCATTCTTGAAAGAGAAAAGTTTGCAAACGAAAAGAAGGCCATTGAACAAAAGAATGTTGGTGTCTTCAAAGAAATATCCGGCCAAAGAAACAATGCTGAGAAGGGATTTGAAGAAGAACGAAGCATCTTTGAGACTGAGATTAAAAAGCTGACTGCCAAGATATCTGAACTATCTGAGAAGGCACTAAAAGAGCAGAGATCGAAGTCTGAATTCACGAAGAAGATTGACCTGCTTGTTAAAGAAAGAGACAACTTTGCTTCGACAATTAAAGTGCTTGAAAAGTCTGTATCAAGTACAAATCAGAAATCTGTCTCTCCACAAAGGTCAGTTAAATCTTTTGATCGGATTCGTAAAACTAACATTTTCTATGATAGCAATATAGATGGTTCAGGTACACATCAAAGAAGAAGGAGATACAAAGATGAGGAACTGGTCTGGAAGAAGAAACCAGTTGAAGATGAGCTGAAAGAAAAAGAATTATGTGTACATACGTCTAATGCCAAAAAGAACAAAATGCATAAAGGTAAACCTGATCATATCTACTCAAGAGATCAATTACTCAGGTTGTCAGGTAAGAAATACCATTGTTCATATTTTCGTACACATGATCACATTCACAAAACCAGTGATCATTTCTGGTGTGGTTCTTATTCTATAACCCCCACAAGAACTGCAACTAACATTCATGGACCCAAATTCCAGTGGGTACCAAAGCCGAAAACTGATTCTTTGTTGCAGACACCTACTGTCAAGGGGGAGTAGAAGAACAATGGCTTCTAAGTAAATCAACTTAGAACCCGGACTTCAACGAAGTTTGGCTTTTGATCACATGAGAGATCAGGACCCGTTCTTCAACGTTCAGACCTGGATATTTTGCAAATATCCAGGGGGAGCTTAATAGATCTATATCGTTCTATCATGTTTTGAGGGGGAGCTTAAAAGGTAAATATATTCTAATCTAGATCTCTGATTGTTTGAAAGAAGAACAACTTTCAAGCTTGAAAAACAGTTTCTGAAATGTTCAAACCACTTCTTGTTCTCAAAAGATTTTATGAATTTAGAAGTGTGATTTTAAATGTTTTTCATTTTTTGAGCTTTAATGTCTAACTGACTGTGTTTCTAAAGATCAATACTTGCGTATTATCTTATCCTTATACTGTAACGTATTCACACACACAGGTTCAGTACTTCATTTGTATTTGTTATTACCATGTCTCATAACGAACCAATTTTTTCGATGGTAATACCCCCGTTTGAAATTCAATATTGTTGAGCATAAATCATTATTTCTAATCTTGTGCTTTCATTGCTAAATTGTTTATATTTGTTCATATAAACATAATATCCAATTCTTTGATACCCTAACCAGTTTATTTGATCTGATTGATACATTGTCAGATTCTCAAAACAATTCTTTTGATTTCCTTTCATTCATTCAATATCTTTGTTTTGAGAAATCTTCAAAGTTCAATTGCTCAAATATCATGAGCATACATTTTGACAATGTTATAATACTTTTTGAGCTTAAATGTTCAAGATAAACTGTTGAGCTATCATTCTCTATAGGAATTACATGGGATTTGTGTGAGAGCTTAAACAGAATTTCCATGGATTCACGTAAACCAGTGTTTCCTACCCCGGAAGTTATCCTAGATTGATTTGAGGGGTGAGGGGTCATAAATCAAAGAGTGGGGGAGATAACTCGTCGGGTTGAGTTTTTCTCATTGTGTGGAGCGGTAAAATGGAAAATGAGAGTTTGGTTAGAAGTGACCATAATGCTAAAAAGAAAGAGGGTGTGAGAACAGAGTTAAAAGAATATCAGAACTCTGCACCAACCACTTTCTGAGCCGGGCAGCCACATATTCTGATTGGTTCACATTCTTTGGTGACCATCATTGAAACAGGCAGTGAGCCCATGCCAACTATTGCTATAACCCCACCAACCACTCGTTTCTTTCTTAACAAAGAAATGTTTCATTTTCTTTGGGGACGCAACATATCTGCTATCTAGTCTTCACTCGGAAGATTTAGATATTGAAAAAGAAGGAAAGTTGCCCCACCTTCGCACCTCTTTCATGCACATTGAGTCCGTGTAATATTTGTTGTTGTCTCAACAGTTTACACATTTTTGAGCCTGATATAACTAAGTAGCTTCAATCATTCTACACTTGCACGTACACACAAGGAATGAGTTTTCTTGTCATAACATTCATAGAAAATTCCTTTGTGGTTTTTTGATGATTGAATGGAAGCCCTGGGGGAATGAACATCACAAAAGCTCCTTTCCAACATACATCTGTTGTACAAAGTGGCTTCGTGCTACTTACAGGCATACTAACTGTATCATTTGTTGATTCAGGTTCACAATTCCTATTATATCAGAATTTGAAAAGATTCAGATATATACATTTCATGAATTGACGGCTACTCAGATCACAGGTGGGAGAATGTTAATTTATCATAAAGGGGAGATCAAAGAAAGTGCTGAAATTGAAGAAGTTTTGATGATCATGCTGCTCACAATCATCAAAAAGGGGGAGGACAAGTTCAATTTCAAAGTTTTAAAGAAAGAAAGTTATTTCTGAAGACAGTCTAGAGATCAAAGAGATGAAGATGTTGTTTTAATATTCAAAGATGAAGATTTCAAAGATTTTATTTCTTCTTTCCCATATCATGTGGTGTCTGCTACAAATTTGTTTATCGTTCCTCCTACGCACTGATTGAAACAAGTTCTTAAACTGAAAGCCTATTCAACTCGCGGTTCAAAGACAGATTCTTTGTTTTAAACTGAAGATGCATCATGGAATGTCAAGTAACTCTCACATTATCTTTCTTGTGTGCTGATCCGATGTGATTGAGTTTTTACAGCTGAAAGCTGCTTGATAGTGCGTTCAGTGGAGGCTACTGTACATTGAATCTGGTTACAAAGTTGAAACTATGAAGACCAAGAGCTTTATTCAAGGGGGAGCGTGGAAAGACATGAAGACATGCAACACCAAAGTTCTTCAAAGATTCAAGAGGGAAAGAAGATCAAGGCCTGAATTTTTTCAATTTGTTAAATGCTTTATTCAACTTTAGGGGGAGATTGTTAGGACTGAAAGTCCTGAGTGTTGAAAGTGGAATAAAGTATTTATAAGGGTTTGATTTGTAATTATTTGAAAGTTATTTTATTAAGATGGGCCCAAGCCCATAAGCCCAATTGCTTGTAAAGCCTAAGTATATAAAGGCTTATTTATCTCATAATTAGGGTTGAATAGTTTAGAAGTTCAGAAATTCATTATTCAGTTTACTAGTCATTAGGTTTACATATCCTAATCAGAAATTTTCTCTATAAACCTTAACTCTTTGAAGTTATATCAATCATATGACTAGTTGCTGTGGGCTATAATCTGTTCATCATTGTTCATATTTACTTTTGATAGTACTGCACTGGGATCAACACATTATTTGGCGTTTTGGCCACCAAAAAGGATGTTGAATCACTAATAAGGATTTCTTGAATATTTGAACAATTTGGAGAATATATTTCATTGGGTTCTAATATATGCAAATTGGGTCATAAATGGCTGTAATGAATTGACCTAAAGAATTGGGATTTTGTGAACAATTAATTGTTTATGGTTTATTTTGGAACTTCACCCAATTTATTAGTTTCGGTTATTAGAGCTTTAAGCTCTTTTGGATTAAAAAAGCGTGAGTAATGGAAACGGTCGTTCTTGACCTTATGAGTATTTTGGAAAAATGTGAACCTTACAGTTTAGGCCTTTGGCCACTTATACGTTGGAAAGATACCAATTCTGGGAAAGTTGTACTTCGGCTTAGGTAGCCATATTGATTTTATCTTGTTATCAAACGTTTTATGATGCCTTATGGCTTGACTAATAGTCTAATGAGTTTTGGGACGTTGTCCAATTTAAATAGCTCTACTGGAGCATTTTATGGAAAAGCAATTATTGCACAAATGTTGGTTATTACATGTTTTGAATGCATTAGTTCATTCATTTGGAGTCATGTAATGTTTAGACTGTAATGCAATGGATCCATAGGCATAGGGGTCTGTTTGTCCATCATGGAGTTTTGATGTCCATGTTTGAGTCTAGTGAGTGGTCCCCAAGTAATGTTTTTATGTAAGCTTGCGGTGGTGCTCTTGGAGAGCTGTATATGGAGCTAAGTCTTGCGGTGGTGCCCATGGTGAGCCGGATACGAGGAATTGTGACTTTTGTGGTGACACTCATCTAGAGATCGAGTAGACACTAGGGTTATTTGGTGTATCTTGCGGTGGTTGCTCAAATGAGCCGTATACGGGGATCCATGACCTGAAGTGAATCTAGTGAACGTTGATAAGTGGTTTAACTTTGTGTTCCGCCACATTCGATGGAACCGGGCCTCCCCCATCAGCGAAAGGTGTTATTTTAGGGTATTTCCTTACCCATACTTTCGATGTTAAAAACGTACCATTTTAAGTATACAAATAATATTTTGGTGGAATACATTGTGCGTGCGTTTTAGGCGTCTTGGATATTAAATGATCGTTTAAAAAGGGTGTTTGGCATTGTAAGCGACATGATTTGTAAACCAAACCTTTTATCAGTTATATTTCAGGAATGGTTGTTTTTAGAATGAATATTCGTTTTAAACCTGTTATGCTTTATATTATGAAAACTGCTTTAACTCACTAGGCGTTAAGCCTAACACTTTTTCTTATCGATATGTATATCATGTCTTAGATGGATCTGAGTGGCGATTAGAGCTTGGTAGAAGTTTCGGTAGGATGGCTTTAGTGACGTCATCTGGTTTTTGAGAAGATAACAAATTTGGTGGTTTTAGTAGTGTTAGAGCAGAAATATGTTGGATACAAGATCAAGAATACTGAAGGTAAAAGATTCAAAAAGTCAACGCTGAAAGTCAACTCTCATTAAAAGTCAAAGTTATTTTGTAATAAAAGTCAAAGTCAAAATTGTATTTTCTGTTTTTAGTGTTTGCGCGTTTTAATCTTGTAGTTGTTTTGCGTGTTTCAGTTCTGTAGTATAAATAGTCTTTAGCGTGTTTTTAGTCTGGTAACAGATGTACCAGAGTGATTGTATTGAGCGTGTTCTTAATAGTTGAGAGAGAAATTTTGTAAATCAAATTTGTGATTAATACAAGAGTGTTTTAATTGGAAATTGAGTGTGATAATCTTGATATATACTGATTGTGGGACACACAAGTAGCACCCGACAAACTTTGTTCCTGTTTGTGGGATTAAATAGTTCCGTTTGAACTCTGATACTTGTTGTGGTGTTTATTACCTTGGAACTCTAGATATTTTTTATTTCAAGTTATGTATTAAAAGGATTTTTGGAAGTTTTATATTGTCTGAATTTTTCAAAATTTAGGGGTGTTACAGAACCATTATCATAATAATTTGAGTTTGTGTTTAATGCCATTTTAGAGAATAACAAGGAAAAGAGTTAAGCATGATCTTGTTTATGGATTAAACAATCTGCTCTGATACCACTTGTTGGTCCTCAAGGTGTTATACAAGTTTGTAGAAGGGGGGGGGGGGGGGGTTGAATACAAACACAAATTTTTAAGTTTAATAAATTATTTATTGATAAATCAAATTACAATTTACAGTTTGTTGCGGAATAAGACTAAGGTAAGGAAAACCTAATCTAAACAAACTTGAGAATCAGTAAATAGGTTGCACAAGAACAAGGAGAAAGAGAAGTTAAGGGACTTATAGAAATCAAGGGTTTCTATAAGATACACTGAGAGAGAGGAGATAGAAAAGCAACACTTTAAAATGAAGTATAATCCTCCTATTTATACCCTATGCATTAATGAATGGCAAATGTACTTTACACGTGTCATCATTTGGTTGGGTGCATGCTTATGACTTTTAGCAACATGCTCCTCGCTGTATGGTGAACAATGTGGTTTTCAGAGGAGTTGTACGATTTGGACAAAAGTATGTCTCTTTTGACAAAACGTACTATTTGTGCAAGGATGAGACAAACGAACCTTGGAGCGTAAGCTTCATTAGCAGTGATCGCCGATGAAGTTATTTATCACAGAGTTCTGATAAAAATCAACTATCGCTGAAGCTTTCCTTCTTGATTCGTCGCGTGTGTGGACTTGTCTTGGTTTCACTGATGTCCGCATCAGATCATGAGTAGATTTGTCACTTGTTCATCAGCTTTGTCTTCGATGTCAGCAATTAACGTCTTTGAACGCGAGACTTGTTTTCAGGGATTACATTTAACAAATACATTATAGATCATCAGCGATACTGAACAGACTCAGTATATAATCGCTGATGGTGAAACACAAATACATACAGATGTTAAATGCAATTTTCACTAAGTAATTCTAAGGATCATTATCAAATCACTAAGAAAGTTTGGATCAACAAATAATATATATATATATATATATATAACACATACACATACATATACATAATTCTATATATGACATACAAATTTGTCACCTTATTTCACGTTTTAAAAAACCTGTGTATTCACCGTGACGTGTAAGATTTGAAACTTAACCTTACTATTACGTCACATCTCTACCATTTAAAACCTTAATGTATATATATATATATATATATATATATATATATATATATATATATAATATAATATATAGACTTGAGATCATGTGAGACCAGACTATTTTCGTGAGATCCGTGACACCACAAAAATAACACTAAACCTTCACGGTGTTTTTGATGTGAACGTTTGCTGTTTTTCGTTCATTCACAATGAATCACTGTGAAGTTTTGGTGTTATTTTCTATTCTCACCAACCCAACCCTAATATATATATATACATATATATATATATATATAGTGTTTGGTTCATTTGAGAAATGTTAAATATATGAGAAATAGAGAAGTAATCCTAGCCATTCATATGGTCAAGATCGGATTTGACTAGTCAAATATTGCGGCTTTGACCGGTCAAAAGTTGCGGCTATCCCAAAAATAGAAGGACAATTTCGTAAATTTTACAAAACACACGGGCTGTGTTCATATATGAACATTTATAATTCACATATGAACTATATGTTCATATATGAACCAGTGCAATTCACAACCGAACTCTTTTAACTGATTCATATATGAATCAGTTGAACTAACTAACAGATTCATATATGAACCTTTGTGATTCACATATGAATCTGTTTGAATCACAAAGATTCATATATGAATCTTTGTGAATCACAAAGATTCATATATGAAGTCATCCTGTGTATTTTACGAAATTACCCCTTTACCTTCTATAGACCACACAAGGAATAATACGGTGCTTCGCGGTCAAAGCCGCAAATGTTGACTAGATGAATGACTAATATTACTTCTCTATTTCTTATATATTTACCATTTCTCAAATGAACATCTCCCTATATATATATATATATATATATATATATATTATCAAAGAGGACCAAATCATTTATTGTAAAAGAGAGGAGGGAATGGCAGTTGGCACCTTTTGTGATTGAATAGTGATGAATTCCACGATCACTTGCGTGAGACGTAGCTTTTGCTGACATGGAACACTCTTTTGACACGTGACAGAAAAAGTAAGTTGAATTGGGTCCACATCACAACACATGCATGTGATGATGGGAGCATAGTCAAACATTTACGCAAAAATATTCTTAAAAACGCTTCTAACAATTTCTTTTTTCAAAATGACAAAATATATTAAAATGAAATGAAATTTATCTTATTTCTATCGACAACTTTTTCTCAATTAAAATGTTAAAAGTTGTTTTTCTTAATTTCATACTTATTTAATTTAATAAATAGACTTCTAACCTCAATGACATCATATTGACCGTGATGCAACAAATTTCTACGTAAAAAAGTACAATATGAATTGATAATTTTGCATCTATGTCATTACTCATTAGTAATTACTAAATCTACTATTACCAATAAAAATGGATACAAAATAAAAATAATTAAACATTTATTATACTAATTAAAAAATAAAATTCAACGCAACAATAATTGATGGAATTTGGAATTTATAAAAAATTAAAATATTTTATTCAATGAAATGAAATAAAATAACAGCAACAATTATTACATTTTATTATATCGTTTGATTAAAATGTAATAATTGAATTTGATTATTTGGTGTGTATTATTTGTTATAAATGAACAAGTACCAAGTTCAATAAAAATCAATGGATAAAATATTTATGATAAAACTAAATTTTAATATTTATGGGTTCATATATACATTTTTAAATTGATTTTTTTTAATGAAATTAATATGTAAAAATTTTCTTCATACATTTTACCATCATAACTTTTTCATTTGAATTTTTTCTTAGTACATATATGTGTGTATATATCAATGTTCTAAAAAATTCGTCGTACAGCCGTCATGGCGCGTCATGGCACCAAGACTTGTGTGTCACGCCACGTTAAGCCCATAGCATGCCATGGGCAAATGCATAATTATCGTAATGAGATATTTGATTTTTCTTTACGTTTTTAATGTCTTATTTGCAAGTTTTTTAATATATAACGTAATTTAACTTGCTTATTACTATCGACTCATTGAGTAACACTACAAAACATACGTTTTTATATATAATATTATATAAGAATTAGAAATTTGACGCCATAAGTCACGCCTTGAAAACGCCATGGCTTCGCCATGGCTCCTAAGGCTTGAGGCTTAGCATCGCCGTCATGTCACGCCTCACGCCATTTAGAACCTTGGTATATATATATACTAGAAGCATATTCGTGCAATGCAGCGAGATACATTACGATTTTAATGTTTCATTTTATTTTTTGTCGATTTACAGTACGATTTTGGATGGTTTTGAAAAAGTGATAATGTTTTTTTTTTTAAATTTGTTTAATTTAGGTTTAATAATATAATGTTTTTTATATAAAAAAATTAAGTATTTTTTAGAATTCAATGATTATCTTATATATTTTAATGATATCTAAAAAAATAATCAATTACATATTTAATAATATAATTAAAACAAATTTATTGTAATATAATATATTAATTAATAGTGATACATGGAAAGATCTGCATAAAAGAAATGTTCTCTACATACCAAATTGGTAGGTGTTAGAAGTCTCCAGTAGTAATATGTATCTTGTGCTTTAATACTTGTAAATTAAGAGATTTTTAAAATTTTGCATAAAATGATGGTACCTTGTGCCTATTAATTTGTATTTAAGAGTTTTTTATCCATGTTTTATAATATAGTATAAATATGTAAAATAATAAAGAGAGATTTTTGTCATTATTTCATAATTAAGAGTAAAATAAAAAAGGTAAATACTTATTTTTAAAATTAAACACATTTTTTTTTCAAAATAATATGTGTAAATTAATGTTTATTGAAATTTTAAGAAGACAAGTTGGACGCCACATCAGCGACTTGTGTAAGCAGACACTGTGTGGTGCTTGTACAAAGAAAAACAGTGGGGCCCAAAAAGCTTTAAATGTCCATGCTTCTAAAAGTTGTACGATTTGGTCCCTGACCCGACACGCTTCCAATCCATCAATTCTGTATCCTCATTTTTGTGCCTCTTCCGACATGTCTTTTCACTTTCAAATATTCAATTTTATAATTTTCCACTTCCTTCATTACTTTTTTACAATAATGCCACTCATTCAACTCAGACCATTCATTTTCTCAAACTTATATATAAAAACATCAATCTCCTATTTTCTTTAAAATGAAAAATTAAAATTCAAAAACTAACAATAAATAAAAAATAAAATACATTCATATTTAGGTGGCGTTTGTTTTTTAAGTGGTGCTGAAGTCTGAAATCTAATTTCACTTCTGATTTTTAAGTGGTGGTGCTGAAGTCTGAAATCTGAATAAAAAAGACTGTTTGTTTTTGTAAACTGAAAACGTCTAAATACTAAAAACTAATTTGGTTAGTAACATCGGTTATTTTAGTAAAGTTTCCTAAAAACATTGCAATTAATTAAGCCACTGTTTTCTTCTTATGATCTGTCAAAATTTATCTCATAAAACTTTTGCTCCACACGTGGATTCTCCTGGATAAAACCCATCTTACTCAAGAAAGAAATCAAAAAAATCGATTATTTCCCAAATTCAACCAAAACCCATCCAATCAATAGAAAAACCCCGTTAAATCGAACAAAACACCACAACACTGTTCACAAAACACCATTTTCTTGTTCTTCATTGCTTAAAAAAATGGCGTCAGCTGCCATGTTTTTATCCTTACGCAGTTACGCGGAGCAGGTCGGCCACGTTAGAAGCCTTCCTGGCATCCTAACCATCGTCTAATCGTCAAAGGACCTCATCTCGTCGGAGCAGGTCGCCAATGTTAAAACGTCGTCGCTGTCTTGTTAAACACCCTAACCGCCGTCTCATCGGACCTCATCTCGTCGTTTTCCGGCAAACCCTTACCTTTCCAGACAAAGAATTCCAAATCTTTGCTACAAAAGATTGACTTATTCGTCGTTCTGTTGGATTCCTTCAAGGACTCAACCTCCAATTTACCGTCAACAACGGTTTTATGCGGTTGTGATACAAATAAGAGGAAAAAAGTGATTATTTTACCACTTTTTGTTTCAGATTAATGTAAGTGATAAGTGGGTCTGAATTGAAAGTAAAAACAAACAGTCTTATTTTTTAAAGGTCTGACGGAGAAAGTGAAAAGAGGCAATTAAGTCCTGAAAAGTGAAAAACAAGCAGCCCTTAATGAATTCTCTATTTTAAAGACTAAAACATTAATGATAGTATTAAAATAATTTGTATATGTAATAAAATATTAATTCTCCTTTATAAACATTTAACATCAAGGATTATTATTGATGGTAATATAATTAAAAATGTTTCTCTTTCATTGTAATTATTTTTTGGTAGTTCTCCAAATTTAAAGAAATTCACATTATTTCTCAGGTTTTTTTTCTCTATTTTGGAGAATCTATTGGACAAAAAATATGCCTAAAATCTCTGGTTTCTCTATTTTGAAGATGCTCTGACACTGTATTTATTTTTTTATATGACAATTGATATAGTGTAACACTTTTTTATTTCGTCTCCATTGATTTTATTCTTATCATAATTGACATAGTGTAATAGTTTCTAACATTGTGTTTATTTTTTTATTTCATAATTGATATAGTGATTTTTTTATTTTGTCTCTAGTCATTTACGACTAAAATCGTTGATGTTGTCCGAGATAGTAAAAGTGTTTTCAAGCCAATGGTAATGCAGCATAAACAGACACTCATTGAAGAAGTAAATGACATCAAGAGGAAATACGAATTTCCTACTCCAATTATAGAAAGATCATTCCAAACCTATTTGGTCGATTCACTTCTTCAGCACCATCAAATGTTCCTCCTTCCTGTTCCTCTAAAGATTAAATCATATTGAGAAGATAATCCAGTCATTTTTCTTATTTGGTAATCTTCCTATAACTACTAACCTTTATCTCTCTTTGACCCCTGGAGATCCAATGCCACATGGAACAATATTGTTCCTTCCGATTGTAGGGATGAAATTCTGTGATCTCTTTGGTGATCTTATATTCAACTATCAATTGACTTACCTATAGCAGACACAAGACATCTCCATGTTCTTCTAAAAAGTATAGCAAAATGATGAGCTTGAAAAGGCTTTCACAAATGGTGTGAGATCAGTGTTAGGTCACAATTCAAGCCATATCAATCAAGATAATCTAGATTTGACAATTACAAACCAATTCTAGAGAGAGAGAGAGAGTAGAGAGAGAAAACTTAAGTCGTATATATCACAATGTTGAATGTTACAAGCTACATGAACTCTTACAAGTCTAGAAACTCTCATGACACTATATATATGGTCAAAGACCATATTCACTCACAATGAAACTAGCAAACTTTGACTAAACTTGTCATTACAACACTTTGACTTTTCTACTTAAATCTTGGATACAATTATACACTAACATTCTCCTCCTTTGTATTCAAGATTTAAAATTTTTTGACAATAGTCTTCAGCTCTTGATTCTTCAAGACTTTAACTCTGACGTCTTTAACCATTGAAGCTATGACAATCTTCAATCATTTGGCTTTTGAAGAATCTTGAAAAGTCATTCACAGTGTCTTTGAACAGTCATCAAGTCTTGAACAAAACATTTGAAATTCTTGAAACTTCTTTAATTCTCTTTAAACTTTGAGAAATCTTTCAACTATAAGAAATCTTTCAATTCTCGTATCTCTGAACTGTCTTTAAGCAAACAAACTTTCTTGAATCATTTGTCTGTCTTGAACTTAAAATTCCATAAATGTCTCCCTCATTTTGATAAACTTTCATTTGACATTCCAACATCCGTCTGTCTTGAAACTTTCAGATTATCTCCACCTTTTTCTTCAGAATATCTTTCAAACTTTACTCAATCTTTCATTTGACTTGAAATTTCTGAAATTCTCCCCCTTTTTGATGAATTCTGAGCAGCAAAATCATCAAAACCTTTTTCAAGTCATCACAGTCTTTGAATATCTATCTTTCCCTTTATGATAAACTAACATTCTCCCCCTTTATGAAATGACAATCTTCGCTCTTTTGATCTGTGTATCCGTCAATTCATGAAATGTATATACCCGAATCTTTTCAAATATAGTAAGATAATAGAATAAATATATAAGAGAGGATATAGAGTGGGTAGCGGGAATCGAACCCACATCGTTAGCTTGGAAGGCTAGGGGTTATAGTCGACGTCGATTCATCATTTTTAACGTCTCTAATTCAAAATCGAACATGAAACTTTGGTTTCATTCGGCTCCTTTATGGAAAATGGATAAATTGTTAGATTTCAGATGTGAACCAACTTACAAAAAAAATTATACCCATAACATCTATGTCATCTTTTTGTTTGAATATATTCAATTCAAAACGACTCGCTTTCTAGATGATCCCTCTAGAAGAAGGCGATTCTAACAATCTTTCTAGTTACTTCATTCTCTATTTCTATGTGAGAGGGTCCTAAGGAAAAGGATTTTATTTCCACCAAGCTAAAATAATATGTCGATGTCTCTAGTAAACTAAAGACATTATTTAATAGCTATTTTGCTTCAATTTATTCGCTACAAATCAAAACAAAAATTAAAGATTTAGTTACGATTAGAAATTAGAAATCTACTTTTCTATCTTCATCCATGGATTCTTTATTCATACTCATTCAATTGGAAGTATTGATCCAATTTAAAATTTTTGTTTCGAAATTTCATAATCCAAGTTTTCAATTTTGAATTGACCTTTGGATAAAAATCCCGAAAATTTATATTTTTCCTTGAATGTGTCATTGAAAGGTAAAGGATTTAATCCTTTTAATAAAATAAAGTTTTTGATCGGAATATGAATCAAACCGAAAGACCCCTTAACTATTATGGGGGTTAATAGAACGAATCACACTTTTACCACTAAACTATACCCGCTACAATGCAATTATTATATATAAATGGACCTTTTGTCGAGTCGCTTCTGTATATGTGTAGATCGGCATAGATATCAACCCTAAAAAATGAGAGTAATTTAGTAATCATTGGAAATTATAATTTTATAGGTGAAGTATATAACAAGAGTTTCAGACTCCGCATATATCGATTTTTTCGATAGTCTATCTTTATAATATGATCAGAGTTGTCATAACCCATGGAAATGAGTAGAAATTCTCAACTAACAAAGCTATGAGCGGTTATCCTGCCTTGCAGACTTTAACATTCAGCATTGTACAGGCTTTCATTTAGGATTTTGCCTTCTGAGGCAGCCATTACCCTAGCAGAGACTCCCTTATTTCCGCCCTAAGTTCATTCGTTCTTCCTACTTGATTTGGACTTCCTTAGGTAAAATGACTGTTGCTATTACTCTAAAGGGGTGATCTTAGCATGGTGTACTTTTTTTTCGTATAGATCGAGACTTGTAGCTTGATTCTTTACTCATTCCATACTGGGAAGAATTGCAGGAGATAACACTTCTTCCTATTTCTTTCTCAATGATATCCGACGATCAAGACAATTCCCGTGAAAAGTCTTTCATAGAAGTGAATTCTTATTCTTACGAAGCAAATTACATTTCCTATTGATTTGTCCCCTGGACCTATTCTGATTCTGAATTATCCGTCTCTACGTTGTTCCCAAGGACTAGCATAATTGAAATAGCGAAATTCTTGGGTCATCTCAATGGGGTTTCTTCCACAAGTACCATGGGCATGCCTGTTGGGGCTTTGAAAAACTTATTGCCGTACCTTATTATTAGAAAAAAAGGGGAGCACTTTGATGGTTTTTTGTCGACAATTGGAACATGAGAATATTCAGTTACCCGGCAGGGTCAAACCAACAGCACAAAGGCTCCGCAGCAACAGGAGCCACAAAGACGATTATAGAAAGATACCAGGATTCTACTCAAACAAGAGCAGCGGTACTCTCCGAAGTCCGCCCTTCAAATAACTACGCTAATTGTAGTAACATGAACAGGTAAAAACCACATATGCTGTGGAAAACGTTTCCTTCCTTGCCAAGGGCAGCTGCTCGACCAAGCAACCAATTACCACCCTAAAACGTAGCCGGGGAAAAATTCCTTCTCAGATCTCAATCCTATACTTTTTCTCTTAATAAATTACCATAAACGTTGTAATCCTTAATCAATAAATGATACAGTTAGTATGCCTGTAAGTAGTGTCAGGATCGAAATTTTAAACAAGAATTTAAACTAAACACTCAGAAACTATGTTAAAGAAGTCGCGGAATAACACTTTAACAATAAATCAATCAAACAGTGTATGAACTCAAATCACAAGTTATATTGAATTAACTTAATGATTACAAACAAAACCTCAATCTGTTGAACAAACTCAACAGACGTTCTATACTTCTCTAAAGAAAGGATTAAAACTAATCTTGAGGTTAATTCTCTTTAAACGTATATGCAAAAACTTGTTGTAAAACTTGTTTATCTAACAAAAACTACTAGACTATATATACAGAACTGATTACAAGATAATTACTAAAGAAATATTGATCTTCAACATCTATTCCATGATTATCTTCATTATTATCTTTAGCTCCTAGTCTTTCGTTCCAAGTCATCATTATCAAAATCATCCTCATAAGCAGTATTAATCATCCAGCAACATTAATCTTCAAGCAGTATTAACTTCCTCAGCAGTACTAACCATGCTTGCAGTAGTAATTCTTCAAGCAGTACTAACTACTAACAGTACTAACTCTCCAAGCAGCACTAACTATTATTCTAGCAGTACTAACTTTTCAAGCAGTAGTAATACTACTAGCAGTAGTAATCTTCTAATAGCAGTATTAATATCTTTAGCAATATTAATCTTTAAGCCCAACAACATTATCCATACTTGACACATTTTCAGTTCCAACAATCTCCCCCTAACTTAACTTTTGACATCCAGAAGTTAAGTTCTTCAGATTAGGATCTTCATGATGATTCCAAAACTCCAGCTCAATTTCCCAAATTAGGATCCAGACCTAGACTTTGATTGATAGTCCTTATGATCACTATTCTGGCCATTTCTAAACCCTTTGCACATACTAGCTTTGCTCTCAACATCCCTTGCAGCTTTGCCTTGCTATGGTCATACACCTTGTCCACCAAGTAGTATTCATGATAGCTATTATCAATGGTTAGCAGAAAGACTCCACAATTTTCAAACAACATTCAATTATCTATTCTTTTAAATCCATTCTCAAGATGTAAGTCTTTGATAACATACTGCACTCTTTCAGGATCAAACATCATACACAAGTACTCCATGGCCATCTTTTTAATGCTCATCCCTGCTCCTTTCAGTAAATCCCCATACAAGTTCAAACCAACCTTGAACATTTCTTCCAAATCCACTCTAGTACAACTTCTGATTATTTTACCCCTTGTAGCATACACTTCATAATGATCACCCATTCTCTTTATTCTGAAATACTCTGTTCTTTTATCCACTAGAGTATCCCAATGGATAATCTCTGGAGCTTCCACAGAGATGGGATCAACTTTCACTGGTTCTTCATCTGTTATTGTCATGTACAACTGAAACTGTTCATCAGAATGTCTTGGCTGTTCTGAATGTTGTTGGCTTGACTGTTCTTGACTATGCTCTGCAGGAGATACAACAGTGGGTTCAGCTTCCTTTTCTTTCTCAACTTTTTCAGTTCTTGGCCTCTTTTCCTTTTTCTTGGTAGCAATAGACTTCTTTATTTTTATAGCTCCAATTTTCTCTGCTAGAGACTCTTCCTTCTTGACTTCAGTCTTTGCTTTTGTAGGAGTGCCTTCTTCATTGTCAGGAAAGGGCTGTTGTATGTTGAGGTCATGCCTCTCTTTCATCTTCTTTTCAACCTCAACCCTTTGAGTGAAATCCCCTTTTAGTTTGGCCATCTCCATTTTATATATCTCTTCTATTCTTCCAAAAGACATGCTGGTAAACATTCCTTCAGGAACTCCAATAGCTCCTGGCAATATAAACCACCTAGCAGTAGTAACCATACTTAACCATATTTGAACTGTCAGAAGGAGTAATAGTGAGAGCAGTATTAACTTAACTAGAAGTACTAAGTATCCAATTCAGCAAAGTAATCTGAAACCATACCTTTGCCACTTATCTTACCTCCTGCTGGATTGTCATTAAAAGCAACATGTCCTCCATCACATCTTTTGAAATTTTGAAGGCAATCCATGTTACCTGTCATGTGCCTAGAGCAACTACTATCTACATGCCAAATGCTCTTCTTCTTGAGCTGTTGGTTGCCCTGTACACTAGATAAAACAGTTATTTTCTAGAGGGAACCCAAGCCAAAGTGGTCTTGGGTTGCCCTATCTCATCAACATATTTATAATCAGTAATCTTAGTCTGGATGAGATGATCAGATTTAGGAATCTCATGGTTGGAATACTTTGTCAAAATTATAGGCTTGGCAGCATTAATACTGGTAGCAGCACTATCCTTGTTAGCAGTACTAACTTGGTTAGCAGTACTAACTTGGTTAGCAATACTAACTTGGTCAGCAGTACTAACTTGGTCAGCAGTAGTATTGCTATCAGCAACACTATTTCTGTTAGCAGTACTATTTGAGGTAGCAGTACTAACAGGTTTCTTGACTTTTGGAACCCAAATCTTGACAAAGTTGTTTGCTTTCTTGTTCTGTGAGTTACTCCTTGACTTGCTTGGAGTATTTTTTTTTGATTTAGCAAACTTATTCTGAATATGAGATTTTACAGTCCCAATTTTCATTGGTACTGTTCTCATATTAGCAGCCATGTAATTTCTTGATTGCTTCTTATAACCAACTGAATTTTGTGTTTGTCTTTGAAAAGAAAATCTTTGGTTAATAGGATTGAAATAACAGTGTTTTGCTAGATGATTTAACTTGCCATAAATAAAACAAGGCTTTGGTCTATTGACTTTGCTTAGATCAATTCCCTCTTTTTGAGCCCACTAATTATTTCTGTTTCTCTGATTTCCCCTTATTTTATCATGTTTATGGGGCTTGCTCTGTTGATAAGTACAGGGATTTACAACAGAGGTTTGCATGTAGTGAACTCCCTGTACCTTTTCTTTTCCTTTCCTGGAGGTCTCAGCTTTCTCACTCTTAACAGTCTCTTTCTCTGTCTTGGACATCTCCACTTTATCACTCTTGATAAATGGTTTACCCCCTCTCTCATTTGTAAGAATGTGGTTTTCTAAGGGAATATCTTTATGGTCTTCCTTATTCTTACCCTCATAGTTCTCTTCTTCAGAATCTGCCTCAACCACTACTTTGTCTAATGGATCTACTTCAGTGGCTCCTTCAGGTAATTCCTTCTTATCTTGTCTTTCTAAGAGGTCTGAGGTGGGTGGAATATAATTGTTATTGTAAGGTGGAGGGGTGTTGTTGTATCCTATTCCTCTTCTCAGTTTGTCATGAACTTGAGTTTTGAGTAAAGAGGCCATTGCTTTAGAAGCATTGGAATATTTCTCAATATCTAATTTGGCTTTCTCAAATTCACTCTTAATTTTCTCACATTCCTCTCTAGACTTTTCTAGCTTAATCTCTAACTCTTTCTTCTCCCACTTCCAATAGTTGAGATCATATGAATGTTGAAGTTCATTGGCCTGATATGCGTTAATTTGTTCTTCAAAATTCTTAACGATGAAAATATACTCTCTTCTATCTTTCTCCCACCTTTTAAGGTCATCACACATGCTCTGATTGTGATCCCTGTATTTTTTAACAGTTTCAAGACATGCTTTAGAGCAAAGGCTAGAGTTTACCTCAGTGGGAATTGCAGTACTTGAAGACTCTGCAACCTTAGCCATCAATGCTTGCCTCTAGATTCTATTTATGATGATTATTGATTTCTGAGTTCCTTAAGCTTTGATACCACTTGTCAGGATCGAAATTCTAAACAAGAATTTAAATTAAACACTCAGAAACTATGTCAAAGAAGTCGCGGAATAACACTTTAACAATAAATCAATCAAATAGTGTATGAACTCAAATCACAAGTTATATTGAATTAACTTAATGATTACAAACAAAACCTCAATCTGTTGAACAAACTCAACAGACGTTCTATACTTCTCTAAAGAAAGGATTAAAACTAATCTTGAGGTTAATTCTCTCTAAACGTATATGCAAAAACTTGTTGTAAAACTTGTTTATCTAACAAAAACTACTAGACTATATATACAGAACTGATTACAAGATAATTACTAAAGAAATATTGATCTTCAACATCCATTCCATGATTATCTTCATTAATATCTTCAGCTCCTAATCTTTCGTTCCAAGTCATTATTATCAACATCATCCTCATAAGTAGTATTAATCATCCAGCAGCATTAATCTTCAAGCGGTATTAACTTCCTCAGCATTACTAACCATGCTTGCAGTAGTAATTCTTCAAGCAGTACTAACTACTAGCAGTACTAACTCTCAAAGCAGCACTAACTATTATTCTAGCAGTACTAACTTTTCAAGCAGTAGTAATACTACTAGCAGTAGTAATCTTCTAATAGCAGTATTAATATCTTCAGCAGTATTAATCTTTAAGCCCAACAGCATTATCCATACTTGACACATTTTCAGTTCCAACAAGTAGCACGGAGCCACTTTGTACAACTGATGTACATTGGAAAGGATCTGTCGGTCCCTTATATTTGAACAAGATCTTACCAGACAATACAAACAATCACAAACATAAATGATAAACCGACCTGTTTGATTAATAACCAAGGATTACAAAGATTGATCTGATTTATCTTGAAGCTCTCTCTCTGTTTTCTCTCTTTGATGAACAGTGTTCTTGTATTGTAAATGTGATATGAGGTCTGATATTGAGAGATTGTGAGATAATACTAATATCTCACCTAACATATACTAACTTAACATAATATCTAAAAACATAATATCTAAACTAAATATCCTAAAATATCTAATAATAGATATTTAGGAATAATAATAAAATAGTAAAAACAAACTTTGACATTTTATTACATACTAACTTTAGACTAATATTGAGAGTGACTTTTCAGCTTTAGCTTCAGATTCCAGTCTTCAGATTGGATGATCTTGAATCCAATAAATATGTGATCTAACAATCTCCCCCTTTGGATCAAGATCATTACTAAAAGGATTTAGCAATTCAGTCTTCTCTTTCAGCTCAGAAGATGCAATCTCCTTCTTTGCCTTCAATATGTAACAATCTCCAGTTTTAGCTCAGAATGCTTTAGCAAAGTATCTTCAAAGAAAATTTCTCTAAAATCAGCATGTCTTCAGAATACTTTGTCTTTGAAGAATTCGATCTTGGATATTTATCTAAACTTTTGTTCTCTCCCATTTCTTCTCCTATTTCTTGATTAGCTCTTCTCCCCCTTTTTGATGAAAAAAGCAACGATTTCATCAAAACTTTGAGTAAGAAATGTCTTTCATAAGAAGCCACTGATTCGTCAATCCAAAAGATATTCATCCAGATCTTTGCAAATCCAGACAAAATAATCGTGTAACACATGAATCAACAAATGAATCAGTTAAAATGTCTGTCAGTAACACTAAGTCACTATGTGTAACAAATACACATTGGAAAGGAGCCTTTTGATGTTCATTCCCCCAGGGCTTCCATTCAATCATCGAAACACCACAAAGGCAATTTCTATGAACATTATGACAAAGAAACAAATTCTTTGTGTGTTCGTGCATGTGATAGAAAGAATTAAGCACGTGATGATTGCTTATAGGCTCAAAATTGTGTAAACCATTGAGACAACAGTAAGTTAAACCCATACTCAATGTGCATGATTGAAGTGCGAAGGTGGGGTAGACTTCCTTCTTTTTAATATCCAGATTTTCCAAATGAAAATCAGATAGCAAATGTGCTGCTTCCCCTTTGAAAATGTGAAACACTTTCTATTTGAGTAGAAAATGAGTGGCTGGTGAGGTTTGATCAAGAGTTGGCATGGGCTAGTTGCCTGTTTCAATAATGTTCACCAAAGAGTTGTGAAACATTAGAAATGTGGCTGCCCGACTCAGAAAAAGTTGGTGCAGAGTTCTGATATTCTTTTAACTCTGTTCTCACACCCTCTTTCTTTTAAACATTTAGCTTACTCTAACCAAACTCTCTTTTTCTGTATACCTCATCACACAATCCACACTCATTTCTTTTCGACTCCTCACACTCAATCACTATGGATTAACCTCTTGGGTAGGAAACACTGGTTAACGTGTATCCGTAGAAGTTGTGTTAAGTCCTAGCACAATGAAATCCTGTTTTCCTAGAAAGCATGGGATGCTCAAAATGGTTTAACTATTCAGTTAAAACACAAAGTAGATCTAGAAAACATTTAAAAATTACACTTCCAATTCATGAAATCTGTTTTGAGAATCAGGAAGTGGTTTGAACATTTAATAACAATGTTTTCAATGATTGAAAGTTTTTCTTCTTTCAACCATGTATGAGATTAAGATAAAGAATTATACCTTTTGAGTGCAATCTTACATCTCATGAAGTCAAGCTTAAAGTCATAAAGATATGATCTTGTAAGCATCTCTCAAACTGCAAAAGTCTTATGTCATAGTCAAAGCAAATTTATTAACTGAAATTAAAAAGACATAAAGCAGTAAAACAATTAAAGTATGAGTTCTGATCAGAAATAATTAGAAGTCATTTCCATACTCCTTTGCTTTGTAAAAGCTCCCCCTAAAATCATGCATTACAAAAATTTGACAGAAAAGGTAAATGCATAAATTGGGTATGCTCCCCCTAAGATGATAAAATGGATCATCTATGAATTTCTTCTCACACTCCCCCAAAGATCATGAACAGATTAAAGAACAGATATCTTGCGGAAATAATGATAAAGAAATGATGAAAATTTTACAATAAGAAACTTTAATAAGTAACCACCGATTAGGTCTTAAGATTTAGCATACCAAGCTTAGAGACAAGAAAATTGAATCTCTTTTCGTCCAAGGGTTTGGTAAACAAATCTGCAAGCTGATAATCAGTTTTTACAAAGTAAAGTTTAATTGTTCCTTTTTCGACATTATCTTTTATAAAATGATACATGACATCGATGTGTTTGGTCTTTGTATGCTGAACAGGATTAGCTGTTATCGCGATAGCGCTCTTCGAGTCACAGTAGATCGGGATTTTGTTGAAATGAAATCCATAGTCGCGCAGTTGAGTTCTCATCCACAAGACCTGAGAACAGCAGCTAGCAGCAGCCACATATTCTGCTTCGGCCGTTGAAGTTGAGACACATAATTGCTTCTTCGATGCCCAACTGACGAGTTTATCACCGAGGAACTGTATATGACCTGACGTGCTCTTCCTGTCTAACATGCAACCAGCATGATTTGCGTCTGTATATGTTGTTATTTCAAAGCTAGTATCTTTAGGATACCACAGACCAAGATCTGCAGTCCCCTTCAGATACCAATTGTCGGTCCCTTATATTTGAACAAGATCTTACCAGACAATACAAACAATCACAAACATCAATTATAAACCAACCTGTTTGATTAATAACCAAGGATTACAAAGATTGATCTGATTTATCTTGAAGCTCTCTCTCTATTTTCTCTCTTTGATGAACAGTGTTCTTGTGTTGTAAATGTGATATGAGATCTGATATTGAGAGATTGTGAGATAATACTAATATCTCACCTAACATCTACTAACTTAACATAATATCTAAACTAAATATCCTAAAATATCTAATAATAGATATTTAGGAATAATAATAAAATACTAAAAACAAACTTTGACATTTTATTACAAACTAACTTTAGACTAATATTGAGAGTGACTTTTCAGCTTTAACTTCAGATTCCAGTCTTTAGATTGGATGATCTTGAATCCAATAAATCTGTGATCTAACAGGATCTTTTGTGATGTTCACTCCCCCAGGGATTCCATTCAATCATTGAAGAAACCACAAAGGAATTTTCTATGAATGTTATGACAAGAAAACTCATTCCTTGTGTGCTCATGAAAGTGTAGAAATGATTGAAGCTACTCAAGCTTTTCCAGGCTCAAAATGTGTAAATTGTTGAGATAGCAACAAATATTACACGGAATCAATGTGCATGAAAACGGTGCGAAGGTGGGGAAACTTTCCTTCTTTTCAATATCTAAATCTTCAGAGTGAAGACCAGATAGCATATGTGTTGCGTCCCCAAGAAAATGAAACATTTCTTTTTCAAGAAAGAAACGAGTGGTTGGTGGGGTAATTGCTAGAGTTGGCATGAGCTCACTACCTTTTTTAATGATGGTCACCAAAGAATGTGAACCAATCAGTAGATGTGGCTGTCCGGCTCAGAAAAAGTTGGTGCAGAGTTTTCATATTATTTTAACCCTGTTCTCGCACCCTCTTTATTTTTAATATTTAAGCTCACTTCTAACCAAAATCTCTTTTCCATTTTTCCACTCCACACACTGAGAAAAACTCAATCGGATGAGTTATCTCCCCCACTCTTTGATTTAAGACCACTCACGTCTCAATCACTCTAGGATAACTTCTGAGTTAGGAAACACAGGTTAACGTGAATCCATGGAAGTTCTGTTTAAACTCTCACACGAATCCCATGTAATTTTTCCTAAAAAAATAGTTGCTCAACAATTTATCTTGAACATTTAAGCACATGATATCATTATCATAGAAATGTAACAATTAGCCTTATGATTCTACTAACAAAAAGCTATTTAAACCTAGAACTCTTACAACACTAAAAGCACTTAATACATTGACTTTGACTTTATTACAAATGACTTTGACTAAGCATGAGAGTTTGACTTGAGCTCTTTGACTTTGACTTTTAGTCTTCAATCTCTATGATCTTGTATCCAACATATATTTGCACTAACAATATCCCCAAAAAGTTGTAGAAAACTCTTTCCACTTCCTCCTCGTTCTGCCTTAGTGTTTCGTACACTTCATGCAGTGGAATGTCACTGAGATCCTTCATCTATTTCATCCTGCGTGTATGTTTCTTCCATTCGGGGTGAAGGATGCTATGGAATTTGACATTGTTTTCTATCTGCTTCTTCTTCACTTTGTTCTTACTCAACTCATTCAGCAAAAGAACAAATCTCTCATAAGTATCTTCCAATCTCTCATTCTCCTTAGCTTTAAACTTCTCATAGCTGTTAATGCAGTTGGCCACCTTCGTCTGGTTACCAACTTTGGATCCCATCATCATTTTCTGTAGATGATCCCACATATTTTTAGCATTTGCCTTGTAGTTGTCTATTTTGATGTAGATCTCGTTTGGTATGCTTTGCAGGAGTAGAGATCTAGTTTGCTTGTCAACTTTATATCTGTTTTTCTGCTCATTAGTGTACTGAGAAATATCCTTTGGAACAGTCTTTGTCTTTTGTGCTCTATCCACATTCCCATCTTCACTGTCAAAGGATTCATCATCTGGGATTTCCATGGTAAGAGGTGTCATTGGACCTTCTTTGATGGATAACAAAATATTCTCTCCATTGGAATGTCGATCCACAAAATCCAAGAACCGGTCTTTCCACTGTTCATATTCGCCTTTGAACAGAACCGAAAGTTTCACATCTGTACCGATAGAGAGTGCATCTTTGGAAGTTATCTTGAGCTTTACACTGTTTGAAATGATCGTCAGAAATTCAGAAACAAACTTAATCTGCAAAAGTCAAACTTAGTCAAATCTGAAAAATCTCAGAAAAATTATATGTACAAAACTCGTAAACCACATAAACTTGAACTTCAGGCAAAATGTGTTGTGCGCGTTTGAGGTTTGTGCACGACGAAGAAAATAAGAACAAGCTTCGCGCACACAAGGTCGTGCGTGTTTCAGCTTCGCGCAGAGACCTACGTGCGAGTTTCTCCAAAGTCACTTCGTGCAATGTTGTTGCGCATTTAACACTTAGAATATATTTCAACTTTCCAGTTTTCACAAACAATCACTTCACGCAGAATCTACTTCTCGCAAAACACATAATCAACTTCTCGCAGATGACCCACTTCACGCAAGACCAAGAAACTGAACAGTAGAAACTCGCATACAAAGAATTGCGCGTTTCTACTTCTCGCACTCCACTACTTGCGTGCTCTTCATGTTTTTCAAAAGACTTTGATGTGCGTGTTCTTCAGCCTTTGCGCGTTCTTGCCTTTGCGTGTTCTTCTGATCTAGCGTGTTCTTGAGTGTTTCGAACAAATCTTCATCAATTTATCTGAGACTTTGCAGGAATCATCTAGAACATATCTTGAACCAATTACAATTGAGGAATTTCAAACTAATACACCAAAAAATACAACTTCGATCTAAAACAGTGCGTTTCTCAAACTTCGAACAAAAATTCTACAAAAACCAAAATTCACATCAATCTATTGTGAATTTGACAATGAAATTCAAACTAAACTTGTTCCAAATGTATAAACGAGTACAAAGAAACAAAAGTTAGATAAAAAGCATCACTGGATTTCAAAAATCGAATTCGCACAGTCGTTTTGCGAGTTCTTGAAATGTCGATCAATAAATCCGTGAATTAAATCATGTTTTTGAAAATTTGTATGCTCTGATACCAATTGTGTGTCCCACAATCAGTGCAAATCAAGATGACAATCACAATTATGAATTTGAACAACTTTATTTCAATCTCATATTTGAATACACAAAAAGCTCTCAAAGTATTTCTCTCTTTAATAATACGTGCACCTCTTACAATTAACCTAATGATTCTACTAACAAAAAACTTATATACCTAGAGCTCTTAAAATATAAAACACTCACAACACATTGACTTTGACTTTATTACAAATGAATTTGACTTTTAGCATGAGAGTTCGACTTGACCTGTTGCTTGACTTTGACTTTTATCTTCAGTCTTCTATGATCTTGTATCCAACATATTTGTGCACTAACACGGAAGCTCCAGATCTAATAATTAAATTCATCAAAAGAATTCAAGTTCTTCTACAAAGCCAAGTTCAATAGTTGAGGAGTGACATCGGGACTGAGTTCAAGAATGCAACTCTTCAGAGTTATCTTGATTCTGTTGGAATCTCTCACAACTTTTCGGCTGCAATGACACCTCAGCAGAATGGTGTTGTTGAAAGGAAGAACAGAACGTTGGTAGAAGCAGCTCGTACAATGCTCGTCTATTCTGATCTACCTCCGTTTATTTGGGCTGAAGAAGTAGCAACCGCATGTTTCACACAAAACAGGACCATTATAAATAGGCATTTCAATAAAACTTCTTATGAAATTATTAATGGTTGTAAGCCTATGGTTAAATTTTTCCATATGTTTGGCTGCAGATGCTACGTGCTGAACGATAGAGAAAACCTATCCAAGTTTCAACCAAAAGTTAATGAAGGAGTATTCATTGGATATTCACTTCAATCCAAGGCATACAGAGTTTATAATACAAGGACAAAGATTGTGATTGATAGCATCAACGTATCATTTGACGAATCAAAGACAAGGATTTCTGAACACAACAGTTCAGAACTCACACCTATTGATAAAGCTTCTACATCAAACAGTGTAGAACCAGAGCTAAACCAGAATAAGATTTCTACTACCCTATCTGAATCTGATCTTGATTTGTTATTCTTAGATGCTTTTAATGACAAAATTGTGGAAGATAACAAACAAGAAAATTTATTAAACACTAACACACCTACCACAAGTGCAGATTTATCAAGACCATCTGAAGTTATTGGTGAAGCTTCAACAAGTCAAGCTCAAGATGTTTCTGAACGTACTACACCACACAACTTATGTGATCTGCTTTCACCGTTAGTTGAACCAGCTTCAACATCTGTTGTGTCTGTAGAACTTTCATCAGAAACTCAAACTGAAGAAGCTATTTCATCACCAAGTGCACCATGTCCAGTAGAGAAAGAAACTGAATTGCCTGCAGTACAAGATGAATTTAATGAGATAAACAATCAGGCTGATATTGATCTACTACCAAGAACTCACAGATGGACAAAGGCACATCCTCCTGAAAATATCATTGGTGATCCAAATGCCAAGGTGTCTACCAGATCTGCAACTGAACTTGCTTCTGTAAACTACTGCATGTTTGTCAATTTTCTAAGTAACATGAAGCCAAAAAAGCCGTCTGAAGCACTTAAGGATCCAAATTGGATAAATGCAATGCAAGATGAGCTATATGAGTTTAAAAGAAATGAAGTGTGGAGGTTAGTACCTAGACCAAAAGACAAGACCATTATTGGTATAAAATGGGTATTTTGGAACAAGAAAGACGAGGCAGGGATTATTGTCAGAAACATGGCACGACTTGTTGCAAAATGTTATAATCAACAAGAAGGTACAGATTAGGACGAAATCTATGCACCCGTAGCTAGGATTGAAGCCATCAGGATTTTTCTTGCATATGTCGCACATAAAAATATTAAGGTCTACCAGATGGATGTTAAATCAACATTCCTGAAACGGTATTCTTCATGAAGAGGTATATGTAACTCAACCAGAAGGTTTTGTTGATCCAAAGTATCCAGATCATGTTTTTGTGCTTGAAAAAGCTCTCTACGAATTAAAACAAGCACCTCGCGCATGGTATGAGACTCTGACAATCTATCTTTCTAAGTCTGGCTTCCAAAAAGGTACCATCGACACCACTTTATTTTTGAAAAAGAAAGGTGAGGATTTGATCCTTGTACAAATTTACGTAGACGATATTATTTTTGGTTCTACAAATCCGAAACTTTGTGATGAATTCCAAGATATCATGAAGAGTAGGTTTCAGATGTCAATGATGGATGAATTGAACTTTTTCTTAGGTTTGCAAGTCAAACAAGCCCCGGAAGGGATTTTCATTAACCAGTCAAAATACATTAAAGATATGTTAAAGAAATTTAATATGACTGATTCAACACCCATGAAGACTCCCATGCAATCTGGAAGTTTGTTGAATGCTGATATCTCCGGAAAATCAATTGATCAACGGACTTACTGAAGCATGATTGGATCTCTTCTATATCTGACATCAAGTAGGCCAGATATAATGTTTGCTACTTGATTTTGTTCACGGTATCAAGCCAATCCAAAGGAATCCCATCTAGCTACGGTGAAAAGAATCTTCAGATATCTCAAAGGCACACCAAATCTGGGCCTTTGGTATCCGAAGGATTCTCGTTTTGATATGATTGCCTATACAGATGCAGATCATGCAAGAAACAAATTGGATAGAAAAAGCACATCCGAAGGTCGTCAGTTCTTGGGAGAAAAGTTGGTGAGTTGGTCTTCTAAGAAACAGAACAGTGTTTCCACATCTACAGCTGAGGCAGAATATGTAGCAGCTGCTAGTTGTTGCTCACAAGTGTTGTGGATGAAGACTCAACTTAAAGACTATGGATACACTTTGAATAAAGTTCCCATTGACTTTGATTCAAAAATTGAAATTGCTATCACGACAAATCCGTTGCAGCATTCTAAAACCAAACACATAGACATTAGCTATCATTTCATTAAGGACCATGTTGAAAAAGGTTCTTATAGAGATGCATTTTGTGTCAACAGATTTTGAGGTTGTTGACTTATTCACAAAACCTCTTGATGAGAAGAGATTCAATTTCTTAGTTAGTAAACTTGACATGTTAAACCTGAATGCATATCTATAGTATCCTATCTGATGTTGAGTGGGAGTGTGTTCTAAGTTTGTTTGTATAAGTGTTTTGGTTCATTCATAGTTCTATGTTTTGTAGGTCTAAAAGTTTCTTGATATCATGTCAAATCCATATCATGGACATTGACTTCTGATCATGTCATATCAGGACTCATACTTCAGTATGTTGAGCTGAATGCAATATTCAAGGGGGAGTATACAAAATAAGTGCACACTTCATGGGGGGCATAATGTTTGTGTTAAAATGTTTTTAAATCTGAAAGTTTTTTCAAGAGAGTGATATTGAGTATTGTGCTTAAAAAGATTTTATGGAAGTTGTTATTTTTGGAAAGTTGGAGGTTATTTGTTGAAAGCTTCTATTTTTGGAAAATGCCAAAAAAAATTCTAAGTATCATAACGCACAAGACATGGTCTGCGAGTTCTCACTTAACGCAAAGAAAAGGTTGCGAAAAGTGAAGAACACGCATGCTTTGGTCTGCGAGTTCTAGCTTGCCGCAAACCAAAGGTCGGGACAAGTGGAGAACGCGCAACCTTCGGTCTGCGAGTTCTTACTTGACGCAAACCAAAGGGTGCGCCAAGTGAAGAACGCGCAACCTTCAGTCTGTGAGTTCTGAGAACGCTCAAAGCGAAGCTTGCGACTTCTATCCATCACAACACTTGACACAAATAGTGTCTTGCGCCAAGTGCACACATAACTTGTCACCCTTTGCGACAAGTTCCTTCCTTCTTTGGTTTGCGACAAGTGAGGCATCCAATGAAATCGTGCATCGTGTCAACCCCATTCTCGAGTATATATACTGGTTTTCGACATTTTTTCACTCACTTGTCTCAGACTTCTTTGCGACTTCTATCACTTAGAAAATTTTTGCTCTCGAGTTCCTTTGCGACTTTTCAGATTTCACTTATACCCTTCGATTTAGTGTAGGTTTATGATGTTTAATGTTTGTGTTAATCAATAAAACCCAATCTATCAAGCTAATTACTCAAGATTTATCTAATATGCTCAAGAACTAGAGAGAGAGTCTAGAGAGAGAAAGTAGATCTTGAATTACACACACTCTAGAATTACAATCAATGCATTCTCTAGTTCGTTCTTACATGATTACACAAACCAAACTATATATACCATCTATCTATTACAAAGCCTTAATGGCTAAGGAAACTAAACTAGCTTTGACTAAGACAATATTGACTTTTACATTGTTGACTTTCCTATTAAATCTTGGACACAATATTTAGACCTAACAATCTCCCCCTTTGTATTCAAGATTTAATAAAAATTTGATGCAGATCTTCAGCTCTTTATTCTTCATCTTTTATCTCTTGACGCTTTCAAAAACTTTGCTCTTTTGCAGCTTTTGAAGAATCATGAAAAGTCTTTTTAAACTTTGAAACTTTGGAAAGTCAACATGCCTTGAACAAGAATAGAAAAACTTTGAAACTTTATCTCTGAAAAACTTTTGTCTTCAATCAAAATTGTATCTTCATCACTTTGATCTCTGAATCATCTTCGGAAGAACAAACATTCTTGAAACTTGAAATTCTTTATCAGAAACTTTTGACTTTGAATCAGTCTTTGAAACAGCAGCGGAAACATTTTGAATTTAAGACTTGAACTTTGAACTCGAACTCTGAAATTGAATCTTTATATCGTTCTCCCCCTTTTTGATGATGTGAGCATCAGATCATCAAAATTTCTTCAATTTCAGCTCAGACTTTGATAACCCCTTTGAAACAATCTCCCCTTTGATAAATGTTGTGCTTTGATCTGAAGAGCCGAATCATGAACTGTTTATATACGAATCTTTGCAAATTCAGACATAATAAGCGTGTAACCCTGATTCAACAAATGAAACAGTTAGAAGTGCCTGTCAGTAACACAAAGTTACTGTGTACAACGGATGTACAATTTAAGGAGTTGGCTTGATGATGACTCCCTAAGACTTCCATTCAATCATTGAAAAACACAAGGTTTATCTATGAATGTTCTGACAGAAAAACATATTCTCTGTGTTCTTGTGTTTTGAAAGAATTAGCACAATGATTGTGTTTCATAAGGCTCAAAGAATGTAAATCACTGTGACAGCAATGATTATACATGGACTCAATGTGCATGAGAAAGGGTCGAAGGTGAGGCAACTTTCCTTCTTTTTCAATATCAGTATCTTCCAAGTGAAGATCCGATAGATTATGTGCTGCTTCCCCATAAAATGTGAAACATTCTCTTTTTAAGAAAAGAATGAGTAGCTAGTGGGGTTGTATACAAGAGATGGCATGGGCTATTTGCCTATTTCAATGATGGTCACCAAAGAAATTTGAACCAATCAGTAATGTGGCTGCCCGGCTCAGAAAGATGTTTGGTGCAGAGTTCTGATATTATTTTAACTCTGTTCTCACACCCTCTTTCTTTTAAACATATAAGCTCACATCTAACCAATCTCTCATTTCCATTTTACCTCTGCTCACTTCCACACTCAATTCTTTTAAACCCCTCTCCCCTCAATCACTCAAAGGATTTCTTCCGGGGTAGGAAACACTAGTTATCATGAATCCATGGAAGATCTATTAAGCACTCATACTGAATCCCATGTTCCTAAAAGTACATGCTGGTCAATGATTTTCTTGACATGTAAATCACAAGAAATCATATGTCAGTGTTTGTATGCTCATCAAAAATCAGAAATGAAATTTGAGCATTTGAACTTTGAAGATTTCTCAAAACAAGAATATTGAATGAATGAAATAAAATCAAGAGAATTGTTTTGAGAATCTGACAATGAATTAAACAGATCAAATCAATGGATAGGGTATCAAAGAATTGGAGATTTTGTTTATATGAACGAATATAAACAATTTATCAATGAAAGCACAAATATGAACAAGATGAATGATGCTCAACAACTGTGAAATTGCAAACGGGAGTATTACCATCGAAAAACTGATTCGAATTTGAGACATGGTAATAACAATTTCAAAGAAAATACTGAACCGGTGTGTATGAATACTTGACAGTATATGGACAAGATAATACACAAGTATTGATCTTTGGAAACACACGGTCATTTAAACAATTAAGCGCAAAAAATGAAAAACATTTTAAAAATCACACTTCTATATTCATGAAATCGTTTGAGAATAAGAAGTGGTTTGAACATTTAAGAAAAAAGTTTTTTCATGTTCGAAAGTTGTCCTTCTTTCAAACAATCAGAGATCTTAGGCTCAAAAGATTTTTACCTTTTTGGCTCCCCCTCAAATCATGATATAAAGATTTGATCTTTTGAGCTCCCCCTGGATATTAGCACAATATCCATCTTTGATCATTGATGAACGGGTCCTGATCTGTCATGTGATCAGAAGCCACTTTATTCATATTATTTATTCAAAAATAAAAGGACAGAAAGCAGTAAAACGATTATAGAATGAGTTCTGATCTGAAATAATCAGAAGTCATCACCTTTACTCCCCCTTAAATTAAGCATCTGAAATATGTCAGTTAAAACAGGATAGAGATCAAACACTCCCTTTTTGAATTGTTAGACCATCAATATCAGAAAAATCTATCAAAGAAAAAGTATAGGATAGAGATCAGATCAATTCTCTTGGGATGAAGACCATCAATATCCATCGGATGCAAGCATACAGGAGTAAGGTCTTTTTGATCACTGAGGTACGGGTCCTAAGCTGTTTTGCTTAGAAGCCATTTTGTCAATGAAGTCCGGGTCTTGAGCTGATTTACTCAAGAGCCATTGATCTCTCACTCCCCCTTGGATTGAGGTGCCAGCAACACAATATCAATTTTCTTCTTTGGTACCCACTGGTATTTGGGTCCAGAAATGTTAGTTGCAGTGCGTGTGGGGGATATGGAGTATGAACCATACCAGTAATGATCATTTGTTTTATGAAAATGATCATGTGTACAACAAATAGAACAATAAAATTTCTTACCGTTAGGTGCTTTGTTCTTCTTTGCTTTGTGTACATGTACACATGATTTCATCTCTTTCAGCTCATTTTCCTTATCATCTTAGACTGGTTTCTTTTTCCACACCAGTTTCTCTTTCTTGAAACTTGTTCTCCTTGGAGAACCATCTAAATAATCATCATAAAACAGGTTAGTATGACGAATTTGATTAAATGATTTAACTGACTTATTTGAAGAGATGAATTTCTGATTTGAACTTGAAACAGATTTTTCAAGTTCTTTAATCTTTGACGCAAAATTATCTCTTTCTTTCACAAGCTGGTCAATCTTCATTGTGAATTCAGACTTCGTCTTTTGCTCTTTCAGCGCAGCTGCAGACAGTTTAGACAATTTCGAAGTCAGTTTCTTGATTTCATTCTCAAAAATTAACCTTTCTTCTTCAAACCCTTTTTCTGACTCATTTCGCTGGCCAGATAATTCTTTAAAGAATCCCACATTTTTCTGTTCTATGGCCTTCTTTTCTTTATCAAACTTCTCTCTTTCCAAAATCAGTACTTTCTCAAAATCTGAGATTTGTTGAGAAAGTTTTATGCATTTCAGCTCCACTGACTTCTTTTCCTCAAAACACTTCTTTGAAAAATCTGAAAACTTCTTTGAAAAATTTTTCTTTTCATTTTCAAAATCAGCTTTATTATCAGAAAGCTGTTTTTCCAAAACAGATAAATTCTTTTTAAGCTCAGTGTTTTCAGATTCCAAAACAGATATATTCTCTTCGAAAGCCTTCAACTTGTTTTGAAGCTCAACTGATTCTGCTTGTAGCTCAGGTGATTTCTGTTCAGTTGTCTTCAGTTGACTTTGAAGATTCATAATCTCTCTCTCTTTCTCCTTTATCTCTTTATCCCTCTCATAAAGGATACCTGAAAAGTTAGAACTATTTTTAGTACAATTTATACATTCAGGAGTTTTAATACAGTTATACAATTTCAGTTCCAACTCCTGAATCCTTCTGAGATACTCTGAATTTTTAAATTTCAGATCATTTCGCTCAGCTTCAATACCAGATATATCAGATCTGTAGTAAATTGACATCTTGAAAAAGCTTGATAGGAAAGATCGTTCCCAAACTATATATCAGAAAAACAACAATCAGATCAAATTGAAATCTTAAAAAAAATATTTCGTGAAAATTGAAATTTGAACAATACTTGTTATTTCACAGTGTAGAAAAAAAATATTTCCAAAGATGACCAAAATTTTTTCCAGACTCAAAGCTAGGTGTGCGGGTCCTTGGTGAAACGCATAGCTAAGAATGCGGGTTGTTGAGGAAACGCATAGTGAGGTATGAGGGTCCTTGAGGAAACGCATAGTGAGGTATGCGGGTCCTTAAGGAAACGCATAGTATAGAATGCGGGTCCTTAAGGAAACGCATAGTATAGAATGCGGTTCCTTCTTGAAATGCTATGCGTGTTCAACGAGGCACGCACTTGAAGTTATGCGTGTGAAGAATGACACGCACTTGATGCTATGCGGGTTCAACCTGAGACGAACACTAACACCCAAAAGTTAGTTATATGATAGACCCGCACAATCATATGAATGACCCGCACAATCATATGAATGACACACATACTAATATGAATGACCCGCATACTAAAACTCGATCAAAATCACACCAAAAACTCATCTAGACTTCAAATTTCGATCTGAAACTTTTGACAATTCACTCACCTACACAATTCGAACACAATTCTAGCAAGCAAATTCGATTAAAAACACAGAAATTACAAATTTGAATCAAGAACAGTGTCAAGAACTCGATATTTCCAGAAAACTCAAATTTCGAAAATTGATATCGAAATTGATATAATTATGAAATGTAATCAGAACAAGAATCAATCCTACATATAAAACGAATCCAATGAATCCATTTTCTTGCATTAAAAACAATTTTCCACAAAAAATTCGGATGAACAGAAACGAACTCGTTTTTGTGAAAAACTTTCGAAAAATTCAGAATTTCGATCTAAAATCCAAATTTCAACTCAAATTATTAATCAAATCAATTCTGAAAAGTTTGGTATAGCTCTGATACCAATTGTTAATCAATAAAACCCAATCTATCAAGCTAATTACTCAAGATTTATCTAATATGCTCAAGAACTAGAGAGAGAGTCTAGAGAGAGAAAGTAGGTCTTGAATTACACACACTCTAGAATTACAATCAATGCATTCTCTAGTTCGTTCTTACATGATTACACAAACCAAACTATATATACCATCTATCTATTACAAAGCCTTAATGGCTAAGGAAACTAAACTAGCTTTGACTAAGACAATATTGACTTTTACATTGTTGACTTTCCTATTAAATCTTGGATACAATATTTAGACCTAACAGTTTGTATGTTTGTTCATTGTATATCGTTTGTGTATTTGTACTCTTGTTATAGGTTATCATCTTCGATTTTAGGGTTTTGATTCTTGTGACTGTTCATATCTCATAAAACCCTTATTGAACCGAAACCCTGTTCTTTTGAATCTTGGACTGAAAATGTTGATTATTTCTCGAATATAACTTGATATTCATGTTGGGATTTAAAATACGAATCTGTATGTCCCTGATTCAAGTTTCTCAATTACAATTAATCAAAACAAACAAGATTATCACAATTACCTGTTTGATTCAAATTCAAATTCAAAGTGTTTACAACTTTCTCTCTCTAGATGATTCTTTCTCTCTCTACAATTCTCTCTGAAAATTAATCTCAAATTCTAGTCATCTATCAATTAAACAGCAAATCAAAGACATTTATACCTACAACTAAAAACAAAGAAACTGAAAACAAATACAATTGACTTTGACTTTTATTAACACAAGACTTTGACTTTCCATAAGAGTTTGACATTCCAGCTTTGACTTCTTAAACTTTGACCTTTAGTCTTCATGATCTTGTATCCAACATATTTCTTCTCTAACAGAATCCATTGAACATAATCTTAACTTGAAGACAGATTTCCTTGACGTTGGATTTCGATTGAGGACTGTTGGATTTTCGAACTGTATAAGGACTTATTGGACTTGATTAACAATTAAAGAATGTTAATTTGTTCAAATAAATATGTTAAATGAGTAATAAAACCTAAATCGACCATTAATCAAGCCTAAAACTTCACTTTAAGAGAAAATGAGTGGATTTCAAATTTTGAAATTTCAAATTTTTGACAAGTATGAACCTTGTGAGTTCTTAGCAAGAATCTTGCGTGTTCTTAACTTGAATTCTGCGAGTTCTTGAGGATTTTCATCATTTTAATGCCAAGTTCAAATTTCAAGGGTTCTGCGCATTCTTTGGTTGTCACATTTTTTTTGAAGTTTCTTGTTGCACTTGCTTTCTGCGACAAGTTGGCTTATTCATTTGGTTTGCGCAAAGTACATCATTTTGTACTTTGAAAGTTTTCTAGTCCTTTAGTCTGCGACTTCTGGACTTAGGAAATTTTCAAATTTTTTTTTATGAAAATCAAATTTTTTTGGAATTTCACTATCATATTGGATCTATATCCAATACTTTTGAACTTTTCAAGTACTATCATGGCTATTGACAATTCCAGTGATCCAATTGTTCAAATGGATGAGAATGATCCGAATGTCTCCAAAGACACTCCCATGCCATCATCCAAATCACACTTTCAGTCAGCCATCGGATAAAACCCATATGTTGCACTAATCAGTCCTTCTGAGTACCTTGCTTTGTCTCCATACAATCACCATGTGGATTTTGATAGTCTCAATATCAATCCCTTGTTTCTGGATATTCTAGGAGGCCATCCTATATACTATGCACTGACTACCACTGCAAATGTGCCTCTCATCTACTTACAGCAAGCCTGGAAGACTATTGAGTTTGTCAGTGAAAGTAATAACAACAGACACTTACTTTGTTATCAGGATTGACAACTTCACATCAATTCTGACCTACCGAAGGCTCAGACTTATCCCATATCTTCCAGAGAAGGATTCCAGAGAAGGGAGAACAAGTTTTGACCCACATCCCATTGATTATGAAGTGTTTGAAGGCATCCGAGCCATAGGATATGTGGGTCAACTCAACAAGATCAGTGAATTCAAGTAAACAAATCTTCCACCATTTTGGTACCAGATGTTTTCCATCATCAATAGATGTTTGACTGCCATACATACTGTAATGGATAACACCAACATGCATACACTCAGATTATATTATGCCATTGTGTTCGATCTGCACGTGGACTACTCAATTTCCATTTGGACTAAGTTGTATGATAAAGTACTGATGAAGAGAACTTCCAAGAAACCCATCTTTGTTCCATACCAGAGGTTTCTATAACTTATCATAAGAAGTATGATTAGATCAAATAGAGACATTCCAAAAAGGCTCAATCATGCAGTTGGACCAGAATTTGTGATGAGATACTTGCAAAAGTAAAAGTTCAACTACTCAATGTCAGTTCCTGAGGCCTTACTAACTTATGCCAATCCGAACTCACAGAGTGTATAGATTATAGAGAGTCTATGGGACTACCAGAACTGGTTATCCCTACCCCAGGCTCAATCCATAGGAAAGAGGAGTGAGAGATTAATTGTAAGAGGTGCACGTATTGTTAGAGAGAGAAATACTTTGAGAGCTTTCTGTGTATTCAAATCTGAGATTGAAATAAAGTTGTTCAAATTCATAATTGTGATTGTCATCTTGATTTTCACTGATTGTGGGACACACATTCTGACTTTGCCTTAAGAACTCTAGCCAAGTATATCGTGAATATTCGTCAATCATCACCATGATATACTTTTTGCCGTTAATAGACTGTGTTCTCATTGGCCCACAGAGATCCATATGAATAAGCTTAAGAGTTCTTGAACAACTTGATAACATATTCAGTTTATTAGAACTCTTTTTCATTTTGCCTTTTCACTAGCTGAACAAAGTGAGTCTTGTTCCATCTTCAGTTCTGGTAGACCAGTGACTGGATTCTGAGTTCTAAGCTTATTCAAATCTCTTAAATGCTGATGAGATAATCTTCGATGCCATAACCAACTTTCATCTGATGAAGTCTTATAGATAAGACAAACTGGCTTTAAAGATTTCAGAGTTGGAAAATGAACACCATATAATAATCTTATTCTTCTAGCTTTAATTAACAGTGTTCCACTCTGATCTTTGATGTAAAAGAAATTTTCATCAAATTCAACTTTACACTTATTTTCTGTAAACTGGCTGCTAGAGAATAGATTGTAAGCTAATCCCTCCACATACAGAACTTTGGATATAGAAATCATATTGTTTTTTATAACACCGTATCCTCTGACGTAGCCTTTCATCTCATTACCGAAGTTGACTAAACCTGCATAATGATCTACATAGTCGAATAACAGGTGCTTATGTGCTATCATGTGTCTTGATGCACCATAATCTATGATCCACACATGACAAACCTGCAAGCAACAGTCATTTCAATTTAGGTACCCATATGAATATGGGTCCTTTCTTGTTAGTCTCTTTAAGATTTTTCAAATCAATTGACGACCCTTTTATTCGCCATTCAAACTTGGGTTCTTTCGATAAAATTTGTGCTTTAATTTCGGACTTTGGAATTCACTTCCACACAAATTTTACTTCAACTAATTTGTTCATTTTCAAATCACTATTTTTCTTTTGAAATGAATAAACTTCAGCTTTATGACTAACAGTAGAATGAGCAGAAGTTTTCTTGTTCGCAAACTGGACAAATTTTCTTTTCTTGGAAAACTTCGGTTTCAAAGAAAACGAACTTTCATGACAGTTTGAGCATAGTAATTTTGTAGTAGCTTGTGTCAACAACTCATTTAGAGAAAGAGTTTGTGTTTTATTTAAACAACGTTGACAAGCATTGTTACAAACATTTACTATGCCATTACATTTCAAACTCTCAGAAATTTTCATCTTCCTTTCCACCTTCATCTTCCTTCCATTTTTTGAATCATCCTTCTTCACTTTGTTATCTGAAGAACAAGAAACAATAGAATCATTGAAAGTGAATTTTTCTAAAGAAGAATCAGAAGAAATGTTAGAAACTGGATTGGATTTAGTTTCTGAACATTCTCCTTTTTCACTAAAACTGAACTCCTTTTCTGAATATTTTAAAATCTTTAAAAATGTTTTCATTGAAGAAGTTTGAGTATCTATTGTGGAAGATTCAGACTTCACATCAACACTTAGATTTTCAGAAGACGGAGAATTCTGATCAGGACAAGCTTCTTTTCCTTTTGAAAATTTGGAATTCTAAATTTCTGATTTCATTTTGAATCAGACTTGAATCTAATTCCATCCCAAAATTTTCATTTGCATCTTCTAGTTTAGCAATAAGAATATTGAGAGTTGAAATTTGCCTTTCTAAATCTGAAATTGTTTTTAATGCTGCCTGATATGCAAGATCAATAAAAAGTGAAGTTTTGGCAGAAACTGACTTGTTTTCAGAATGAGCTTTCTCATCTTTGTCTCCTTTGATTGGATAAGATATAACAGTTTCAGTTTTATCAGAAATAGAATTTGATTTAGAAGACTCATGTTGCTTTTGAAAAATATTTTCAAATTCGAAGAAAGTTTTCTTTTTATTTTTAAAAGATGAATTCAATTTGTCGTATTTGAAACCAATAGATTTAAAGTCATGATCATCATAATCAATTTTAATTTCAGATTTAACCTTCACTGCTTCTTCTGTTTTGATCTTAGGAGGATCAGGTGAAGAAGTCTCAGACTTTACAAAGGTTTCAAGAATGTGAGGTATCAAAATGACAGGAGCATCACCCGATGTTTAAAAATTATAAAGATTTCCGGGTGCTTTCTTTAATGTCTCAACATCTTGATGACCCAAACCAGTTTTGGCATTGTAAAAACGAGTATCCTTTTGGTTACTGGTTAATATTTTCAAAGTCTATTCTGTTTGACCTCGTTTAAAATTTAAATCTTCCAATTCCTTAATCTTAGTATATGCTTCAGTTCGGTCTTTCAACACAATATCATACTTCAGTGTTAAATCAAGGTTTTTATCTTTCAAAGAAGTTAATTCTTTTTGTAGTTCAGATATTTTTGTTTGAAGGTTTATCTTATCCAGTTTTAAAACATTCTTTTGTTAGAACATAAATATGTTCTATTTAGGAACTTTAGTAAAGTAATCCATACAATTGTTATTGGGCCTTGTATATGGGTTTGGGCTTTATGTGTAACAAGGGATGTGGGGTATAAATAGAGTCTGTTTAGTTCATTTGTAGGTAAGTTTCATTCATCATGTAGCCTGTGTACGAGTTCTTTGCTCTGTAGTGTAGTTTTACTTTCAATAAATAAAACTACAGATTCTGTCCCAATTCCTTGTTCATCTTATCAATCAATCTATCTTTGATCTCATTGGACCTAACAAGTGGTATCAAAGCCGAATGCAGAATTATTCTACGACGATCGAGATCAGATTGCATTGAAAGAACAGTCAATGTGGAAAATTTCGAATTTGTTGATTTGGTGTTTTTTTGAATAATCTTTGATGCTAAATTGATTCTGAGGTTATGGACGATCATCATAGAATCAATGAATTTGTTTAATTTCAACAAATTTGAAGTAATTGATCGATTTTGAGACTTTTTGTTCCAAAACTATTCATTCACTGTGTTGAGATCAAATTGTGGTATAGAGTCGAATTTAGACAAGATAATTAACTTTAATTATCCTCCAAAGTTGTTTTCGAACCTGCTCTTAAAAGCTTATGATAGTCCAAGATCAATGAATCTTAGAAAGAGAAAGTAGAGAGAGAGAGAGCAAGTAAGCGCAAACTATGAATGTATTGAATGATGCGTGAGAAGTTCTTACAAACAACCAAGACCAAAGGGACGTAAATACCCTTGGTCAGATACAACACAGATGGACTCTAAACACAGTATTTGACCAAGTCCTATAAATACAATGATTACTATAAAATCAGACCTAACAATCTCCCCCTTAGTAATCATTGGCGCTTTGGTTTTCAAAACTCATCTTCTAAATCAGCACGGACCAACAAAGCGACTTTGTGAAGCTTTCTGACTTTTAAGAAAAAATTTCTTCTCAGCATTTTTCAGATTGAGTTTTCTTTGCATCAGCTTGAGCTCTAAACGACACACCTGTTTTAAAAGACCTTGAATGAACTATGGTGATCGGAGCAGAAACAGCAAAAGAAGTAGTTGTAGCTGAGAGAATAGAATCTTTGAGAGAATCTTGATCAGCAGATAAACGTTTAAGCTCTTTGTCTCTTTAACTTCTCCTTGACTTCTCCCCCTCATGACCTTGATGATCTGGATCAACTTGGTCATGCAAATGTTGGAGACGAAACAACATAAGATCTGCAAAATCAAAGAAACGGAGAAAATAGGGAAGGTTTGCGTGACCTGTTGGTTGCGCAAAGCGAGGTTTGCGTGACCTGCAGGTTGCGCAAAGGGAGGTTTTCGTTACACGCGGGTTGCACAAAGCAAGGTTTGCGTTACACGCGGGTTGCGTAAAGCAAGGTTTGCGTTACACGCGGGTTGCGCAAAGCAAGGTTTGCGCGACCAACTGTTGATGCAAAGCTGACTTAACTTCAGAAAAATTTACCTTTGTAAGCTCATTGACTCCCCCTACACAAATGCACTAGATATGACAATTCAAGATAGCAATTTGTGTAGAAAATCAGACACTCCCCCTCAAAAACAGATATGAACTTTTTAGAAATTTCTCCTTGTTCACTCCCCCTTGAATAATGCACAAACCCATTAAAATATATTTATGAGAACACAATGATCAAATAACAATGTAGAAAGAAAAATGTACTGAATATAAATTTTGAAACAACTAAACATATAAAAATTTAAACATAAACAAATAAAATTCTACTTAGTAAAAAATCACAAATTTATCAATCAGTTGAAATCAAACATGTGTTGTTGGATACAGAAACAAGTTTCATTGCATATCAAGTTAAAACATGTTCAGTTTTAAAAACTTTCATCCATCTATTCAGTGTGCTCACATGAGAATCTTCGATTAGCTTCAAGAAAATGCAATTCTAAAAATATAATAGAGAACTTTGCATGTACTCACACTAAGCCATCAAGAATTAAGATTTTCACAATTTTATAGGTTTATTGCAACTCAAACATATCACCAAGAATCATGAGATGTGTGCTCATTGGCATCTTTTAGCATTGTGCACATTGGCATCTTGACATGAGTGTGCTCTTTGGCATCTTTTAAGCTCGTGCACTTTGGCATCTTTTAAATCAAAAAGTTTATTAAGTAAAGAACATGTCGTAAACGTAACTTTCTATCTGACCCTATTGCAGGATTTGAGTCAGTTGCTCCCAGACCAGTTGGCCTTAGGGGACTAGGTGTCAAGCACCCCTTGGAACTTACTCTCCCAGATCAGAAAGGCTACATCGACATATCCAAAACCCATTCATACTAGTAGAACATGACTTTCGATCTGGTTCTATTGAAAGATTTGGGTTCGATCACTCCCAGACCAAATGACCTTAGGGGACCAGATGACAAGCATCCCACAGAACTTACTTTTCCAAACCAGAAAGGCCACAGGTACAAACTTTTAAACTTAGAGATTTCTGAATTTTATATATATTTTCATCTCAATCACCCAGTTTTACATAAAAGTGCTTAGCCCATATTTTTCATTACGATCTAAAATTCTGCCTTTTTAGGGTTTCTAAGCATTGTAAACTATAAAAATTCCGAATCACACAACTTTAAAGCAGTAATAAAAGTTTCAAACATGTTGCTGACTTTTCAACTTTTGTAAGACTTGAAAGTTGAACATATTAAACTTTAATATTAACAAAGCAACTTGAAAATTTATCCTAGACACACAATTTATTCAAACTAAAATAATTTGTAAAACGTTACTTTATAGAATAAAATTTGTAAAAGTTTAAACTTTTAATTAATATTTAGTCGGAACAAAATAAAATTCAATTATTTTATCTTTCACATTAAAAAAAATTTGTGTCTCAAATTAAAAAAAATAAGGGTTAGACAAAATCAAAAGAAAGTTGAACAATCTCAGATTCAAAAAATATTTGAGAAAACTGGAATAACATCATAATCAGAGATGAATGCAGCGGAAATAAAAGCAGATGTACTCACAGTATCTCATAAATCAGAATGCTTAAAGCATTGAAGAACGAGTTCTAGACTGACATGTCTAGAAGTCAAAGTCCTTGAAGTACGGGTTCTGAGCTGAAGTACTCAGAAGCCAATATTCACTTACTCCCCCTTAACATGAGATGCCTGCAACTTTGAATCAGATAGAGATTTTGGTACCCACTTGTATTTGGGCCCGTGAAAGTTAGTTGCAGTTCTTATGGGGAAATACTTGTTAAATTTTATAGTATAGACACAAGAAGTATTATCAGACAAATAATCACAATCATCAGAAGAGAAAGCATAATCATCTGAACTAGAATCAGAAGAAGAATATGAGACATTTTTGGAAATTTGAAACATTTGCTTTATAGAATATTTTGAAACTTCATTACAATAAGCAAATGAATCACTTTTATAATGTTTGTCTACATATCGAACTCCATCAAACATAGAATCAGTAGATGTCTGCTTTGATTTCCAGATCTGCCTTCTTGACTTGCTCAAAGTCCTATCTGTAAGAATTGAATCGGAAGAATTAGGACTGTCAGAAATAACTTTATCTTGTTTCTTCGACTTCTTTGACTTTCTTCTTTTACACTTAGGTTTATAATATTGATCACTGAGCGTAAAAGAATCATCAAGAATTTTAGACGAAATATTTAAATCAGAAGAAATATTTTTACCTAAGCAACCAATCTGATCAACTAATAAATTTGAATTTGCCTCGGAGTCTGAATTATTTTGAGAAAAGATTTTAAAATTAGAAACTTCCTTTTTGCTTTCCTTAGAATCAGAAGAAAGGCTAAAAATAGAATCTGGTTTTTGAGAAAATAAATTTTCTTCAAGACTAGACGTCATGAAAGAAAGAATAATATCAGATTCAATTTTCTTTAAAATATTTTGATCTTCTATCTTATCTTCAAGATCGATGATTTTGCTTTCTAATACTAACGGAGGAGTATATTTCTTAGAATCATAAATGATTGGAGAAACATTTTCCATATCAGAATTAGAAGCATAAGGATCAATAAAATCATCAGATATTGAAGATTTGACAGGAGATATATCATTTAAAATTTTCTTCCTCTCCTTGATTTTTCAAGAAAATATTTTGCATTTTCGCTTGTGTAAACAAAAGGAATTTCCTTTTTCTTGTTATTTGTCCTTTTCTCATTTTTCGAGTTCTAACACTTGCTTTTCACTGGTACAATGAAATTTGAACTGAGGAGCATAGTGTGCAAGAGTTAGATAATCGTATTTATATAAAGTAGGAACTTCGTTTATCACTTTGTTTAAACAATGAGGATTGTCAAAACCAAGTCCCCACCTTTGTTTTAAAGCTTCTTCACTCCTCGGTTTGTTCATAAAAATTGTTTGTTCAGATTGGTTTCTTCGATAAAGCTTTTCTTCTAACTTATTTATTTTATCTGAAAATTCATCTTTTAAAGAAGTCATAGCAGTCAAAGATTCAAGATAAGTCTTGTTTGAATTATCCAAATCATCCAATTACTTTTGAAAGATGTCTTTTGTGTTTTCCAAAATAGATTTTTCATCTTTCAAAGAAATTTTCAATTTGTCAATCAAATCTGACTTTTCAGAATTTAAATTCTTTTCAGATAAAAGTTTTGAACGCAAATCACATAAAGCATTAATTATGATATTCATCTGAGAGGTAATGAAATTATAATCAAATTCAGAATATACCTCATCTTCATCAGAATCAGAATCGTCTGACTGGTTATCTCCAACCAAGCACATCTGAGCGATCTCGACGTTTGCAGCTTCGTCGTCAGAGTGATCCAGCCAGAACTCTTCTTCTGCCAGTAAAGTTGTTCCGTTCTCTCTTTTCTCAGCCAGCTCCAATTTCTTTCTGTAGTAAGCTGAGTCCTTAACCTTCTTTGCTCGACACTCCTTTGAAATGTGCCCAGGCTTTCCACAGTTGTAGCAGGTTGTAGTCTTTGGCTCAGGCACTTTGACATTAGAACCTGAAGTGAAGCGAGAAGTGTTGGAGCTCGAACGAGGCTGGAACTTTTTCTGGTAATGCTGAGAGAGAAGGATCATTGCTTTCTATAGTGCCTCACCATCGCCATCAGTTGATCCATTGTAAGCGTTATCAGACGACGCTTGTTCTGTTAATTGCTTCGTGAGGATAGCAACCGGGTCTACTGTTTTCTTGTTTTTCTTATCTAGTTTGGACTTCTTCTCTATCACCAAGCTCTCAGCAGTCATCAGAATTTCATATAATTCCTGAATCTGCATAGTTGAAATCCGAACATCGTTCCTCAGTCTGTGACATGATTTGTTCCATTCAGGCTGAAGAGCATTAAGGAATTTCAGATTCGTTTCAAGCTCTGTCTTTATCACATTTATCTTTCGGAGATCATTCAGCACTGCACAAAATCTGTTGAAAACACTCTTTATAGACTCACTGTCTTTAGCCTTGAACTCCTCAAAGTTATTCATGAATCGTGTATGACGGAGTTGAGTTGCAACGGATGAACCAAGCATAATCTTTTCCAATTGAGCCCATAACAGATTTGGATAATCTTTGCAATGATCAACCCGGTTATAGACAGAGTTAGGTAAAGCAAGCATCAGATTAGCTTTCAGCTCTCGATCAGCTTTCATTCGTGAAGCCTCTTCAGATGTTGGAGGAGTATCTTTATTAGGCTTTACGAAAGGTCCTTCAGTTAGAGACTTCATCATGTTCTCTCCATTAGCTTGACGCTCGATGAAGTTCAGAAACCGATCTTGCCATTGAGTGAATTCGTTTTCATCCACAAGAACTGGAGGACGTGTTTCAGATCCCAAGGACATCATCCGATCGCTTGTGTAGAACTTAGCTTGAAAGGCAAACTTTGCAGAATCCATTACAGATAATCAGAAAAATTGCTAAGTGTGAGACTTGCGCAAAGTTGAACTTTGCGTTATAGGAAGAAGACGCAAACTAGAACTTCTCGATAGCAGTAGGAAACGTAAACTTGAGCTTTGCGTAAGAAGGCGATTGCGCAAAGTAGCTTTGCGTTAGTCGAGTGAGACGCAAACTGAAGTTTTCGGAACAAGAAGGTCGTGCAAATTGTGCTTTGCGGGACAAGAAGGTTGCGCAAACTACGCTTTGCGTAAGACGAGGTTTGCGTAAGACGTTGAATACGCAAAGCTTACTTTGCGTTAGCTGAAGGTTGCGCAAATTGGACTTTGCGTAAGCTAACTGATACACAAACAGAACTTTGCGTATGTCTAGTGATGCGATAACTTTACTTTTCGTGATGCACTGTATACGCAAAGTTCACTTTGCGTGAATACCTCGATGAGAAAACCTGAAAAACATGAACAAAATTAGTAGAACACACAAATCAAACTATGAACTTGCGCAAACTAGGAAGAACTTGCGCAAAGTAGAGATCTAGCGCAAATCGATAGAAAATCAATAAAACTTCCAAAAACTCGATTTCAAAACAAAATTTGAAGAAATTTTCTTCTATAAAACCTTTTGAAAACAACTTTTTAAGACAATTCAATCAACAAAATCGATTAAACACCTCAAAATCAAGATTTCATAAATCACACAGTTCGTAAACAACGAGTTTTCAAAAAAAACACGATTTCTCAAAATTCAACTTCTAAACTTGAAATTCTTGAAAAATGATGTGAATAACAAATGATTTTCCTTTAAAAATGAATTCAACAAACCAAATTTCAAACAAATTCAATCAAAAACACCTCTGAATTTGATGATAAATCAAGAAAACGAGATTTTCTTGAAAAATCAAGAAAATCGATCAAATTTTCGATTTTAAACCACAAATTCAGAAACGAAATTCAATCTCTCAATCCTCTAAAGATTCAAATGGCTCTGATACAAATTGATAGTCCAAGATCAATGAATCTTAGAAGGAAAGTAGAGAGAGAGAGCAAGTAAGCTCAAACTATGAATGTATTGAATGATGTGCGAGAAGTTCTTACAAACAACCAAGACCAAAGGGACTTAAATACCCTTGGTCAGATACAACACAGATGGACTCTAAACACAGTATTTGACCAAGCCTTATAAATACAATGATTACTATAAAATCAGACCTAACAACTTATCTCAAAATTCGAAATACAGAAGGTTAATTTGAAGAAAAGTTGGAAAAATATTCGAGATCCACAGAATTCGCATGATCAGATGAAGAACTCGCATGGTTTGAAGAACTCGCATGAAAATTAAAGAATTCGCATGGAAAGAATTCGTATAGTTAAAATTGTTGAAGAATTCGCATGATCAGAATTCGCATAACCTTTGAAGATGAATTTTTGAAGATTTGAAGATGTTAGAGCATATAATTGTTGGATTCAAGATCATAAAGATTGAAGACAAAAGTTCAAGAAGTCAAAGCTGGAAAAGTCAATTCTCATTAAAAATCAAAGTCTTTGTAATAAAATGTCAAAGTCAATGTAATTGTATTTTGTTTTTCCTTTGTAATTGGTAGAGGGTATAAATACCTTATGTTCTTGTTTTTATAATTAGATGTACACGATTCAGATTGAGAGAATATTTTAGAGAGAGAGAAAGAGAGTAGTGAGAGAAAGCTTGTAATATGTGATTGAAATCAAAAACTTGTGATTACAAATTCTCATCTTGATTGTTTTTGTATTGATTAGAACTTGAAATAGGGAATAAAAATTGGTATCAGAGCAGATCCAAAAGTGAAATCAAATCAAGAAATGGTCGACAATGTGTTCGTGAAAGTTTAGATCGATTTCTGAGTGTTTGTGCAAATTTCAAGTTGTAATCGATTAGAGTTTGTATGTTAAGTGTAATCGATCAAGTTTGTTTAGTTAATTTCACGAATTGCACTGTATTTGATCTTAAATTTGTTGATTTTGTATGTTTCGAGTTCACGAGTTTCATATACACTGTAAATCGAGTCAAGATGTATCAATTTGTGTTTGTTTTTGTAATTCCTGCATTGTAATCTATTCTAGAATTGAATTTGAGGATTTCTGCAAAGTTTCGAAACAATTGAAGAAGATTTGAGTCGAAAATCGATGAGAAAGTGAAGTTTTGGTCGATATTCTGAAGAACGCACAAGATCTGAGAAACGCGCTAGTTCATCTGAGAAACGCACAAATTCTTCGATAGAACGCGCAAGCTGAAGAATTTCATTTTTGCCCAAAACGCGCAAGGCATTATTAGCGAGTTCTAGAAACTCGCTAGTTGAAGTCTGCGAGTTTTGAAAGTTGGGAAAATTTTCTAAGTACCAAAACACGCATGTAGTGATTAGCGAGTTCTAAAAACGTGCTAGTCTAAGTGTGCGAGTTTCATCAGGAACAGGGTTCTACGAGTTCATTCATCGTGCGAGTTTTAAAATCTAAGAAAATTTTCTAAGTGTTGGAACGCGCAAGCCATGGTTAGCGAGTTTGCTCAAACGCGCAAGTTGTGCCTAGCGAGTTTTGGGAACGCGCACGTCTCTATTAGCGTGTTTCAACGTGAATAGTTACTTGCGTGTTTTAGATATCAGCGAGTTTCAGCTATCTGCGAGTTTATTCAGAACACGCAAGTCTTTGCGTGCGAATCTCAAAAACGCGCAAGCTTTATTCTGCGGATTTTTCAGCAATAGTAACTTGCGAGTTCTACAGTGACTTGCGAGTTTTGTCACTTAGTCAAATTTTTCAAAATTTCTGTTTTTTCTATATTTCAAGTATTTCTATATTTTTGAGATTTCATTTTGGACTAACGATCATTTTTTTTTCAAGTTCTTTGTGTAACAGATAATTCAAGATGAGTTTTTCAGCAGAAGAGGTAAAGGATTTCACTGTAAATGATTTCATGACTACAATGGAAGCTATGATGGTTAAAGTTGAAGATCTTCAAGATAAATTGGTAAAGGAAAAGGACAGAGTTACTAGAAGAAATGAGAAGATCTTTGAGCTTAATAAGACTGTAATTGAAAACAAAGTTCAGATTGATTTTCTACGAAAATCTGCTTCAGTTTTTAAACATGAAAAAGATTGTTTTGAAAAGAAGATTTTTGATGTTGAATATAAATTTTCAAAGTCTGATTTAGAAAAGAAAAAATTTGTACTAACCGTTTATAAATTGCAGGTTGAGAACGAGAGTCTAACGAAAAAGGTAAATGATTTGGAAGCTAAACTTCATGTGATTGGTCAAACAGATCATACCATTTTTCTAAATACACCTATTGAAGAGTCTGATATTATAGAAAAATGGGAAATAGGTTATGATAATCCCCATTACTTACAAAAAGCTATCAGAAAATAGCCAGGTCTATATAATGCAAATTATATGTATACTGCTAAAAATAATCCTCATTTGAAACCCAAATTTATCACCAAAGCATCAAAAGAAGTTGAGGACAAAGAAGATGAGAAAAGAATGAATTTGAAGAAAATGCAACTACCATTCTGTTATGAAAGACTGAATGATAGTTATCTTTCTAAAACACGAAAAGTTCTATCAGATGACTATTTTGTTAGCTATTCTGTTACTGAGATGGAGGCAAAACCTGCAACTGCAAAAGTTTATTTTCCTCCACTCATTCTAGAAAGCAAAATAGTTGAGCTTGACAATGTTTTATCTGAAGAAAGAATTTTGGTTGATATAGAACAAGCTGTGTTTTCTACAGTGTTGAAGAACACATATTTTCATTTTAAATCTAAAGTGTGTTCTCCATCTTCTAAAGAACCTCAATCTTCAATTGATGATTTTGATGATTTATTTGAGTCTGAAAATGATTTTCTTAATTCTGATAGTGGGTGTGTTAAGGAAATTGAAATGTTTGACTTCAATGCACCACTTCCAGATCATTCTTCTTTTATCTTTAATGATGAAAGCTTTGAAGACAAGGAACATAGTCTGATAACTAAGAACTCTGAGCTTAAGAAGAAAATATCAGAATTGGAGATAAAAATGGCTAAGGACAAAGATAAGTTTGAAAAGAAGTTCTCAGAGCTTTCCAGGCAGAGTTGTGAAGAGAAGAAGGTGATTGAGCTTAAATGTTCTAAGCTTTCTCAACAGATTTCTGATTTTGAGAAAGTGATCATTTTAGAAAGAGAAAAGTTTGCCAAGGAAAAGAAGGCTATTGAGCAAAAGAATGTTGAATTCTTTAAGGAGATATCAGATGGAAGAAAGGATGCTGAGAAGGGTTTTGAAGATGAAAGAAGTATTTTTGAGGAGGAGATAAGGAAATTAACTGCAAAGCTATCTGAGATATCTACAAATACATTGAAAGAGCAGAAAGCGAAGTCTGAGTTCAAGACGAAGATTGACCAACTTATCAAAGAAAGAGACAATTATTCTTCAAAGATAAAACAGCTTGAGAAAGTTATTTCTAAGATGGTGGTGGTAACTGAGTTTAAGACTCCAGAGTCAATTATCCACACACCTAGAGATGATTCAGCTGATTCGGAATGCTCATTCAAGACAGCTGCAAGCTCATTTCATAAGACCGTTTCTTCCAAAAGGTCAGTTAAATCTTCTGATCAGATTCGTACAACTAACATTTTCTATGATTGGAAAATAGATGGTTCACGTACACATAGAAGGAGAAGAAAAAGATATGAAAAAGAGAAGCTGGCTTCGAAGGTGAAACCGGTTGAAGATGAGAAGAAAGGAAAGAAATCATGTGTACATGAGACAAAAGCAAAGAAGAACAAAGCACGTAAAGGTAAACCTGATCATATCTACATGAGAGATCAATTAATCCGATTGTCAGGTAAGAAACACTATTATTCTTATTGTCGTACACATGATCATGTTCATAAAACAAGTGATCATTTATGGTATGGTTCTTATTCCGTTACTCCCATTCGAACTGCAACTAACACATATGGACCCAAATACTAGTGGGTACCAAAACCGAAAGTTGATTTTGTGTTGCAGGCACCTCAAGTCAAGGGGGAGTAAGAGAACTAAGGCTTCTAAGTAAATCAGCTTAGGACCAGTATTTCAACGGCGTTTGACTTCTAAACACAACAGTTTAGGACTCGTACTTCAAAGATCAAAAGCAATGATACTCTCGGGCTGATATGAAGATGTACTCAGATACTCAGAAAAGGAAATCAACCTTTAAGGGGGAGTACATAAATTTTTCTGGAAATATGTATTCGGAAGATATGACGAACTACACTTCAAAGGGAGTTGTAAATCTCTATCATGTGCCTTTTACTGCCAAATTTCAGATGCATATTTTCAGGGGGAGTAAAAGCTTATGACTTCTGATTACTTCAGATCAAAACTCGTACTCTCATTGTTTTATTGCTTTATGTCTTTTACATTTGAATAAGTTTTTGTGAATAAAGTTGCTTTGACATGACTTTGAGACTTGTGCAGAATGAGAGGAAGCTATCAAGATCATATCTTTATGACTTCAGCTGACTTCATGAGATTTAAGACGAAGCAAAAAGGTTAAATTTCTTATCTTAATCTCATATATGGTTGAAAGAAGAACAACTTTCAATCATAGAAAACATGTTCTTAAATGTTCAAACGACTTCCCGATTCTTAATCAGATTTCATGAATTGGAAGTGTTATTTTAAATGTTTTCATTATTATTTTTGAGCTTCAATGTTTAACAAACCGTGTGTTTCCAAAGATAAATACTTGCGTATTTTCTTTTCATATACTTTTAAGTATTTACAGACACCGGTTTGAATTTTTGTTCAAAATGTTCTTACCATGTCTCAAATTTGAAACATATTTTTCGATGGTAAGACACCCCGCTTGTATTTCAATGAATTTTTTAGCGTCATTTCATTTCGAAACGTCATTTCAAGAATGTCTATATTTTGGTTCATATAGACAATATCCATTATTCTTGACCATAAGCTTTAATTTGTTTTATCATTTCATTTATGATCATTTTTTATACAATGTAAGATTTTCAAACAAGTCTTTTGCATTCATTCATTCATTCAATATACTTGTTTGAAAATACTTCTTTGATTCAAAATGCTCATATCTTCATGATTATATCTCTGAGCATATACATATCTGACTTGTATTTGAGCTTTAATTGTTCAAGTTAAACCATATTGAGAAACATTATGCTTTCTAGGATTACATGGGTTCTTTGTGCTAGGACTTAAATGAACTTCTATGGATTCACGATTACCAGTGTTTCCTACCCAAGAAGTTAAACCTTTAGTGATTGAGTGTGAGGAGTCAAAAAGAAATGAGTGTGGGATGAGTGATGAGGTAAAATGGAAATGAGAGTTTGGTTAGATGTGAGCTTAATGATTAAAAGAAAGAGGGTGTGAGATCAGAGTAAAAGAATATCAAACTCTGCACCAACTACTTTCTGAGCCGGGAAGCCACATTACTAATGTTTCACAATTCTTCGTGAACATTATTGAAACATGCAACTAGCCCATGCCAACTTTTGATACTACCCCACCAACTACTCATTTTCTTCTTAAAAAGAAAATGTTTTATATTTTTATGGGGACGCAACACATTATCTGTCTAATTTTCATTTGGAAAATCTGGATATTGAAAAAAAAGGAAGTCTGCCCCACTTTCGCACTTCAATCATGCACATTGAGTCTGTGTTTATCTATTGTTGTCTCAGTGGTTTACACTATGTTGAGCCTTTATAAAAGCAATGATCATGTGCTTAATTCTTTCTACACATGCACGAACACAAAAGGAATTTTTTTTTCTTGTTATAACATTCATAGAAATTTCCTTTGTGGTGTTTCGATGATTGGATGGAAGCCCTGGGGGAGTGAACATCAAAAAGCTCCTTTCCAATGTGTATTCGTTACACACAGTGACTTTGTGTTACTGACAAACATTTTAACTGATTCATTTGTTGATTCAGGTGTTATCTTCCTATTTTGTCTGGATTTGAAAAGATCTAGATGGTGACTTGACAAGTGAATCAGAGGCTCTTGACAAATCAGAATGGTCAAAGACATTTCTTGGGAAAGTTTTGATGATATTGATGCTCTAATCATCAAAAAGGGGGAGAAGATAAAGATTTGAAGAAATGTCCATTACAAGTATTTGTTTCAAGAGATGTTTGAAAAGGAAAGTTTAATTCAAGATATGGTAGAGATGTTCAAGATTTGATTGAACTGAAAGACTTTGAAGATTATTTGTTGTAGCAAGTCGTGCTAAATCTGAAGATAATTTCTTTCTGAAGTTTAAAAGAGTATTGTGATAGTTCTGAAGAGATTATTGAAGATTGTTTCTACCACCTTTGGGAGAGAATTTTTCTGAGACTTATCAAAGAGGAATTTCATGGTGTTAAGGGGGAGTTTGTAAATCATGTTTGTATCAAAAGGGAGATTACAAAAGAAGATAAAGGTTGATCAAAGGGGGAGTTATTTCAATTGAGCTTAAACAGAGAAGATCGCATTGCTAAATCTTTTAGTAATGATCTTGATCCAAAGGGGGAGATTGTTAGAGCATATAATTGTTGGATTCAAGATCATAAAGATTGAAGACAAAAGTTCAAGAAGTCAAAGCTGGAAAAGTCAATTCTCATTAAAACTCAAAGTCTTTGTAATAAAATATCAAAGTCAATGTAATTGTATTTTGTTTTTCCTTTGTAATTGGTAGAGGGTATAAATACCTTATGTTCTTGTTTTTATAATTAGATGTACACGATTCAGATTGAGAGAATATTGTAGAGAGAGAGAGAAAGTGAGTAGTGAGAGAAAGTTTGTAATATGTGATTGAAATAAAAAACTTGTGATTATGAATTCTCATCTTGATTGTTTTTGTATTGATTAGAACTTGAAATAGGGAATAACATTGTTCAAAGTAAAGAATTCGCATGCTAGAGTGATGCAAAAAGTACAGAATTCACATGTTCGTCTGATGTGAAAAGTTGATACGAATTCCAATGGTCAAAAAGTTTTCTATGTGAAGAATTCATAGGTAGTCGTATGCGAAATGTTCAGAATTCGTATATGTGAGTCATGCGAGAAGTGAAGATTTCGCACATAGGCGCATGCGAAAAGTTAGAATTCTCACGCATGCCTATGCGAATTATGGTGTTAGGCTAATGCCATCATGCGAATTGTGCTTCAGTGAATAGTGATCTGCGAATTGCTAGTGTTATGCGAAAAGTTTTGATGTTTTTGAAAAAATTGACTGTTCTGAACCCTGTTTGATACAAGTTTGCCCTGTTCCCGAGCTTTTTACGCTGAATGCATATGTGCCATCACTCTTATCATATGTTGGTCACATATCCTTAGCAACTGATCAAATTTTCACGAGTGCTCATGCTTTTCAATATTTTCAGATTCTGGGTTTGAGGATTTAGTCTCTGATCAGATTGAGTTAGCTGCCTGAGCATTTGCAATCATCAGTCTGGAAAGCTTCTTTTGTTGTTAAGACCGTTGAGAGCACTTAATCATTCTTCTGATCTGATCAATCAGTAGTTTGAGCGACTGCAATCATTTTTCTGATGCTTGAGTTTTGATTCAGAATCCTGAGTGCTTATAATCATCCAGCTGATTCGTGAAGAAAGGAGTTATGGGTTTGATTGTTCAGTATTCTGGAAAGCAGTCAGAAAATGAGCATATCTCATTAGTTGTTGGAACATTTATCAGTCTTCTAACCCTTGCCTTGTAGTGTTGCTACCGGATGCTACCGCCCGTAAGCTGATCAGATGAAGTTCTTAAGCTGAAATCTTATTTCAATTCGAGGTTCAAAGATAGATCATATGTTATACACTGAAGATGTACTTGGTTGTCATTTCAATATTCAACACATATCATTCTTGTGGGCATACGGAATGTGTTGGGTTTACAAGAGTCAAAAGTTTTCTTTATGTGCACTTAGTCGAGGTTATGGTCTACATCAGATCTGGTATTATAGTTGAAACTTCATGGATAAGAGGTACTTTCAAGGGGGAGCTAGAGGATCTTTGAAGTTTATGCAACACTAAGTTTTATAAAGAAATCAAGGGGGAGAGGAGCTGAAGCTGGAGCTTAAAAGAGAATGATTACTTTACAAAACTTAGGGGGAGAATGTTAGAACATAAATATGTTATATTTAGGAAGTTTAGTAAAGTAATCCATACAATTGGTATTGGGCCTTATATATAGGTTTAGGCTTTATGTGTAACAAGGGATGTGGGGTATAAATAGAGTATGTTTTGTTCGTTTGTAGGTAAGTTTCATTCATCATGTAGCCTGTGTACGAGTTGTTTGCTCTGTAGTGTAGTTTTACTTTCATTAAATAAAACTACAGATTTTGTCCCAATTCCTTGTTCATCTTATCAATCAATCAATCTTTGATCTCATTGGACCTAACATCTTTTCTTCTTCCCTTTTTGCTGCTAAGGTCTTATAGATCAAAGCTTGATATTGATGTCCCTGAGTGATACTCTTTTGTTGTTTAAAATTTTCTTTCAATTTTTGAAACTCAGAGTTCATTAAGGTTAATTGGGACATCAAATTCATAACCTCTTCATTTTTATAAAAAGTTTCAGAACTGTCAGAATGAGAGTGTACCTTAGAATCAGAGTCTTCGTTCAGATGAGACATGAGATTGTAGTGAACTTGAGTAAGATTCACTTTGACTTCTTCTTCTTCATCTGAATATTCAAACCAAATCTCCTCTTCAGCTTTCAGTACTTTGCCTCTCTCAAGAGCTTTAGCCAGCTGAGCCTTTTTGGCATAGTACTCGTAATTCTTTACCCTCTTTTCTGGACATTCTCTGACAAAGTGACCGGGTTTTCAACAGTTGAAACACTTGCCAACTTTCTCCTTTACCTTCTCTTCTCACTTCTCCTCTTTCTTCTCCTCTTTTCTTTCTTTCTACTTATCAAACTTTCCTTTGTACTTGATGGATTTGTAAGAATCAGGTTTAGACTTGTTGTAGAATTTCTTCCTTCCAAACCTTTTGTGAATGTTTGATGTCAACAGTGCAAGTTTCTCAGCAAACTCTGTCAGTTCATTCTCAGATTCCTCTTCCTCCTCCTCAGAGATATAAGATGAGGTAACAATATCGGATACAAAAGCTTTCTGATTTCCAAGCTTTGCAGAAACTGAACTTCCCTTGATTAATGTACCTTTACCTTGAGCCAGAAGAGCTAAAGAATCTTCAACTTTCTTTGGCTTTTATTTAATTTGAAGCAACTCCTTGTTCACCACTGCTTGTTCCTTAACTTTGTCCTCGTGCTGGTTCATGACACAAAACAAATCATTTAACTTCTCTTCATCCATGCCTTTATTCATCTGCAATTGAATAGAATAGACATCCCACTCCGGTTGAAGATTTTTTCTGAACTTGAAATTGATCTCAGATTCTGACTTTTGAACTCTATTCCTCCGCAAATCATTTAGAATAATGTTGTATCTGTCATAAGCATCCCTCAGTGATTCCCCTTCCTTTGCCTTCAAATCCTCATATGCAGTAATGCTTTGGTTTCTCTTTGTCTTCATAGATTTGGCAGATCCCTGAAATTTCTTCTCCAATTCATCCCAGATATCTTTCGCAGAGTCCCGACTGTCAACTTTGTTAAAAATATCATTCGGAATAGCCATGATCAAGAATGTAAGAGCTTGAGCATCCCTTTCAACTAACTCTTTGTCTAGCTCACTGTATTGGATCGGATCTCTTGCCACTATTCTTTTGGGGATTTCTGGATTGGTGTCAGTTGCTGGTATTCTTGCAACAGTTACGTGCGGGAAATGTGGTCCATTAAGAATAGATCCCATCAGTTTCTTCTCTTGGTTGTTCAAGAAATTGATCATCCGTTTTCTCCATTGTGGGTACTCATCTGCTTGAAGCACCAGAGGTGTGGATTTGGAATACATGCTTAAAAGATCTCTAGACATACTTGTTGAATGAGAAGAAATATTGAATATACTTGCTTGAAGGGATCGTCCAAAGAATCAGAAACAAATTTGACTTAGAAAGTCAACACTGGTCAAATACTTGAAAAACTCGGAAAAAAATTCTAAGTGTCAGAAGTCGCAAACAACTGGAAGTGAACAGTAGCTTGTCGCAAAGGCCAAGTGGTCGCAGATCAAAGACCACTTGACGTCGATAGTGGTCTGCGCATTTTAACTTGTCTCAAAAGGAAGGTTGCGCATTCTGAAGAATCACTTGTCGCAATCACTCTGCGCGTTCTATACTTAGAGAAATTTTCGAACTCTTACTTAGCGCAATGCGTCTGAGTTTTCTATACTTAGAAAAAATTCCAAGAATTCACTTGACGCGAAGAGTTACTTGTCGCTGAGCAAGAAGTCGCAGATCACACAAAACAATCTCAAGAAGTCGCAAGAAGTGCTTTGCACGTTCTGACTCTTCGCAAGAGGCACTCTGGGTGTTCTGAACTTAAGAAAAAAAATTCAAGAGCTTTGCGTGTTCTTGGAAGAAGTCGCAAACTACAAGAAATATCAAACTTTCTTCGGTCTGTGCGTTTTTCCAATCTGCGTGTTTTTCGATTTGTGTGTTCTTCAGATGAACTTCATACAACTTTGAATCTTGCGAGTTCTTCACTGAACTTGCAATTTTTCGGCCATTTTTCAACAAAACCTGCAATCACAGCTTGAAACTTCATGGGGTTGATCGATTTTACAAATAGAACAAGTTTCTAATACATCAAATCGAGTAAAAACAACAAAATTACACTGATTCGATTCAAAGTACATTGTTCGAACTTTTTGAACAAAAAATACGCAAAAATCCATAATTGAAAAGGATACAATGCGAATTTGAAGATGGAATTCAAACAATAAATGTTCCAATACACTATGTGATCACTGTGGAATCATTTTCTTGCATCAAAATCGATTCTGACTCTGAGGAATTATCAGACACTGACCTTTCAGAGTTTGATGAATCCTTAGCACTCTTGACAAACTCTTTCAAAAGATTTGCATGAAAAAGCAATTTCATAAGAAATAAGCCTCTCTCCCTATCTGACAAGCCAAAATCAACTCCTGTTGATAAGGCTACTGCTACTTGCTATAACTGTGAGAAAGTTGGGCATTTTGCTAGCGAATGCTGGTCAAAGAAAATCTTCAAACCTTCCACATCCAGGAAAAACAACGATACCAAATACCTCAAGCTGAAAGAAAAATATCAAAAGCTGAAAGGTTTCAAGCGAAAAGGTAAAGGTCTTATTACTGAAGAGCATGATTGGGATGAATCAGAAGAATCAAGTTCTGATGAAGAAGAAGTCGCTAATATCTATCTTATGGCTGAGATTAAAGAAGAAGTGGAAGAACCAACTGGAACTTCTATGAGTTACATCTCCTCTCAGGTATCAATCTCAACCAATCCTTCTCTTTCTGAGGCTGAGAGAAGTCGCACGGTTGATGTGCTGACAATAGACTTGTACAATGCACTGAATGGCAAAACTTTAGCTGAAAACAAAAATATTGATTTAACTGAACAACTAGAAAAATTCCGTTTAAGGATCAAAGAACTGACTATTTAAGAGGAAAGTTTAAAAGATCAAGTCCTGGTCAATGAATTTATCAACATTGAACACGAACAAGCCATCACTGCTCTAAAGGTTGAAAAGGCAACTGTTGAGGGATGGTGTAAATTTTCAACTAAGATCACTGAAATCTTAAGTGCTCAAATTTCTGCTCATGACAAAATCGGTGTCGGTTATTGATATGAAAAGAATGAACCTAGCAGAGACTGCTCCATGCTTAAGTTTGGGATGTTCGTTACTTCTATAGCTGACACTTCTTCCACTCAGTGCTCCTCATCCTCTAATCCTATCCCTAAGGACTTATCTAAGAGCTCCAAGCTCGCTGATAAAGAGAAATCAACTTCCCATAATTCTTAGAAGGCTACTAAGATAACAAAGCTGAAGGCCTCATCCAAACCTTCAGTAAATCAATCCTCCAGTTCTGGATCAAAAATCACTGACATCATTCAGAGATGTACTCCAAAGCTGAATATTGATATCAAGCCTAAGAAATCAGAAGAACTAAAAGTTCCTCCGAGATCCAATGCTAAGGGCATTCTTGGAGCTGGCCCTACTCATCTTAAGTTTTCTAATACAACTGCTTCTGGTCTTAAAGCTACTATCATCTATAGAAAGTGTTATCACTGTGGACTTACTGATCATATTTCCAGTAAATGTCCCAATGCCACAATAGCTGAAAAGACAGCTAAAGTGAAGATGAATGCTTCCAAGGCTAAGAAGGTCACCAAAGCTGAGAAATATGCCAATGTGAAAAATGCCACTAAGGTTAAACAATTAACCAAGGTGAAAGTTACCATTGACCCTGGATCTTCAGATGCCGTGAAGATTATTGAACCTTCAATCTCCACTAACCCTACTGGACCTATTGAAAAGTGGGTACAAATCAAAACCTAATATTCCTTATGTTTGCAGGGATCGAAGGGTATCTGGTATCTAGATAGTGGATGATCTCGACACATGACTGGCAAAAAAGACCTGCTCACTGAATACAAGGAAGAGAAAGGTCCATCAGTGACTTTTGGTGGAAATGGAAAAGGTTATACAAGAGGGTTTCGTGTACTCAGTAATGGGAAAACTACCTTCCAAAGAGTCCCTTATGTAGATGGACTGAAGCACAATCTTCTCAGCATCAGTCAACTATGTGACAAAGACTATAGTGGCGGACGAAAAAGGAAAGCTTGCTCTCAATGGTTATCGTATGGAAAATGTTTATGTAATAGACATGGAATCTACATCCACTGAAAACATATGTTTTCTGTCCAAAGCCTCTTCTGATGTCAACTGTCTGTGGCACAAAAAGCTCTCTCATCTCATCTTCAAAACACAGAATACTCTCTCCTCAAAAGAATTAGTCTCTGGTCTTCCTCAGCATTCATATGCCAAGGAATCCATTTGTTCAGAATGTGAAAAGGGAAAGCAGACTAAAGCTAGTTTCAAATACAAACAAGTTTCATTAGTGACAAGTCCTCTTCAACTCCTGCTTATGGATTTGTTTGGCCCTGTCAATATTCAATCCATAGTTGGAAAGAAATATACTCTTGTCATAGTAGATGAATACTCTCGCTAAACCTGGGTAATCTTCCTTCGCTCTAAGAGTGATACTCCAGAAGAACCTATATCTTTTGTTACAAAGATGAAAGTGTTGAACAACTTAATCGTTCGCTCAATAAGAAGTGATCATGGAACTGAATTCAAAAATAGTTCCCTCAACAACTTTTTTGAGAGTAAGGGAATTTCGCACAATTTCTCTTCTGTAAGAACCCCTCAGCAAAACGGAGTCGCTGAAAGAAGAAATAGAACGATCATTGAATCTGCCAGATCAATGCTCAACAATTCTCATCTTCCAACTCAGTTTTGGGCAGAAGCTGTGAACACGACTTGTTTTACTCAAAACATGTCACCTGTTAGTAAAACGATTCAACAAAACCGCTTATGAACTCTTCCATGGAAGAAAACCTTCTATCAGTTTTCTTCACATCTTTGGTTGTCAGTGTTTCATCTTAAACAACAAAGATACACTTGGAAAGTTTTACCCAAAAGCTGATGATGGAATCTTTCTTGGATATTCCTCAGTTTCTAAAGCCTACAGAGTCTTCAACAACAGAAGACAAACTGTAGAAAAAACAATTCACGTCACCTTTGACGAATCCAAATCAGCGAACTCTAAATCTATCTCTGATAATGATGAATTGAATGCTTGGATGTTTTCACATTATAGGGAAATTGAACCTCTCTTCAACTTACATGAGCATGCAGATTCTCCAAATGTTGATGATGATCTAAACATCATACCTGCTAACACTGAATCCACCTCATGGGTTTCAGCTGTTCCTCTAAACACTCTACCTCTATCAGATCCTCCCATTTCTGAAAACCTGTCAGTGAATAATGTTCTATCTGAATCACAACAATTGATAGATGAAGAACCTCAAGCTTCTTCATCAGTGAACATTCCTATTAATGATCCAACTCATGAGTTATGTAATTATGCTCTAGCTCAACGATGGACTAGAGATAACCCCATAGATCAAATTCTTGGTGATCCTGATGCATGTATTCAGACTCGACGAAGTTTAGGTAATATTTGTCTCTTTGTTAATTTTCTTTCTCTCCTTGAGCCTAAGAACACTGTTGATGCCCTCAGAGATCCAAACTGGGTCAACGTTATGCAAGAAGAGCTGACTGAGTTTGCAAGAAAAAAAGTTTGAAATCTTGTTCCACGACCATCTGATAAATCTGTTATAGGCACTAAATGGGTGTTTAGAAACAAATTAGATGAAAAAGGGACTATAACCCCCAACAAAGCTCGGCTAGGTGCTCAGGGATACAGACAAGAGGAAGGCATAGACTATGATGAAACCTTTTCCCCTATGGCTGGACTAAAAATTTTTTGATTATTCTTAGCATATGCAGTTCACAAAGATTTCAAAGTCTATCAAATGGATGTCAAGTCAGCATTTCTTAATGGAAAGCTGAATGAAGAAGTCTATGTTGAACAACCACCCAGGGTTCTCTAACCCTATTCATCCACATTTTGTATATAAGTTGGATAAGGCTCTCAATGGGTTAAAATAAGCTCCTCGCTTGGTATGACACCTTCTCTTCTTTCCTTATCTCTGAAAAATTTGAGCGTGGCAAAATTGACAACATGTTATTTTTCAGAAAGATAAAAGGTCATTATTCTTGTGCAAATATATGTTGATGAAATTATATTTGGTTCTACTAACCCATCTTTGTGTACTCGTTTCACTGAAAGAATATAGAATGCGTATGATGGGTGAACTAACTGACTTCCTTGGACTTCAGATCAAGCAATTTAAAAAAGGTATGTTTATTCATCAGGGTAGTATGTTAAAGATATGCTGAAAAAGTTTGGTCTCACTCAAACCTCAGCGATGAAAACTTCTATGGCACCTCCGCTGACATTAAACAAGGATCCAGCTGGAAAACTGTAAATGTAACTGCCTATAGAGGAATGATAGGCTCCCTGTTGTACCTTACAGTAAGCCGACCTGATATCATGTATTCTACCTGTCTCTATGCACACTATCAATCAGAACCCAAGGAATCTCATCAATCTCACTCGCTTTTAAGATAGTGATTTTGTAGGTTGTAAAATTGATAGAATAAGCACCACTGGCGGATGTCAACTCCTACGTGGAAAGCTGGTAAGTTGGACTAGCAAAAAACAGAACTCAGCATCCGCTTATACAGCTGAAGCTGAGTATGTAGCATCTGGAAGTTGTTGTGCTCAAGTCTTGTGGGTGATAAATCAACTATTAGACTATGACCTTCATCTATCCAAGATTCCAATCTATTATGACTGATAAGCCAAGATCACAAGATCTGTAGAGAGAGAATCTAGAGAGAGAAAGTGTGTGCTCAAATGTAACAGTAAATTGAATTCAAAATATGAAAATTCTTCCAAGCAAACAAGCCAAGAGGGCTTAAATACCTCAAGGCACTTACAAGATAGAAAAGAACAATAAGCATTGACAGATAAAGGAAATAAATACAATGATTACTATAAAATCAGATCTAACAATCTCCCCCTTAGTAATCATTGGCGCCGAGGTCTTCAAAAAAAAATCTTCAAAAACAGCATTGACCATCTAGGCGACTTTGAAGGATCATTGACGTTCTTCTTGTTGACGTAGTCTGTTCAGCCCAACTAACACTTCCAATCTTCGCAGAGTTGAACGGAGATTCAGTCTATCTTGAATAGTGACCAAAGTTCTACGGATCAAACGAATTTCATCATTTTTCAAAAAGATATGACTCTTTTCTTGTTTCCAAAAACTTTCTTCTAGCCTCTTGTAGACGATGCTCCAACTGAAGTTTCATCACCTTTAGAGTTCCATCAGAGTAATATCCAATCTCCTCAAATCGTAGAAAGCATTTTTCACTTGAGCTATTCTTATATACTACTCCGTATGGATCTTCGATAATGGTGAATAACGGATAAGACTCTAGATTCTGCAAACTCCGGTTGGGCCTTTCAAGATTAACCACAGGTTGAAAGCTTTCGACAGCCATCTGGAAGTCAAAAACACGATAAAATCGGATCTGTCGTCGAATGAATCGTTTAATAACAAAAAGAGTTTGAGAAATATCCTGAGTCCGGTGATAAAGATTCCTGAAGTGATCATATAAGAATTCAATATCATCAATTGAAAGATCAGTGAAATCAGCCTCTGAAAATTTGTACCGATTGCAGTCTCTTCTTTCCACTTCAAGGTCTGGATACCAGATGTTCACAAACTTATTAAATGTGACACTAAGAACTTGAACTATTAGATGAGGAGAAGCAACGGTGTTATTCTTTTTGCGCTGGCACTTGATAAATGCTAAGTATTCATGCTGATAAGCTTCTGATTATTTCTCTACTCCAAGTATGGCATATATATTGATTGTCCTTCTTCTAGAAACAAAGATGTTGCTTTGGATATCTTCAAGAAAAGCTGTTCTGAGTCTAGAAGCCATATATCTCTGCTGAAGATTTCTCTGCCTTTGCTGCCTAGTTAAAGCTTCTCCTTCTTGTAGAAGAGATGGAGAAATTACCGGTTCAGAAGAAGGAATATCTGCTTAAGCTCTAGATGACTGACCAACTTCAAATGCACTTGACAAAATATTGGTTGTCGGAGCATAACTAGTTACTGGAGTAGATGAAGGTTGATCATCTTCTGGAATCTCACCTTGACTTGGAAGATCACCATATAGCAATTCAACCTCTTTTGTATATGAAGCATCCATAAAAACAGTATCATCCTCTGTATCAGATAAGATGATGATATTGTTGCAATCTTCTTCTCTAACTTGAGCAACTTTCTCAAATCTAACTTCTTCATCATCATCTGAAGTTATCTCTATGAAGTTCGCGAAGAAAGATCTCATGTCATTTGCTGCTTCCGACTCTTCAACTTCCTGAGCTCTACCTGAGACATCTGGATCCACATAAACTACAATTTGCATATTATCAATATTTGCTTCAGACATATTAAATTCATTATGCAAAGCAGTTACATCAGCATTGTCAACCATGACATTCACTAAATCTTGGATACTGCAATCTTGAACTGAATCAGCAGTCTTTTCTCTATCTCCAGCCACTTCTTTTTGAACAACTTCTCGTGCTTCAGAAGACCCTTCTGTTCTTTGTCTCTTTGCCATCTTCCCCTCATGGTCTTGATGATCGGGATCATCTTGGTCATGTCGGCGTTTAAGAGACGGGCCAGCCTCAGTCTTCCATGATTGCTCTAGATGATCAATCTTGTTAGATAGATCGGAGAAAGCTTGTGACATAAAAGAACGAAGATCAGATAAACTGGATCTAACTTCTTATCTGAATTCCTGAAATTCATGAGATAAAGCATTAATGCGATCAGAATCGGAAGAGGAAGAAACTGGAGGCGGCGTTGGCTGGAAGTTCCTCAGCAGAGAGATCAAATCTTGATCTTGATGTTGTGGCGGAGACATAGATAGAAGACGCGCATAAAGAAGATCAGATAGCTCAGAAATCGGAGAATCATGAATAGAAGCCCTGGAAATATCCGCAGACTTGGTGAATATTGACGGAAAAGGAAGAGATACAATCGGTGATGTAGATGAAGACACCGCAGAAGAAGATTCCCGAAGAATCACCCCTGAAGGACGACGGAAAAGATTCTCAGGAGGAATAACCGAAGTATCTATCTCTGGCATTTTGCCTTTGAAAAACGACTTCAGCTTGTTAATATCTTCCTCTTTTTGAGCATCCACCCTTTCTGAGAACTGACGAATTACCTCATTCAGAGTTGTAAATTTCTCCGAAGAAACACGTGCAGGAACCATAGAAAGCTCAACAGCAGAAACAGTGGTAGCAGTAACCTCAACAGTAAAAGAAGCAGGAGCTTGACTCTGTGTTTGAGTGGAGGTTTGAGCAAATGAGATATCCAGTTCATCAACGTTTATACGGGCAGCAGAGGGATCAATAGATACTGATTCATCTTCTGAAACATCTTCTGAGACAACAACCACTTCCGGTGTTCTTATTTTCCGTTCATACACTTTCATGTTGAGTTGATCGGCATCATCATCACCATCGTCTGAATCACTTGTTGTATTTTCACCATCATCAGAAAGATCAGCATTTGTCGCATCATCATTAGCAACTCCAGTTTCATCAGGATTAGCATATTCTTTAACATCAGCAGTAACATTAGTGGCTTCAGCTTCAATAGCAGCAATGACAGATTCCATGTGATGAGTAGCAACGTCTTGTGGTGCTGCAGAAAGATCAACATCTGTCTCTAGTGTAGTTGCAACGGCAGTAACTATTTCCTGAGTAGTTGCTTCAACTTGCTCTTCATGAGTAGTACCAGCTGGAGTGCCATGAGAAGGTTCTTCCTGTTCAGCCTCTACAAATTCATTTTCCAAACAATAATCGATGACACTGTAATTGGTCATATCAGCATAATTGGCAATAAGACCATAAGGAATGGTCATAGAAAAAGTGAAGGACTTCTTCTGTTTCTGAAGATAAAGCATCTCGGAATCCTGAACTTGCGGCCAAGATAATCTTCGTGGAATGGCCGGATTGCTTCGAAACATGCTTCTAATAATCAGCTTGAGAAACCTGATAAAAGGAATGAACTTTCATCGCTTGTTGGTTAACTTGTCTTGCACTACTTCAGAAAGCTCGGTCCAGAAATTAATCGTATAGTCGACATGCAGGTCATAGACTACTGCATGGAACAGTCGAAGATAGTGAAGACTAGAACTATCCGTGCCGGTATGTTTAGAAGTTAAGCACCTGTTGATGACAGAAAATAAAGAATACCAGACAGGAGGAAGATTAGACTTGTTGTTGATCCAAACTCTCTCAGTGATTTGATAACGACCCTCTTTTATACTTAGTGAAAATTACGTTATTATATGTATTAGTGTTTCATCATCAGCGATCAGACTGAGTCTGTTCAGTTATCGCTGATGACCTTTCTGTAAACATTAATATGTATGTGTTTCACTTTCAGCGATCAAACTGAGTCTGTTCAGTCATCACTGATCGTTTCCTATGTAACACAGTTAACGTAATCCCTGAAGACAAGTCTCGCGTCAACATAGTTCATAGCTGAATCGAAGACGAAGCCACTGAACAATAGATAAGTCTACTAGTGACCTGATGCGGATATCAGCGAAGATCAGACATCTACTTACGCGAAGAAGCCTGAGGAAAAGCTTCAGCGCTAGCTGAACTTCTTTATCTCTGGAAAAAGAGATACTCAGCGATCAACGATCACAAAGCTTATGCCTCAAGTTTTCTTTTGTCTTACCTTGCACAACCAGTACAATGTGTCAGAACGGACACGTCTCTGCCACAAATCGTACACCAACTCTGTCAACTACACTGTTCATAAAGCGGCCAAAAGCATGTCTCCAAAAGTGAGACTACCAAAGCCAATCTATGAATGCCACGTGTAAAGTACCCTGCCATGCATTTAATGCATAGGGTATAAATAGGAAGCTCACCCCTTCATCTGAAGGTGTGCTCAATCCTTGAACTCCAAAATAGAAACCCTTGTTTTCTATCTCTCTAAAAATCCCCCATTCTCTGAATTTCTTGTGCAACCATCTTAGTGTTTCTTAAGTTTGTTTAGATTGAGTCTGTCTTAATCTTATTCCACAACAAACTTGTAAATTGTATTTTGATTTATCAATAAACAATTTATTAAACTTTAATTTCTGTGTTTGTATTCAACCCCCCCCCCTTTCTACAAACTTGTTAAGCACTTTCGGGACCAACAAGTGGTATCAGAGCAGTTTGTTTAAACTAATAAACAAGATCTTGCTGTATACTCTTCCTTGCTATTCTAAAATGGCACTAAACACAAACACAAACTACTATGATAATGGTTCACTTTCTAAACCTCCTCGATTTAGCAGAGATAACTTTTCTCTATGGAAAAATCGAATGATGCTATTTCTTGAAGGTGCGGATCCTACTATACCTGAATATATAGAAAACGGACCCTATGAACCTGTTAGAATTATAGCTGCGGTTCCCGCTACTGCCACCACTGAAGCTGTCCCTGAACGATATGTCGTTAAGGAAATAAGACAGTGGAGTGATGAAGATAAAAAGAAGGTAGGCATAGATGCAAGAGCAAAGACCATTATATCAATGGCTCTGCCTGATGAAGTTTTCCATTCCATCATGCATCTAAAAACTTCTAAAGAAATGTGGGAAACCATATGTGTTCAATATGAGGGCACCACTGAAATCCAAGAGACCCGAAAGATTAACTTGGTAAGACAGTATGAAAGTTTTATCGCTGGTAAGAATGAATCTCTTTCTGACATTCATCAGCGGTTTAACTGCCTGATCATTGACCTAAGAACTGTTGGAAGGACCTATTCTAATTCTGAGGTCCTAACAAAATTCTTGGAAAGTCTTCCTGAAAGCTGGGACAGTTATTCAATATGTCTTAAGCTGACAAAAGACTTACATACTCTCTCTCTTAGCACTCTGTATGGAATATTGCTCAACTATGAGCAATCTAATCTCCTGAAGAAGAATCTTGTAAAAGATTCTAAAGACTCCAAAAGCACTGCTGTTGCTTTAGTCTCATCAGAGATAATTCCATCCCAGCGATCTACTCTCACCATCACTGAGTTAGATTCTGAATCTGAGGATTTATCAGACCCTGATCTTTCAGAGTTTAATGAGTCCTTAGCACTCTTGACAAACTCTTTTAAGAGATTTGCAAGAAAGAGTAACTTCCGAAGAAGTAAACCTCTCTCTCTTACTGAAAAGCCAAAATCAACTCCGGTTGATAAGGCTACAGCCACTTGCTATAACTGCGAAAAAATTGGACATTTTGCTAGTGAGTGCAGGTCTAAAAAGGTCTTCAAACCTTCTACCTCAAGAAGATCCAGTGATGACAAATACCATAAGCTGAAGAACAAATATCAAAAGCTGAAAAGCTATCAGCAAAAAGGTAAAGGTCTCATCGCTGAAGAACATGACTGGGCTGAATCAGAAGAATCATCTTCTGATGAAGAAGAAGTCGCTAATCTTTGCCTCATGGATGAGATTAAAGAAGAAGTAGAAGAACCATCTGAACCTTCTATGAGCTACATATCATCTCAGGTATCTATCTCAACAAATCCCTCTCTGCCTGAAGCTGAGAGAAGTCGCGCTGTTGATGTGCTGACGATTGACCTTTATAATGCTCTAAATGACAAAACTCAAGCTGAAAATAAAAATGTTTATTTAACACAAGAGCTAGAGAAATGTCATGAAAAGATCAGTGAACTAAATCTTTTAGAAGAAAAGCTAAAAGATCAAGTCATTATAAATGAAATCATCAGCATTGAACGCGAACAATCCATCGCTGCTCTAAAAGCAGAAAAGGCTCATGTTGAAAAATGGTGCAAATCATCAACAAAGATCTCTGAGATAATAAATGCTCAAACTCCTGAAAGTGATAAAACTGGTCTTGGTTTTTGGACACCACAGGATGATCCTAAAGAAGAAAGTTCCTCGCTTAAGTTTGGAACTTTTGTCACATCTTTCTTTGACACTTCTTATAAACAATTCTATCCCTATTCTTCTTCTAATCCCATCCTTGAGGAGATATCTGCAAGATCTAAGCCTGCCGATAAAGGAAAGTCTACTCTCCCTCAGAAGGCTTCCAAGAAAACCAAACTGAAAGTTCCCTCCAAACCTTCAGTGGATAAACCTTCTAGCTCAGTGACAGAAATCTTTGATATCTGTCCTCCAAAGCTAAAGGTTGATCTAAAGCCCGTGAAATCTGAAGAAATAAAAATTCCTCCCAGATCTCGTGCTAAAGGCATTCTTGGAGCTGGACCTGCTCATCTTAAGTTTTCAAAACCTTTTGGTTATAAAACCACCATCAGATATAGAAAATGTTATCACTGTGGATTCACTGACCATATTGCGAGCAAGTGTCCAAATACCACCGAAGCTGATAAAACAGCCAAAGTGAAGAAAAATGCCTCTAAGGCAAATAAAGTCACCAAAGTGAAAAATACCACTAAGGTTAAGAAATTAACCAAAGTGAAGATTACCACTGAAGCTGAATCTTCATCAGCGGTGAAGACTGCTGAATCTTCCTTATCCACTAACTCTGAAGGACCCATTGAAAAGTGGGTACCAAACAAAGCTTAATCTTCCTTATGTATGCAGGGATCAAAGGGCATCTGGTATCTCGATAGCGGATGTTCTCGTCATATGACTGGACAAAGAGTCCTGCTCACTGAATACAAGGAAGAGAAAGGTCCCTCTGTGACCTTTGGTGGAAATGGAAAAGGATTTACCCGTGGGTTTGGTGTCCTCAGCAATGGGACAACTACCTTTCGAAGAGTCGCTTATGTAGATGGACTGAAGCACAATCTTCTAAGCATCAGTCAGCTATGTGACAAAGACTACGAAGTTCGCTTTTCTAAGAAAGCATGTTCAGTGGTAGATGAAAAAGGAAAACTTGCTCTCAGTGGTTATAGAAGAGAAAATGTCTATGTAATAGATATGGACTCTACTATCACTGATAACTTATGTTTTCTCTCTAAGGCCTCTTCTGATGTCAACTGGCTATGGCATAAAAGGCTCTCTCATCTAAACTTCAAAACCCTGAATTCTCTCTCATCTAAGGAACTGGTTTCTGGTCTTCCTCAGCACTCATATGCTAAAGAATCTCTCTGCTCAGCATGTGAAAAAGGAAAACAAACAAAAGCTAGTTTCAAGTCGAAACAAGTTTCCTCAGTAACAAGTCCTCTTCAGCTCTTGCATATGGATCTATTTGGCCCTGTCAATATCCAATCAATAGCTGGAAAGAAATATACGCTTGTCATTGTAGATGAATATTCTCGCTACACCTGGGTTATCTTTCTTCGCTGCAAGAGTGATACTCCAGAAGAACTAATATCTTTTGTCAAAAAGATGGAAGTGCTGAATAATCTTACTGTTCGATCAATAAGAAGTGATCATGGAACTGAATTCAAAAATAGTTCCCTGAACAATTTCTTTGAGAACAAGGGAATCTCTCACAACTTCTCCTCAGTAAGAACACCTCAGCAAAATGGAGTCGCTGAAAGAAGAAACAGAACGATCATAGAAGCTGCTAGATCAATGCTCAGCGATTCTCACCTCCCTACTCAATTTTGGGCAGAAGCTGTAAACACTGCATGTTTTACTCAAAACAGATCGCTGATAATAAAGCGATTTGGGAAGACAACTTATGAACTCTTTCTTGGAAGGAAGCCTTCTATCAGCTTTCTTCATATCTTTGGTTGTCAGTGCTTTATCTTAAACAACAAAGATCAACTTGGAAAGTTCGACCCAAAAGCCGATGATGGAATATTTTTAGGATATTCCTCCATCTCCAAAGCCTACAGAGTTTTCAACAAAAGAAGACAAACCGTAGAAGAAACCATTCATGTCACGTTTGATGAAACGCGCTCAGCGAACTCTAAACCAATCGCTGACAATGAAGAACTGAATACTTGGATGATCTCTCACTATAGAGGAACTGAACCTTTCTTCTCAAACCAACAGCACACTTAAACTCCAGCTGCTGATGAAGAACCAAGTATCATACCTCCCACCGCTGAATCCAACTCATGGATTTCAGCTGAACCTCTAAATACACTTCTACCATCAAATCCATCTACGTCTGAAAACCCTTCTGAAAGCATTGGTGTATCTAATGTTCAACAATTACTAGCTGATGAACCTCAAGCATCTTCATCAGCGACTGCTCCTATTGTTGATCCTATCGCTGAAATAATCAATCTTGCTCCTGCTCAGCGATGGACCAGAGATCACCCCATAGATCAAATTCTTGGTAATCCAGATGCAGGTATTCAGACACGACGAAGCTCGGGTAATATCTGTCTCTTTGTAAACTTTCTCTCCTTAATAGAACCAAAGAAGGCTGATGATGCCCTCAGAGATCCAAACTGGGTCAGCGCTATGCAAGAAGAGCTGACTGAATTTTCTCGAAACAAAGTTTGGAATCTCGTTCCTAGACCATCTGATAAAACTGTAATAGGCACCAAATGGGTGTTTAGAAACAAGTTAGATGAACATGGAACTGTAACCCGCAACAAGGCTCGACTGGTTGCTCAGGGATACAGACAAGAGGAAGGCATAGACTATGATGAAACCTTTGCCCCTGTGGCCAGGCTCGAAGCAATTCGACTATTCTTAGCTTATGCAGTCTATAAAGACTTCATCGTTTATCAAATGGACGTAAAATCAGCTTTTCTGAATGGAAAGCTGAATGAAGAAGTTTATGTAGAACAACCACCAGGGTTCTATGACCCTAAGCATCCAAATTATGTTTATAAATTGGATAAGGCTCTCTATGGTCTAAAACAAGCCCCTCGTGCTTGGTATGACACTCTCTCATCTTTTCTTATCTCTGAAAATTTTGAACGTGGCAAGATTGATAACACGTTATTTTTCAGGAAGATAAAAGGTCATATAATTCTTGTACAAATATATGTCGATGACATAATATTTGGTTCTACTAACCCATCTCTTTGTACTCGCTTTGCTGAAAGAATGAAGAAAGAATATAAAATGAGTATGATGGGTGAGCTGACATATTTTCTTGGTCTTCAGATTAAACAATCTGACAAAGGTACTTTTATCTGCCAAGGTAAGTATGTTAAAGATATGCTAAAGAAGTTTGAACTCACACAAACTTCAGCGATGAAAACTCCTATGGCACCACCGCTGATACTTAACAAGGATCCATCTGGAAAACCTGTTAATGTCACTGCCTATAGAGGAATGATAGGCTCATTGCTGTATCTTACAGCAAGCCGACCTGACATCATGTACTCTACTTGTTTATGTGCACGCTATCAATCTGAACCCAAGGAATCCCATCTGATCGCTGTAAAGCGAATTTTCAGATATCTGAAAGGAACTCCTAACCTCGGTCTTTGGTATCCCAAAGACTCAGGGTTCGATCTAACTGGTTATTCTGATAGTGATTTTGCAGGCTGTAAACTTGACAGAAAAAGTACCACTGGTGGATGTCAACTCTTGGGAGGAAAGCTGGTAAGCTGGACAAGCAAGAAGCAAAATTCTGTGTCCACTTCCACAGCTGAAGCTGAATACGTAGCCGCTGGAAGCTGTTGTTCTCAAATCTTATGGATGAGAAATCAACTATTAGATTATGACCTTCAGCTGTCAAAGATTCCTATCTATTGCGACAGCACTAGTGCTATCGCTATAGCAAATAATCCAGTGCTACATTCAAAGACAAAACACATAGAGATCAGATATCACTTTATCAGAGATCATGTGATGAATGGTGATATTGAACTTCACTTTATCCCTACTGACTTTCAACTTGCTGATATATTCACCAAACCTCTTGATGAGACAAGGTTCAACTTTCTCATCAGTGAGCTTGGAATGCTGAACCTCGAAGAATAATTCTTCAGCGTTCATGTATTATGTTAGTAATCAAAAGTTCCCCTCTCATCATTCTCTCTGATAAACATTCTGACTCTCAGGTATGTTTTCTCCTTTCCCTCAAAGATGTTTTTTTTAATATAAACTTTAATCACCGAACTTTCTTCAAATGATTAAAAGCTTTTTGAAAAATACATTAATCACTGATATTTCTAGTCAGTGATCCTTTAAAAGGAAAAACTATCCCTATCTTTTCTAAAAGGGATACTTTTAAAAAGGAAAATCTATCGCTGACTTTTCTTCAGTGATCATTTCAAAACGGACAAATGTACAGTCTCTCTCTTCTATGACGTCATTTGAACCGACAATCCACGACATGCCTTTTCTGACACGTTCGTCCGTTGCCCTTCTATCCAATCAACTTCGTGGAACGTGTCAATGTCATGATGATTTTTTTTCTTTTCCCGCTTCATTCTCTCTCTTCTCTCTTCGTATAAAAGGAATTCTTTTCTCCTTTATACGGTTTACGCTTTCAAAACTTTCAAAGCAAGAAGCATTCTCTCAAGAACACTCAAGCAAGTAAACCCAGAATATTGAATCTACAACTCTTTTTCTTCAAGATACACAGGTTTGTTTCATATTTATATGCTTTGTTCGTATGCTTTTTATTCTTTTTAAAATCCTACTCGCTATCTATGGATTTTATAAAACGTTTTTTTAAAACTAAAGATCATTCTTTCTGATTTTATGTTTTTAAATAAAAACCTTTTGGTTTTAAAGTGTTCTTCCTTCTTTCTACCCAGAACACTATTTTTCTCCTAAAAATAACTTGATAGTTTTCCAGTTTCCCTTCTTCTATGGAAACTGGTAATCATATTATTTTTAATCTAAATCATTTCTTCTATTATGCCTCTTTCCATAACAGAAATGACACAGTCTTCAATCGTTGCTTCCAAGCATGTACGATTCGCTCTCACTGAAGTTGAGATTACTAAATGTAATCATTTGGCCAGACTCGACTTCAAAGCTGACAAATACCCACATCTGGTGGAAGCTGCTGAATTCCTCAAGCAGTCATGCATAGCTTACGCGATCACTGTGGATCCTAAGCCCTCCAAGACTCTACTTCAGCAGTTCTGGTTCACTGCTGATGCAACTGAACTTACCAACAGGAAAGGCGAACGAGTCCCTGCTATCTCGTTCAGCACGGAATTAGGGCCAGGGAGCATGACCGCTCTTAGCCTCAGGAAATCTTTAAGATTCCCTGACAAACCAAAGAGTGGGTTCGACGCACTCCCCACTGATGATGAGCTGATATCATTCCTGGACGCAATGGGCTATTGTTGGGAAAACAAACCAAGATCTTCTATTCCCAACAAGAAGCTCACCAAGATCCTAAAAGCTCAGATGCCATCACAACTGAACTTTATCTTCTCGCACATAATTCAGTGCATGAGTGGGAAGAGTGGTTCGCTGGATCAAGCCAGCAAAACACAACTGCAGATGGCCTACTCCGTTATCGCTGGTCAAAACTTTGACTACGCCACAACCATCTTTGAAGATCTGAGGTCGAGATTAGAGAAGCCTGAACGAGATCCCAAGATCTCATACGTACGTTTCATATGTACGTATATCAAGTTCCTCTATCCCAACACCTATCCCACCAAAGATGATGGCACCTTTGCCAGGGTAGGTCAACGATCACTGGAGGTCAAGCCACTCGCCGACGAGGTAAGTATCTCTCTCCTTCGCTCTCGTCTCTCTCTCCATTCTTCTTCATCTTCAGCGACCACGCAGACGGTTCCTTCGTCTGCTATCCCTGTCGCTACCACTACTTCTAAACGACCATCAGCTAGTCCGATTGGTCCTTCCAAAAAGGCCAAAAAGACTAAGGAAAGTACACCCTCTAGTACTATACCTGAGGGAGCTTCTCAACAAGCTACCTTAGATGCTTTTGTGGGTCTTTCCTCCACAACTTCAGCAGTCACTCATACTGCCGTGTCAGCAATCTCACTTGCTGTCACATCATCAGTAACCCCACCTACTATCTCATTCCCTGAGATTAACCCCATCCCTACTTCTATCCCCAAAACTCTTCCCTTCTCTCCTCACTTGGTCTCTGAACCCGCCACCTCTTCTTTCCCTATAGGACCTGAGCATCAAACTTTTGAGGAATCTATGCAGTTCTACAAAATGTTTGATACGTCAGGTACACCTATAATCCTAAACACTTCTCTCCCCCCCTCTCCAAATAAGCCCATATCTGAACTAACATTATTTTCAGGTCCTAGCTTGGCGTCTGTTGACACGCATGTCAACAGTCTAGGAGAAAAGGTGGACGCACTCACCAACACCATCAATGAAACCACCAGCGCCGTAAATCAGGCTGGTGAGGAGCTGAAGAAGTTAACCGCCACTTGCTCATCTAAAGCTGAGAACTCTCAACTTTCAGCTGTTGAAGAACAAGTCGTCCAACTCAGAGAGTCCTCTCGACTCTTTCAAGGGCGATTTGAGTCTCTTACCGCTGAAGTTCAGGGTCTCTCTTCAAAGGTTGATCTCTGCACGTCCCTTCTTCAGCAAATTCTACAGAAAGTGAATGCACCAGCTCCAGCGCTGCCTCCCTCCTTCACTGAAGATGATCGTACCAACCTCAACATCGCTGTGGAATTCATTCATGATGCCACATGCGACATCCCTGCGGTTGAAGACCGGGTTAAGCGTCTGGAAGCTGACGTTCAAGTGCTAAAAGCTTCAACAGCTACTCCAGCAGCTGAACAATCCCCTACCGCTGATAATGACAAAGTGGGGGAGAAAACTGAAGAAACTTCTATTGCTGCTGCTGGGGAAGCTAAGACTCCAAAGGAACCTCCCTCTCAATCTGAGGGGGAGAAGGCAAAAGAATCCTCATCAATTCACTCCATTCTATTTGAAGAGGATGAGGAAGAAGACGATGAAGAGGAAGATGATCTAGATCTTGATGATCAAGAAAAGGATCAGCCCTCCGATGACGACGACGACGATGAAGACCAATCTATGTGGTTCTCTAAGCCGAACGTCGTATCAGGGACAACTTCGCAAGAGGTTGTCAAAACAGGGGTGAGAGGTGATACATCTTCAAGTGTTCCTTCGCAAAGCAAAGACAAGCAACCGATCGCTGAAGAATGCTTGAGGACTGGATCACAATCTGAGGGGGAGCATCCTTCTCAGGTATGTCTTTCAATTGTACCACTCTTCTACTCTTTCCAAACCCCTATTCCTTTCTAGCCTTTATCTCTCTCGTTCTAAAAATACACTTATCCCTTCTTTCTTTCTTTTTCTAACCAGACAGTTCTCACCCCTGCTTAAGGGTTCTGAACTACAAATAATTCCAGCTGCTATAGCTGAAGAAATAATCCCAATCTCTATCGCTGAGATTGATGAAGAAGAAGAAGAAGATTCCCTGGTCCATCCAGGAAGGCCCTCTCGACCATCTCATTGGTCAGAGGAAGTGGTAAAGAAAAGAGTTGAAATGATCGCTCAACTAGAAAGTCAACGGCTGAAAATCCCTCTTCAAACATCCACAGAGCTCGACTTCCTCACTGACGCTGAAAGAGAAGAATCTGCCAAAGCTGAGAAGCTGATCGCTGAATGCAAACGAGATGCCCAACTCGCTTTAAAGATTCAATCCTCTCAAGTTAAGGACAAAAAGCTGAAAAGCAAACCTGTGGAAGTTCAAGCAGCACTACTGAAAGAAATTGAAGAGGAACGCTTCAAAGAACAAGAGATCAACGATAAGTCTATCGAATGGTGCAAACAAAAGATGGATTATCGTTCTGATCTTCTTCCAATATCAGCCGTGACTATCTCTGGTCGCAAGAAGAAAGATCAACTCTCAGTGACCATGGAGATTACCAGAGAGGATGGAACCCAAAAAGCAATGTACGTATCAAAACTTGAGAGCTTCGGATTTACGGAATGGTTAGAGTTCTGGGATGCGCTGAAGAAATCCAAATCTACATACAGAGGCTACGTTGAAGGACTCCTTGAAGCCCTCATAAATAGAGTCGTTTCTGTACTAAAGCTGCCATCTCCTCTTCCTCCCAAATCTTTGAAACTCAAGAGAAAAATTGGGTCCTCCTCCTCTGAAGATGTCGCCATCATCAGGAATGAAACTTCTATCAAATTTTCAAGAGATGCACTGTTTGGTCCTCCTCCTGATCTTTCAGTTCTGGACTTATCTCTGCCTCCTGGTGGTCCTTTCCAAGCTGGTCAAGTAATCAACAATCCTTATGGAATATTCTTCAGAGATGATGATGAGGAACTCAGATTTCAAAGAATCTCTGAGATTCCTATCTGTCCTCTGAATCATCTCAAGGATCTCTTATGCTTATGGTGTGACTTCTTCCCTGCTGCTGAAGAAATTAAAGAAATTATCAGTAAAGAATCTTTGGAACGAAGACAGAAAGGAGAAGAAATACCTGAGTATATGATCAATCCTCCTAAATCTTCTTTTAATAGCTGATAGATTAGTTTTCTTCTCTGTAATCTGTTAGTTATACTTACAGTAGTTAGTTACTCACTTGTAATGTTTTTCATATCTTGTAATTCCATCCCTGAATTAAATGAAAATAGCAGTGATGTACTTAACCCTATCAGTACTGTAAAAGATCCCTCAAAATAGTAATTGGGACATGCATTCTATGAGTCCTTTTTATTCCTATATTTTGAATCAAAGTAATTTTCTTTTGTTACTTTGTCATTATCAAATAGGGGGAGATTGTTGATCCAAACTCTCTCAGTGATTTGATAACGACCCTCTTTTATACTTAGTGAAAATTACGTTATTATATGTATTAGTGTTTCATCATCAGCGATCAGACTGAGTCTGTTCAGTTATCGCTGATGACCTTTCTGTAAACATTAATATGTATGTGTTTCACTTTCAGCGATCAAACTGAGTCTGTTCAGTCATCACTGATCGTTTCCTATGTAACACAGTTAACGTAATCCCTGAAGACAAGTCTCGCGTCAACATAGTTCATAGCTGAATCGAAGACGAAGCCACTGAACAATAGATAAGTCTACTAGTGACCTGATGCGGATATCAGCGAAGATCAGACATCTACTTACGCGAAGAAGCCTGAGGAAAAGCTTCAGCGATAGCTGAACTTCTTTATCTCTGGAAAAAGAGATACTCAGCGATCAACGATCACAAAGCTTATGCCTCAAGTTTTCTTATGTCTTACCTTGCACAACCAGTACAATGTGTCAGAACGGACACGTCTCTGCCACAAATCGTACACCAACTCTGTCAACTACACTGTTCATAAAGCGGCCAAAAGCATGTCTCCAAAAGTGAGACTACCAAAGCCAATCTATGAATGCCACGTGTAAAGTACCCTGCCATGCATTTAATTCATAGGGTATAAATAGGAAGCTCACCCCTTCATCTGAAGGTGTGCTCAATCCCTGAACTCCAAAATAGAAACCCTTGTTTTCTATCTCTCTAAAAATCCCCCATTCTCTGAATTTCTTGTGCAACCATCTTAGTGTTTCTTAAGTTTGTTTAGATTGAGTCTGTCTTAATCTTATTCCGCAACAAACTTGTAAATTGTATTTTGATTTATCAATAAACAATTTATTAAACTTTAATTTCTGTGTTTGTATTCAACCCCCCCCCCCCCCCCTTTCTACAAACTTGTTAAGCACCTTCGGGACCAACACTTGTCAAAGTCGACAACCTTTTTCAGTGAACCAACATAGCCTAGTCGTTTGATGCCCTCAAAAACTTCCTCTTCGGATGGAAAGTTATCATACGTTGTCCTTCCAGGTCTAGAAGTAGGCTCAGGAAGCTCAAGAATCAACCGTAAACACTTGTAAGAAAGAAATGAATCAAATTGATCAATTTTGAGATCAAATCGATGAGGACGTGCCAGTTCGTTCTTAGTGATGGTGTGCCAAACTTGCTGAACGTAGACTTCCAGAACATCAGCAACTGAACAGAGAGCTTGAGAGAGCGGATGTCCACGAAGAATGGAGCGTATGACAGGATGAATCTTGATGTGATCAAAGTCAACAAAGTAGTTGTTAGGCTTATAAGGCATGTACATGATGTTAGGGAACACATTATTTGGAGTTCGCCTAGAAATAGAAAGATCAGCCCCAACAGACGGAACAGACGGCATAGGTGTATCATGAGATGCCTGATCAGCCGGATCCTCAAGAACGACATTCTCGTCTTGAATCATTGGATCAGTATTTGTTCGAGAAGACATGATAACCTGAAACACAAAAACAAAACAAAGTTAAACAACCAAAAGAAAACACGAAAAAAAAAAAATAAAAGATTCCAAGTATGGTTTGCGGGTCCTTAAGGGAACGCAAAGGAAGAAATGCGTGTCCTGAAGGGAACGCATAGGAAGGAATGCGTGTCCTGAAGGAAACTCATAGAAAGGAATGCGTGTCCTTAATGGAACGCAAAGCATACTTTGAAACATTGAAACACACAATGAGTTTGCGTGTCACTAAGGAGACGCAAGATAGACTTTGCGTGTTCTTAGTGAGACGTAAACTACACAAAGAAAACGAAACAATACTAGAAGAATGCGGGTTACGGGTGAAACGCATAGTTCACTAAGCGGGTCTAAAGGGACACGTAAAGCGCATTTTGAGTTTCTTGTTAGAAACGCACAGTATACTTTACGGGTCTAGTAAGACACGCAAAGAACACTTTGCGGTTCTAACAGGACACACAAAGTAGCCTTTGCGGGTCTCAAAGACTTGAACAAAAACCTTAGAACTCGTTTGTTCGAACCCGAAAACCACAAAACTATAAATCTAAGCACAAAACAACGAAATTAAACCAAAACAAAACATACCTGATTGTCGATTATAATATCTAAACAAACCCCAATATGCAAATCGATCAAAATCAACTCGAATCTGAGTTTTTAGAGATCGATGAACAGTGAAAAATCGCAGGTCAGAAAAAAAAAACACAATAAGAGACCAAGAATTAAATCAAAACAAAGTAATGGAACACTAATCAAACTACAAACATAAAATGAAAAACAAAAACATACCTGAAATTCCAAAGACACAATCTGAAATGAATCATATGAGAATGCAAGAAGAAACACAGAGAGAATGGAGGGAAGATGAAAAAACAAACAAATTCAAAGGGAATAAAGAAAAGAAAAAGACACACTCTTACTTCTATAAATTCTAAAAAAAAATACTTAAAAAAAATAACTATGAGAAAATTACCTGATAAGCCCCCATTACTCCCCCTACACAAATGCACAAAATTTATCAAATTAGTTTAGCATTTGCATAGTAATTTCAGAAATACTTACCTTATGAATTTCTGATCATCACAAGAAGTAATTAATCAGCAACATTCACTCCCCCTCAAAAACAGAATATTAGCAGATATGGAACCCAGATATACACTCCCCCTCGAAAAATGCACAGACCATATGACAAAAACACAGATAGCAAACATAAAGACAACAATATGAAAGATGATCTTATGGAATATAAATTTTGTAACAACTGAATAGATAAAAATTTTAAACACTAAACAAATTAAAGTCTACTTAGTAAAATTTCTCAGATTTATCAATCAGTTGAAATCAAACATGAGTTGTTGGATACAAAAATAAGTTTCATTGCATATCAAGTTAAGACATGTTCAGCTTCACACACATGCAGGTATCTATTCAGTGTGCTAGCATGCGATCTTGGATTAGCTTCAAGAAAAATGCAATTATAAACATAAAATGGAGAACTTTGCATTTTCATACACTAAGACATCAAGAATTAAGATTTTCACAAAATTACAGATTTATCGCAGCTCAAAATATATCACCAAGTATCAAGAGATGTGTGTTCATTGGCATCTTTTAGCAGTGTGCTCATTGGCATCTTCACATGAGTGTGCTCTTTGGCATCTTTTAATCGTTGTGCACTTTGGCATCTTTTAATCAAAAAGTTTATTAAGTAAAGAACATGCCGTAAACGTAACTTTCTATCTGACCCTATTGCAGGATTTGGGTTAGCCGCTCCCAGACCAGTTGGCCTTAGGGGACTAGGTTTCAAGCACCCCTTCGAACTTACTCTCCCGAATCAGAAAGGCTACATCGACATATCCTAAACCCATTCATACCAGTAAAACATGACTTTCGATCTGGTTCTATAGAAGGATTTCTGTTCGATCACTCCCAGATCAATTGACCTTAGGGGACCAGATGTCGAGCATCCCTCGGAACTTACTTTTCCAAACCAGAAAGGTCACAGGTACAAACTTTTAAACTCAAGGATTTCTGTATTTTAAATGCTTAAAAAAATCATCTCAATAACTCAGATCTATATCGAATAGGTTAGCCCATATTTTCATTTCGATCTACAATTCTGATCACTTAGGATGTTCATGTAAAGTAAACCATAAATATGCCGACTTACATATCTTTAAAGCAGTATCTAAAGCGTCAAGCATGTTGCTGACTTTTTGATGTTTGTAAGATTTGAAAATTGAACATATAAAACTTTAATATAAACAAAGCGACTTGTAAAAGATCCTAGAAACACATTCTATTCAAAAGAAAGAAAATCTGAAAGATTTTACTTTATAGAGTAAAATTTGTAAAGATTTAAAGTTTTAAGTTCAACATGCCGATTTTGGAAAGCAAAAAGTTAAAACGTTTTTCATCCAAAGCTTTTGTAAATATATCAGCAAGTTGATATTCAGTTGGGACAAAATATAACTCAATAGTACCTTCTTCCACGTGATGCTTTATAAAATGATATCGCATGTCTATGTGCTTGGTCTTGGTGTGCTAGACAGGATTGACCGATATTGCAATCGCGGACTTGCTGTCACAATATATTGGCACCCTCTTGTATAACATTTCGTAATCACGAAGTTGCGTTTTCATCCATAGCACTTGAGCACAGCATCTAGCTGCAGCGACGTATTCAGCTTCGGCTGTTGATATTGACACGCAGTTTTTCTTTTTCGACGCCCAGCTTATCAGTCTGTCACCCAGAAACTGGAGATGACCAGAAGTACTTTTCCTGTCCAATTGATTACCACCATAATCTGCATCAGAGTAAGCAATCAAACTATAATCAGAACTTTTAGGATACCATAATCCTAAATAAGGAGTTCCTTTGATATATCTGAATATGCGCTTGACTGCAAGTAGATGCGATTCCTTAGGATTTGCTTGAAATCGGGCACAAAGGCATGTGGAGAACATGATATCTGGTCTACTTGCTGTCAGATACATTAGCGATCCGATCATCCCCCAATATGTCTTGACATCGACAGCTTTTCCATCTGGATCAAGTCCGATCTTAGTTCCATGAGCCATGGGCATGCCAATCGAAGATGATTTGTCCAAATTGAATTTCTTCAAAAGGTCAAATATGTACTTCGACTGGTTGATAAAAATACCATCTGGAAGTTGCTTTACTTGTAGGCCAAGGAAGAAGTTGATTTCTCCCATCATGCTCATTTGAAACCTGGATGTCATTAGATCAGAAAACCAAGTACATAGAGATTGATTAGTAGCACCAAATATTATGTCATCTACATAAATTTGAACTAAGCAGATATCCAAGTTAGAACGATATATAAACAAAGTGGTGTCGATGGTTCCTTTGGTGAAGTCGGATTTGAGCAGAAAGGCAGACAGCTCATCGTACCATGCTCGAGGTGCTTGTTTCAACCCGTATAAAGCTTTATCGAGGAAATATACGTAATCGGGATGATCTTTGTCCACAAACCCCTCTGGTTGAGATGCAAATACTTCTTCTTTCAGTTTACCATTGAGGAAGGCAGTCTTGACATCCATTTGATATACGGTGAAGTTTCGATAAGCCGCGAATGCGAGAAACATCCTGATAGCTTCTAATCTTGCAACCGGTGCAAAGGTTTCGTCGTAGTCAATCCCTTCTTGCTGTCGATATCCTTTGGCTACCAATCTGGCTTTGTTGCGAACAACGATACCATCTTTGTCCTTTTTGTTCTTGAATATCTACTTGGTTCCTATGATGCTTTTACCCTTTGGCCGTGGAACAAGTCCCCAAACTTTTAGCGCATCAAACTGATTGAGCTTCTCTTGCATTGCTAAAATCCAGTCTGGGTCTTCCAACGCTTCAGATACTTTGGTAGGTTCAATCTTGCTTAGGAAGCAAGTGTACATACATTCGTTGGAAGAAGCTGTTTTGGAGCGAGTAGAAACACTTTCTTGAGGATTCCCAATAATTTGATGGATTGGATAAGATCTTGTCCATTTTGTTGTGTGAGGGAGAGGATCAATAACTTCTTGAACCACTTCTAATTGATGAGGAGGATCTTCAGATGAAATAATGTCAGAAGATGACACAGATATGGTTTCAACTGGAGGAGGAGGTATTTCCATGACATCAGATTCAGGCTCTTGTTGACCAGACATAACTTGTACTTCTTGTTGAACATTTTCTACTGGAACAACTTCATCTTCTACAGATTCCTCATGAACAGTTTCAGCAATTTCTGGTTCATGTATGGATTGATCCGGATGATGTTTAGAAGGTATGTCTTGAATTTCAGGAGATACTGAAGCAACATCAGGTTCAGAGGTTGATGCAGCGGAAGTAGGATTAGATGCACTCACAGATTCCTGATTCAAGACATTTGACACATTATCAGTGTTTGATTTTGGAACATCATCATAAAAATTTTCAAACATAAAATCAAGATCAGAAAGATTAGACAGAGAAGTAGAAGGATCCTGATTTGACGACTGAAGTGCATGTTCTGAACTAATTTGTTCAGAAGCTGAGTTTCCAGTAATAGTGGGTTCTGAACTGTGTTGTCTAAAAGCCAAATCGGCAGCTTCATTAAATTTGACATTCACTAACTCTATCACTTTTCTTGCAGAGAGGAGAAAGACTCTGTAAGCAGCAGAGTTAGAAGAATAGCCCAGATATACGCCTTCATCTGCCTTTGGACTAAATTTCTTCAGATTATCTCTGTCATTCAAAACATAGCATTTACACCCGAAAGACTTGAAATATTTGATGTTGGGTTTGATACCGTTCATCAATTCATATGGAGTCTTGTTGAACCGGCGGTGTATAATTGATCTGTTTTGAGTATGACAGGCAGTTGATATGGCTTCGGCCCAGTGGGACAAAGGAAGACCTGAATAAGCAAGTATAGATCTAGCAGCTTCCACAAGCGTTCTGTTTCTTCTTTCAACAACCCCATTCTGTTGCGGTGTTCTTGCAGCAGAAAACTGTTGTTGTATACCTTGATCATCATAGAATGCTTGAAGAGTTGAATTCTTGAATTCTGTGCCATTATCTGATCTTACAACTTTGACATGCTTTTGCTTATTTGTCTGAATGGTTTTGATGAGGTTGATGAGAATTTCAGGTGTCTCGTCTTTAGATTTGAGAAATTTCAGCCATGTATATCTGGAGTAATCATCAACAACAACCCAAACATATTTCTTCTTACCAATACTCTTTGTCTTCATTGGTCCGCACAAATCAACGTGAATTAGATCTAGGATGTCCGCAGTGCAATGTTCAGGCTTAGGCTTATGAGATGCTTTCTTCATCTTTCCTTTCTCGCAGTCTTGACAGAGATGGTCTTTCTCGAAACGGAGGATTGGAAGACCTCTCACTGAATCATTCTTGACCAGGCGATCCATATATTTGAAATTGAGATGAGCTAGTCGTCGGTGCCACACCCAGCTTTCATGAATAGGGGCTTTTGATAGAAGACAAATATCTGATGGAACCTTTACTTCGGAAAGATTAATGGTATAAAGATTTGATCGTCTCTTTCCAACAAGTAAGTCCATGCCGCTATTATTCTTTACAGCAACTCTTTTAGACTTGAAACTGACTTCAAGATCTTTATCGCAGAATTTTCCAATGCTGAATAGATTGTGACTTAAACCTTTGACATAGCTTACTCTTTTGACAGTTATATTACCTTGAACAAGATCACCATAACCAAGAATGGGAGCCGTCTCGCAGTTTCCAAATTTGACACGACCGCAACATTTTTCTTTAAAATTTGAAAGCAGAGATTTGTTGCCAGTCATGTGTTTGGAACACCCCGAATCCAGATACCATAATTGATTTAGCTGCACAATCAAAAATTACTCATATTTAGGTACCCATATGAATATGGGTCCCTTCTTGTTAGTCCTTTCCTTTTTCTTTTTCAAAAAATTATTTTTCCAAAACATCTGAGACTGATCAAATAAAGCATGAACATCATCACATATTAAGGAAGAAACACAATCATCAAAATCAGAACTAGAGAGACAATATGAGATATTCTTCGAAATTTGAAACATTTGCTCACAGAATATTTTGTAGTTTTATTACAAAAGGCAAATGAGTCTTGTTTACAAATAAGATCTACACATTTATCCTCTACAGATACAAATTCTTCAGATCTCTGTTTCTTTAGCCAAACAGACTTCACAGACTTCTTCAAAGGCCTATCTGAAATAGAGGAATCAGAAAAGTTAGAATTTTCAGAAATATCAAACTCTTTCTTCTTTTTTTTCTTTGACCTTCTTCTTTTACGCTTTGTTTTATAGAAATAAGCATTTAACGTAAAAGTGTCATCAACAATTTCAGATATAATATTTGACTTAGAAGAGGAAGTTTTATCAATAAAACCAAACTGATCAGTTAATTGATTTGGATAAACCTCAGAGCAAGAAACATCAGATGAACACAAATTGATGGAAGATTTGAGAAGAACAGAATTATTTTCTTTAAAACTCGATGTCATAAAAGAAAAAAAAACATCGTTTTCAATTTTTCTCAAAATTTCTTGTTCTTCCATTTGTTCTTCTAGATCAAAGATTTGGCATTCTAATACTAATGGAGGTATATATCTCTTAGTATCATAAGGTACTGGAGATATATTGTCCTTATTAGGATTAGCTGCATTTAAATCGAAGAATTCATTAGATATAGAAGAATTAGTAGAAGAAACAATGTTTAACTTTTGTCTTCTCTTCTTTACTTTTTCAGGAAAATATTTTGCATTTTCTTGAGTGTAAACAAAAGGAACTTCCATTCTCTTGTTTTTTATCCGTTTTTTATCTTCCTCAATTGTAGTTTCTTTAGCACTTGTCCAAAGAGGTTTGTATTGAGAACCATATTGTGAAAGACCAAGACAGTCGTAATCATAAAAATTGGGAATCTCAAATTTATCTTTCTTTAAAAACTGAGGATTTTTAACTCCAAGACCCCAATTTTCTTTTAACGACTCATAGCTCCTTGGTTTATGCATATGAATTGTTTGTTTTTGTTTATATAATTTTTCTTCTAATTCAATTATTTTATCCGAAAACTCTTGATTTAAAATTGACAATTCAGACAAAGAATCATGAGAAGTCTGTTTTTCAATTTCTAAATCTTCTATTCTTTCTTGAAATTTCTCTTTTGTAAATTTTAAAATAGCTTTTTCATCTCTCAGAGAAATCTTCAATTTTTCAATTTGAACAGACTTTTCTTGATTTTCACGTTTTTCGGATAGAAGCTTTGAACGAAAGTCATGTAAAGCATTTGTAATGACATTCATTTGAGATGAAATGAAATTAAAATCAAACTCAGATGGTACCTCAGATTCATCGGTTGAAGTCTCCTCATCCTCATCATCACTGTTGTCGTCTCCAATAAAACACATAGCAGCAATCTCTTCATTATCAAGTTCATTGTCTGAGTGGTCCAACCAGTATTCCTCCTCAGCCAACAGAATTGTTCCACTTGCTTTCTTCTCAGCCAAAGCTAATTTCTTCTTATAGAAATCAACATCTTTCACAATCTTCGTTCTGCACTCCTTTGAAATATACCCGGGTTTGCCACAGTTGTAGCAAGTCACAGCCTTCTTATCTTCTTTCTTTGGTTCAGCTGCTGTAGCAGGCTCATATTTGAGAAAGAAAGGCTTTGATGTAGTATCGGGTTCTACCTTCTTTGATCCAGATGAGAAACGAAGATTGTTTGAACCTGACCGTTTCTGATATTTCTTTTGATAGTGCTGACTTAGAAGAATCATGGCTTTTTCCAATGCTTCGCCATCGTCATCTGTTGACCCGTCGTAAGCAGACTCGGTCAAGGCTTGCTCAGCCATTTGGCTAGCTAAAAGAGCGATTGGATCCACAGTCTTTGGATTCTGCTTATCCAGCTTAGCTTTCTTCTTCAGAACAATGGCTTCATCAGACATCAGAATTTCAAACATTTCCTGAATGGGCATTTTGGAAATTCTGGGATCATTCCTCATCCGATGACAGGATTTTTCCCATTCAGGTTTGAGTGCATTGAGGAACTTCAGATTTGTCTCCAGCTCATTCTTTGTTACCTTGATCTTATACAGATCATTAATAACAGTCCAAAACCTGTCGAAGACACTTTTCAGACTTTCCCCATCCTTAGCCTTGAACTCTTCAAAGTTTTTCATGTATCTTGTCTGACGAAGCTGGGTAGACATTGCAGTACCAAGCATGATTTTCTCTAGTTGTGTCCACATCAGCATCGGATTATGTTTGAAACAATCGATTCTATTATAGATGGAATTTGGTAGAGCAAGAATCAAATTCGACTTGGCTTGATTGTCAGCTTGGTGTCTTAGAAGTTCATCAGCCTCATATTCTCTCAGGGCTTTTTCTACAGTAGTGGTTGGAGTGTTTCCAATAGCTGGTATCACTTTCATTGGCTTGACCATGGGACCTTCAGTCAAAGCTTTCATCATATTTTCCCCATTTGGTTGCCTTTCGATGAAATTAATAAACCGGTCCTGCCATTGTTCAAATTCGTTCTCATTTATCAGAACAGGTGGACGAGTATCAGATCCCAACGACATCATGAGGTCATTCTTGTAAAGTTGAGCTTGTAGAGACATTTTTGATGAAATCATGTATTCAGAAAAATAACCAAGTCTTGAAGACCCGCAAACCCAAGGTTTGCGTTTCTGGCTTGAATCACAGAAGAAACTATTCGGGTCCTTGTAGACACGCAAACAAGGACTTTTCGGGTGATAGGAGGAGCGCACACTGAATAAGGACTATGCGTGTTCTAAAAGGTACGCACTTGATGCTTTGCGGGTCCAAAAAGAAACGCACTTAATGCAATGCGTATTTAGAGAGACACGCAAGATATGCTACGCGTGTTCAACGGGGCACGCACTTGATGTTATGCGTGTGCAGAATGACACGCACTTGGTGATCTGGGTGTGTTGACAGATACGCAAGAGAGTTTTGCGTTTCCAAGAGAGAACCGATAACCTGAGAAACACTAACACCCAAAAGTTAGTTACACAATGAATATGTGATAGAGGCGCATACCAATAAGATGAACACACACAATTTCATGAAACACACGCAAAGAATATGAATAACCCGCATACTTCTTGAATCACACGCATACTTCAAAACCTATGAATCACATGCAAACTATAATAACAACCCGCACAATCATATGAATAACACGCATAGTAAGATGAGTGACACGCAAGATATCATGAACAAACGCATACTAACACTCGAAGATAAATCTGCAATATCAATCATAACAATGAAATTAAACCCAAACAAATTGCACACAATTGATCGAAAACAAGTTTTTAATACAATTCTATTGACAATTTCGATTAAAACACTCCAAATCTTAAAAAATCAAAAATAATCAGAACACAGAACTCGACTTTTTCAGAAAATACTCAAACTCAAAATTGAAGCACCAAATCACGTTTTTATGCAAAACAACAAGAATCAAACTCGATCGACTATCTAAAATGCATCTAATAACATCAAATTCATAGCAATTCGATTACTAAAATGACTGAAATTGGTGAAAATCCAGAAAATGAGATTTTTCTTGAAAAACAAAAAAAAATCAATCAAATTTTCGAATTAACCACACAAATCAGAAACAAATATACACTAATCTCAATCCTCTCAAGATCTTGAAGGCTCTGATACCAATTGAGATCCATTTTAAAAGCACTACACTCAAAGACAATACTACACTCAAAGACAAACAATCCAATAGCAATAGCACTAGTTCTTAAAAGCACTATTGCCATCGCAATAGCAAACAATCCAGTACTACACTCAAAGACAAAGCACATTGAGATCAAATATCATTTTATTAGATATCATGTGATAAACGGTAATATATAACTCCACTTTATTTCTACTGATAATCAGTTCGCTGATCTTTTCACCAAACCTCTTGATGAGACAAGATTTAACTTTCTCATTAGTGAGATTGGAATGCTGAACCTTGAAGAATAACTCTTCAACTTTCATACATTTTGTTAGTCATAAAGTTATACTTCATTTCCTCATCTCTGACTAAATATCTCTGACCCTCATGTATGTTCTCACATCTTTCCTTACTGAATCCTATTCAGTAAGATGTTCTTCAAAAACCAAAACTTAAATCACTAACTTTCTTCAAGTGATTAAAAGTTTTTTGAAAAACAAAACTTATCACTGACATTTCTTATCAGTGATCATTTGAAAATAAACCATATCCCTGACCTTCCATCAGAGATACTTTCCGTAAAATGAAACGACTCTCTCTCTTGTGACGTCATTCGAATCGATAATCCATGACAAGCCTTTTTCTGACACGTTCGTCTGTTGCATTTCTTGTCCAATCAACTTCGTGGGACGTGTCCGTGTCATGATGACCAATTTTTCCCGCTCTTAGTTCTTTCTCTCTCCTCATATAAAAGGAATGCCATTCATAATTTTACCTTTTACGCTCTCTAAAACTCAAAAGGCAAGAATTACTCTCGACATTCAAGATAAGAACTCAAGAACACTTGAATCTTCATACTCTTCAAGGAATCCAGGTTTTTATTCTTTACTTCTTTTCTATCAAAAACCCTTGTTTAATCCTAAATCTTCTCTTTATCTTGGATTGAAACTGCTTTTGGTATCAAATCTTTTTTTAATGATTTTCTTAAAACAAACTTATGGTTTTTAAGACTGTTCATGTCCCCTTCTTAACAAGGAAACTGGATTTTCTTAACCAAACTTCTTTTACAAGTTTCTTTCTTCAATAATAAACTGGTAAAATTCTTCTTCATTTTTTTTTCAAAACCATCTTTGTTACATTATTTTTCTCTTACCATTCTTCAGAAATGGCCTCCCAAGCTACTCTCATCAAGTCCAAAAATGTGAAGTTTGAACTCTCAGCTTCACAACTTGCTAGCAACAATCATTTGGGACTTTTGGATCTTCCCAAAAAGAAACCATCTCCTCATCTTCAATATGCCGTTGACTTCCTTAAGGCATCTTCTCTCAGCTACGCTCTGAATGTAGCTCCTATACCATCCAAGACTCTTCTTCAAGAGTTCTGGTTTACTGCTGAAAAGGGTGAAGTCCTGAACAAGTAAGGAAAGCCAATAACTGCTATCAACTTTCAGACTCAACATGGAGCTGGTGCTATCACTCCTCTCGTCATCCGTACAACTCTTCACTTTCCTTCCCGCACCAAAGTTGGCTTCGACTTCTTGCCCACTGATGAGGAACTCATCCAATTCCTTGACCACATGGGATATCAATGGGACTACAAACCCTACACCACTGTACCTGCTATGAAACATACAAAGATTCTCAAGGCAAAGATGCCCTCTGAATTGAATTATGTCTTCTCTCACATAATTCCATGCATGAGTGGCAAACAGGGTTCGCTCGATCAAGTGAGCAAGATTCAGCTGCAAATGGGTTACTCAGTGATTACTGGCCGGCATGTCGACTACGCTGGCATAATCTTTGAGGACTTGTTGTCCAAGATTGAGAAACCTGAGAGGGAAATCCAAATTCCCTATGTTTCGTTCATCTCAACGATCATTCAATTCTTCTTAAAGTATCGTTACCCTATGGACAGTGACTGCAAATTTGCCAAAGTTGGCTCTAGAATTCTCGACGTCCCAACTGCTGAAAACGAGGTAAGTCTTCGTACCGTACGCTCTCTTGTCTCTCCAAATTTTTCTTCTTAAGTGGCTATGTCGATGGTTCCTTCAGCGACTACCCCCGCCACTACCACCTCTTTAAAACGCAAATGATCAGCTCCTTCTGGAATCCCTAAAAAGACCAGAACGACTGTGGAGCAAACCTCTCAGCTGCCTCAAACTAGGTTTGTCTCTCAACAGACCACCTTAGATGATTTTGTGTGCCGCTCCTCCACTCCTGCTCTCGTAACAACCATTTCAGTGGCTTCTACCACTGACTCACTACTAGTGTCCACCCCGTTTACTTCAGTTTCTTCACTCGCTACTAGGGTAATTCACATAATCACCAGTTCTCTTCTTTCTATCCCATCTATTTCTTCTTCTATTTCCTGGGTCTCTTACATCCCACATTTACAACAGCCTGTCATTCAAGCTGCACATCTAGGACCTGGTGGCCTCCCTCTTGGAGGTTTTCCTCAAACATCCCTGCCACCCTCTTCTTTTGAAAGGGATATGGCATTTTACAACATGTTTGACAAATCAGGTATGTCTTCAACCCTACACACTTCTCCCACCCCTCTAAATAAGCCTAAGCATCGCCTTGCTCATCCACTAACTTATTTTTCAAGTCCTAGTTTGGGAACTGTTGACACCTCGTTGAATAAAGTTGTAGAGAAGGTGGAATCTCTTGCTACTTCCATCAAAACCAATACTACAGCCGTCAACACTGCTGGTGAAGAGTTGAAAAATCTTTCTACCACCATCTCCACCAAGGCTGAAGCATCTCAGCTCAGTGCTCTTCACTCTGAAGTAAATTCGTTGAAAGAAGACGTGACCACCAATTCTACTCAGCTGCAATTCTTAAATGGTCACGTTGATGCTCTCACCAACTATGTAAAGACCCTCACTCGAGAGGTAAAAAATCTCATTCGTAAGGTTAACAACACCAACCAGCTGCTCTCCGAGATTCTGACAAAGCTGAATACACCAACTCCTGTTCCTACTCCTTCCTTCACTAATAATGACCGGATGTCCCTGACCTTAGCTTTGGATTTTATTCAATCAGATACATCTATCATTTCGAAGATCGAAGCATGTCTGGATGCGTTGGAGGCTGATGCCCACAAAAACATTGTTGTTGATGTTGCGGCTACATCAATCCTCTCCCTTGATGATGACAAAGAGGGGGAGAAAGATCCAAATGAAGAAAATGTAGTGTTCGCACCAGTGAACGTGGAAGAACCTCTCTCCCAGGTTGAGGGGGAGAAGGCAGCTGAACAGTCTGCTGTTGCTGAAAAGCAAGCACTTCCTTCCTCTTATCCAGTGCTAGATGAAGAAGAAGTCATCTGTTGGGTCTAAATGTACTAAGGATGGATACTACTGCTACTTGAAAGGTATTACTATTGCTTGTAACATTACTACTGCAAGATGAACAATTACTACTGCTAGTAGAATTAATACTGCTTGAAGAGTTAGTGCTGCTACTTTAATAGTTAGTACTGCTTGGAGAGTTAGTACTGCTAGTAGTTAGTACTGCTTAAAGATTACTACTGCAAGTGAAGGGTTAATACTGCAAGCATGTTTATACTGCTGAGGATGTTAATGCTGCTGGATAAGGATGAAGTTAATACTGCTTATGAAGATTAAAGTTGCTGAGAAGATAATGATGGAATGATTTGATTAATGGAAAGTCAAGGAGATTTGAAGATAATTATGGACTGGATCATGAAGATTATTTTTTCTTTTATAATTATCTTGTAATCTGTCTTGTATATATACTGTATAGAAGGCATATTTTAGAATCAACATTTTGATAGAATTTCAATATATGTTTTAGAGAGAATTAACCTCAGGGTTCTTAGAAGTCCTTTCAATAGAGAAGTATTGAACGTCTGTTGAGTCTGTTCAACAGATTGAGGTTTTGTTTGTAATCATTAAGTTAAATCAATATAACTTGTGATTTTCATTCTGATATTGTTCCATTGATTTACTGTTAAAGTGTTTTTCCGCAACTCCTTTAACATAGTTTCTGAGTGTGTGTTAAATTCTTGTTTGAATTTCGATCCTGACATAATCGCTGTTGATGATGAAGATGAAGCAGGTACATTCTTGTGGAAAATGTGGGACATCATTGAGAATGGTCCCTCAGATGGAGGAAAGATGAACGCAGAAGGCAAGAGACCTCCACCAAAGACTGATGGAGAAAGGAAGATGAGGCAGACAGAGATGAAAGTCTTGAGCACTCTTCTCTTGGTTATACCTAATGAGTACCAACACCAGTTCTGCAATTGCACGGATGCACAAATTCAATGGAATGCACTGGACAAAAGATTTTCTGGTACCAAAAGTACCAAGAGAAATCAGAAGGCCATCCTGAAGCAGCAATATGAAAACTTCATGTCTACAAAGAATGAGTCCATGACTCAAACTTTTGATAGATTTAATAAGTTAATTGGTGAATTGGCTACTGTTGGTGTCCAAATAGATCAAGATGATGTCAACAGAAAATTTCTAAGATCTCTTGGTGATGAATGGACTATGTACACTATCTCATTCAAACAGAATGACCAACTGGAGGACAAGGAACTGGATGACCTCTATAATGACCTTAGGGTGTTTGAAGCAGAGGTAGAAGCAAAGAAGAGGCCCTCTGGATACTCATACAATGTTGCTCTTTTATCATCTTCTACTGATTCTGCTGCTAATACATTATCAGTTAGTACTGCCTATGGATCATAGCAAGATTGATCTAATGACTCAGTTTTAGAAGCTTTTCTAGCCAGTCATGCTAATTCCACTCTAATTAATGATGACTTACAACAGATAAATGCTGATGATCTAGAAGAGATGGATATCAAGTGGTAGATGGCTATGCTCACAATGAGGGTAAAAAGATTCATCAAAAGGACTGGAAGGAACAACTTTGCTCAGAAAAGAGAAGATGGGGTTGGATTTGATAAATCCAAGGTTGAATGTTACAAGTGTCACAAGTTGGGGCACTTTGCAAGAGAATGCAAAAGTGGAATGCCTCAACAACATACTAGCAACCATCAACCAACACATTCCACTAGCTTTAACAACAGGAACTTTTGTCAAGCTCTTGTTTCCCAAGAAGGAATGGGATTTGATTGTAGTGACCAAGCAGAAGAAGCAGTTCAGAATCAAGCTTTAATGGCTAAAATTTCAGAGTCAGCAAGCACTGATATTCCCACAGAGGTAAAATCTAACCTTTGCTCAAAATCTTGCATAGAAACAGTTAAAAAGTACAGGGATCACAATCAAAGCATGTGTGATGACCTAAAAAGGTTAGGGAAAGATAGAAGAGAGTATGTTATGATTGTTGAGAATTTGGAAGAGCAGATAAAGGCATACAAAGCCAATGAACTTCAACACACATATGATACTAACTACTGGAAGTGGGAAAAGAATCAGTTAGAGTTTATTCTTAAAAAGTCTGAAGAGGAATGTGAGAAGATAAGGAGTAATTTTGAGAAAGCCAAACTGGACATTGAGAAGTTTTCCAATGCCTCTAAAGCAATGGACTCACATCTAAAATCTCAAGTCCATGACAACCTGAAAAGAGGTTTAGGATACAAGAGTACCCCTCCACCTTATAACAATAACTATATCCCTCCCACTTCAGACCTCTTAGAAAGACAACAGACAATAGACTTACCTGCAGGAGCCACAGATGTAGATCCTCTTGACAGTATAGTAATTAAGGAAGAGGCTGAAGAAGAGACCACTAAGGGTAAGAATAAGGATGACCTTAAAGAAATCCCTTTAGAAAATCATATCCTTACTAATGAATGGGGGGGGGGGGGGGGTAAACCTTTTGTAAAGAGTGAGAAGGCTGAAAGTTCTAAGAGAGGGAAGGGAAAGGTACAGGGAGTCCATTACATGCAAACCACTGTTGTTAATCCCTGTACTTGTAAACAGAATCAACCCCAACAACATGATAAAACAAGGGGAAATCAAAGAAACAGAAATAATCAGTGGGCTTTAAAACAAGGAATTGATCTGAGAAAAATTAACAGATCAAAGCCTTGTTTTATCTGTGGCAATTTAAATCATCTAGCCAAACACTGTTATTTCAATCCTATTAACCAGAGGATCACTTTTCAAAAAAATATACAAAATTCTGTTGGTTATAGGAAGCAAATAAGGAATCATATGGCTGAGAATGTGAGGAGGGCACCTATACAATCTCATGCTCAGAATAAGTTTGCTAATTCAAAGAAAAATACTCCAAATAAGCCAAGGAGCAACTTAAAGAAAAAGAAACAAACAACTTTGTCCAGGTTTGGGTTCCAAAAGTAAAGAAATCTGTTAGTACTGCTACTATAAATAGTACTGCTGACAAAAATAGTGCTGCTGCAAGCAATACTACTGCTAACCCAGTTAGTACTGCTAACAAAATTAGTACTGCTAACCCAATTAGTACTGCTAATGATGTTAGTACTGCCAATCAAGTTAGTACTGCTTCCAGTGACATGCCCATTCTTCTGACAAAGTATTCAAGCAATAAGATTTCTCAGTTTGATAATCTCACCAAGTCAGAATATGAATATGTTGATGAGAATGGGAAACCCAAGACCACTTTGGCTTGGGTTCCTATTAAAAACTAACTGCTTTATTATATGTGCAGGGCAAGGGAAGGAGCATTTGGCATGTTGATAGTGGTTGTTCCAGGCACATGAAAGGTAACATGGCCTGCCTTCAAAACTTCAAAAGAATTGATGGAGGACATGTTGCTTTTGGTGATAATCCAGCAGGTGGAAAGATAAGTGGAAAAGGAAATGTGTCAAAAGGTAAGATGATCTTTGAGGATGTATACAATGTTGAGCAATTGAGATACAACCTGTTAAGTGTATCACAGGTCTGTGACAAGAAACATAGCATATTATTCAATGATACTGAATGTATTATCCTTGCTCCAGGGTTCAAGGTAGTTGATGAAAGTATGATACTACTTAGAACTCCTAGAAAGGACAATGTTTACTACTTAGACTTGGAGAGTGTAGCTTCTGATTATTCTTTAAATTGTTTATTTTCAAAATCTCCATTAGATGAATCATCTCTTTGGCACAGAAGGATGTGTCACGTGAACTTTAAAACAATGAACAAACTTGTGAAAAACAACCTTGTAAGAGGTTTGCCACAAAAGATCTTTTCATGTGATGATCATTGTGTTGCATGTCTTAAAGGCAAACAACACAAAGTTTCTCATAAGTCCAAAGGGATAAATACAATCTCTTCACCTCTTAATTTACTGCATATGGATCTGTTTGGACCTACAAATGTGATGAGTATTGGTAAGAAATCCTACTGCTTGGTTATTGTTGATGATTTCTCTAGATTCACTTGGGTCTATTTTATGAGGACTAAGGATGAGACAAGTGAACTGATCAAATCATTTGTTCTTAGAGTTGAAAACCAAACAAATCTAAGAGTTAAAGTCATCAGGTCTGATAATGAAACTGAATTTAAAAACAATGACCTAAACAACTTCTGTGAGGAAAAAGGCATTGAGAGACAATACAGTGCTCCTAGGACTCCTCAACAGAATGGTGTTACTGAAAGGAGAAATAGGACTCTAATAGAAGCTGCTAGATCTCTGTTGGCAGATTCAAAACTTCTAATTACTTTTTGGGCAGAAGCAGTTAATACTGCCTGCTATGTTCAAAACAGAGTTCTAGTAGTGAAATTCCAAGACAAGACACCTTATGAGCTTTTTAAAAAGAAGAAACCTTTTATTGGATTTTTCAAACCATTTGGGTGTCCTTGCACAATTCTCAATACCAAAACTCACCTAGGCAAGTTTGATAGCAAAGTTGAGGATGGGTTTCTTGTTGGATATTCATCTCAAAGTAAGACCTACAGAGTTTTCAACACCTCTTCTAGGATTATTGAGGAAAGTGACAATGTCAAATGCAATGAGAACACACCAAATCAACTTGGTTCAGGTCCTGATTGGCTATTTGACATTGATTAACTGTCTAATTCTTTGGGTTTCAGTAATGAGCATAATGCAGGAACAGGGACAGAAAAGGTACAAGTACAAAGACAAGAGTTTGTGTTGTTCCCAACACCTACTGATGATCCTGTTGAATTATGTGACCAAGATAAGAAAGATACTTCAGATTCAAAGGACACTGAACCAACTCAGAATGAAGAGGACAAACGTGAAAAGGAAGATCAACCCTCATATTCAGGAATCAAAGGTCCTGAGATGCCATGTTTGGAAGAAGATGACACAGATGATGATACCTCTTCAGTTTTTGGTGGCAGCACTCCTGAAAAAAATGACTCTAATCTAGAAGCAAACATTAATGAAGAGGTTGTTCATCAAACAAGAGTTCAGAAAAATCATCCTCCTCAATTGGTGATTGGTGACATCAATTCTCCTATAATCACAAGGAATCAAAGCAAGTTGGGAGGATTGAAGGACATACAATCAGGATTACTATCTTGCTTTCTATCACAGGTTGAACCCAAAAAGTCATATGATGCAATGAAGGATCCAAGCTGGATAGAAGCAATGGAAGAGGAGCTACTGCAGTTTGTGTTGCAGGATGTATGGGATTTGGTTGACCTTCCAAAAGGACACAGAGCTATAGGCACTAAATGGATCTTCAGAAACAAGAAAGATGAGAGAGGAATAGTAATAAAGAACAAGGCCAGATTAGTGGCACAAGGGTATACTCAAGAAGAGGGAATTGATTATGAAGAGGTATTTGCAGCAGTGGCCAGGATTGAGGCAATCAGGCTATTTTTAGCCTATGCTTCTTTCATGAAGTTCAGGGTCTACCAGATGGATGTAAAGAGTGCTTTCCTGTATGGGAGAATTGAAGAATAAGTGTATGTCTGTCAGGCTCCAGGGTTTGAGAACCAAATTATCCTAACAGAGTATACAAATTAAAGAAGGCACTCTATGGGCTATATCAAGCACCAAGGGCATGGTATGACACTTTGTCTACCTATCTCTTGGACAATGGTTTTCAAAGAGGAACCATAGACAAGACTCTGTTCATTCAGAGGAAGAAGAAGGACATCCTTATAGCATAAATCTATGTGGATGATATTATCTTTGGATCCACAAAAGATCAAATGTGCAGAGATTTTGAAGAATTGATGCACAAGAGATTCAAGATGAGTTCTATGGGTGAACTTACTTTCTTCCTTGGGCTACAAGTTAAGCAGAAGAAAGATGGGATATTTATAAGCCAATCCAAGTATGTGCAGGACATTCTTACTAAGTTTGGATTCTCAGATTCAAAGCCTGCAAGCACACCCATGGAGATACACAAATAGATCACTGCAGATCTTGAGGGGGAGGATGTTGATGTTCATCACTATAGATCCATGATTGGCTCCCTCATATATCTCACTGCTTCAAGACCAGATATCATGTTTCCTGTTTGTGTGTGTGCAAGATTTCAAGTAAGGCCTAAGCAGTCACACTTTCAAGCAGTCAAGAGGATATTCAGATATCTCAAAGGCCAAACTAGATTAGGTCTTTGGTATCCTCATGACTCACCATTTGACCTACTTGCTTATTCAGACAGTGACTTGGGTGGTGCGAATTTGGATAGAAAGTCAACTTCAAGGGGATGTCAGTTTTTGGGCGCAAGACTAGTGTTATGGCAGTGCAAGAAACAAACCACAGTGTCCACCTCTACAACAGAAGCAAAGTATATAGCTGCTGCAAGCTGCTATTCACAAGTACTCTGGATTCAGAATCAAATGTTGGACTATGGTATATCTTTTCTTCACACTCCAATCTTCATACACAATAACAGTGCTATTAGCATTGTTAATAATCCAGTCAAGCACTCCAAAACAAAGCATATAGAAATCAAGTACCATTTTATCAGAGACTGTAATGAAAAGAAGCTAATTCAGGTTGTGAAAGTCCATACAAGTAACCAATTTGCTGATCTATTCACCAAAGCTTTTGATGTGGGTAGATTCACATTCTTTGTCACAAGTGTGGGCATGATAAACACTGAATAAGCCTCCTTTGATCTGCTTTATGTACCATTTCTGTATAGATTCCTTTCTGTCTACTTTCTCATATTGTATTGTGCATGGTGCTGCTAACCTTATATGTTTAAGTGTTTAAGATTGCTTCAATTGAATACTTGGTACTTCTAGTTCAGTTAATATTGCTCTCTATATTACTCATAATAACAGTTCAAAAAGGGTTAAGTATGGTTACTACTGCTAGGTCGTTTATACTGTCAGTGCAAAGTTACTACTGCTTGCTTTATTTATACTGCTAATCAGTGTTAATACTGCTAGTCTGTGTTAGTACTGCCAGTATGTGTTACTACTGCTACTCTGAGTTAATACTGCGGGCTTGTTAATACTGCTAGGGTACTTAGTACTGCTTCTAACTGAAACCCTCCACCTATAAATACCCATTTGTGACCGCCAAAATACAAACGACTCTTTAAACTTCCAGTGCTTCTCTTTCTCTCTCTCTCTCTCTCTCTCTCTCTCGATTTCTTGCTCACCAGTGTACACCCTAGTTGCGATTCGAACCCTAGAATAAATCAGAACGATGGCAGGACTAGAATTATTTGATGAACACAATGAGGTTGCTATGCTGCAAAAACCCAAACAGACTGAAGGTTTTCATCAGATTGTGGATTTCCTCAAATCGTCCCACATTCCCTATGCCCTCACTGTCAATCCCACAATCTGTGTGGAACATCTACGACAATTTTGGGCAAATGCTACCATCCACACTGAAGATGGCACTCAGGTCATCAAAACAAGGGTGTGTGATAAACCACTGACCATCTCAGAAGAGTGTATTCGCATCCATCTACGCTTAGATGATGCCTCAGGTATTACCTCTCTTCCTACGGAAGATCTCTTATAAGTTCTTAATCGTATGGGGTATGATGGTCCCACAGAGGTATTCAAGTTCTTCAAAAACATATTTTCACCTCAGTGGCGATTCTTTGTTCATACCCTACAACACTGCATTTCACGAAAAACAACTGGATGGAGTGTGTTCAGCAGTACCTTAGCTTATGCTCTAGTCTGCTTAGCTACCTCTAGAAAGTTTAATTTTTCTCAAATGATCTTCAATGATTTAATGTCAAATCTGGATACCACATTAAAAAGCTTTTCTATGTATCCAAGGTTTGTACAAGAAGTACTTAATAAGTAATTAACGGATTTACCTACCTTCAAGGAGGTATATGTACCAAAACTCCCAAAGGGGAAAGTGTTCTCTAATATGAAGAGGCCCAGTAAAGACTTCTCAGCTATAGACACACCATTGTTCTCTACAATGATGGTTGTGTCCCACTCTCAAGGTGAGGCATCAGGGTCAAAGCCCACATGTTGGGAACTGAAGAAAAGCTCAAGTATGGTTAATGCTGCTAGTTCAGAATTACTACTGCTAGAGAACTTCAAAGTTAATACTGGTGAGTATTACTACTGCTAGTAGAATTAATACTGCTAGTCAAAGTTAGTGCTGCTTGTACAAAGTTAGTACTGCTTAGCTAGTTAGTACTGCTAGAGGTTAGTACTGCTTAGTAGTTAATGTTGCTTATGATTAGTGCTGCTTATGAATTGGAGATCCGGATGGAGAGGATGACAGCTGTAAAGAATAAAGATATTCATGGAAGGATTGAAGATAACTATGCAAGATATACTGAAGATATTCTATTTTTTTGTAATTATCTTTTTATTCAGTATTTGTATAGATTTGACAGAATAGTTTAGATACAGTTTTTGTTTTAAGTTTTTGTTTCAGAGAGAATCAACCTCAAGGCATAGATCCTAATTCTAGAGAAGTAGAATTCGTCTTGAAAGAGCTTGTTCTTCAAGATTGAGGTTGAGTGTGTAATCTTGTGATTTGATCATTGAATACAAGTTTACAAGTTGTTAATCATATACACTGTTTGTTTACTGTTACATTGAATATCAAAGTGTTATTCCGCAACTTCTTTGATATTGTTTCTGAGACTTTATTCTTGTTAAGAAATCGATCCTGACAAGTGGTATCAGAGCCTGTTCTCTCAGAAACATCTATTCATTCATCATGGAAAACTTTGCAGAATCAATCAGTACTCTAGTCTCAAAGGTTCCAATGCGTAGACCCAATGAATTCGATATGTGGAAGATCAGAATCAAGCAATACATACTCCTCACTGACTATTCTATGTGGGATTTCATAGAGAATGGTCCTTCTGAAGCAGGAAAGATTGGTCAGATGGAAAGAGAACTCCACCAAAAACTGATGCAGAAAGAAAGGCTAGACAGACAGAGATGAAAGCCTTGAGCACTTTGCTCTTGGCTATCCCCAATGAATATCAACATCAGTTCTGCAACTGCACTGATGCAGAGATGCTCTGGAATGCTCTAGAGAAGAGATTCTCAGGTACCAAAAGTACCAAGAGAAATCAGAAAGCCATTTTGAAGCAACAATATGAAACTTTATGTCAACCAAGAATGAGTCCATGACTCAAACTTTTGACAGGTTCAACAAGCTTATTGGTGAACTTGCTACAGTGGGAGTACAAATTGATCAAGATGATCTGAACAGAAAGTTTCTAAGGTCCCTGAGTGATGAATGGACCATGTATACTGTGGCTTTCAGACAGAATGATCAACTGGAAGAAAAGGAACTTGATGATCTATATAATGATCTAAGAGTTTTTGAATCTGAGGTAGAGGCTAAGAAGAGGCCTTCTGGATATGTTCACAATGTTGCACTCCTTTCAGCATCAACTGATTCTACTTCCAACTCTGAATCAGTTAGTGCTGCCAATGGAGCAACTCAAGAGAAAGGCACTGAAACTGTATTTGAAGCCTTTCTAGCAAGTCATGGAAACTCTTCTCTCACTAATGATGACTTGGAACAACTCCATCCAAATGATCTTGAAGAGATGGACATTAAATGGCAGATGGCCATGCTCTCTATGAGAGTTAAGAAGTTCATCAAAAGAACTGGAAGGAACAACTTCTCACAAAGAAGAGAAGATGGAGCAGGTTTTGACAAGTCAAAGGTGGAATGCTATAAATGCCATCAGAAGGGACACTTTGCTAGAGAATGCAGAAGTGGAATGCCTCAAAACAATAACCACCAACAAGCTCAATCTGGAAGCTTCAATAATAACAGAAACTCTGCACAAGCCCTTGTCTCTCAACAAGGAATGGGGTTTGATTGGAGTGATCAAGCTGAAGAGGCCATCCAGAACCAAGCTCTAATGGCAGAGGAGTCTGATCTCCCAACAGAGGTAACTTCCAACCTTTGTTCTCAAAATTGCATTAACACTGTTAAAAGGTATAGGGATCACAATCAGAACATGAGTGATGACCTTAAGAGATTGGAAAAGGACATAAAAGATTATGTGAGGATAGTTGAGAGATTTGAAGAGCAGATTAAGGGTTTTCAAGCCAATGAGCTTCAACACTCTTATGACACAAACTACTGGAAGTGGGAGAAGAATGACTTAGAACTTCAACTGACCAGATCCAAAGAAGAGAGTGAAAAGCTAAGAGGAGAGCTAGCCAAAGTCAAACTAGATGTAGAAAAGTTTTCCAATGCTTCCAAAGCAATGGATTCTTTGCTACAAACTCAGATTCATGATAAACTGAGAAGAGGAATAGGGTACAATACCACACCACCACCCTATAACAACAACTACATCCCTCCTAGTTCAGATTTGTTAGAGACAAAGGATAGGAAGGACCTACCTAAGGGAGCCACTGATATAGATCCCTTAGATGAAGTAGTTGTTAAGGATAAAACTGAGAAAGAAGTTGTCAAGGATAAGGACAACACTGTGAGTGGTGAGATTCCTATAGAAAACCACATAATCACCAATGAGGGATGTGGAAAGCATTGGATCAAGTCCAATGAGACAGAGAAGACTAAGGGAAAGCACAAGAAGGTTCACTATAAGCAGACCACTGTTGTGAACCCTATCCCTTGCAAGCAGTGTGCATGCAATAAACCTAAGCCCCAAAAACATGATAAACCAAGGGGAAATCAGAGAAACTGGAATAACCAATGGGCACAAAAACAAGGCATTGATCTGAGTAAAATCAATAGACCAAAGCCTTGTTTCATATGTGGAAAGTTAAACCATTTGGCTAAGCATTGTTTCTTTAACCCTATTAACCAACAGATGAACTTTCAAAGATTTGTGCAAAAACCTGTTGGTTCTAGGAAGTATGGAAAGAAACATGTGGTGAACAAATCTATTGAAAACAAAGGCCCCATGAAGAAAAAGGTTTTGAAGGAAAGTATTAAAATGTGGGTGCCTAGTAGCACTAAAACTGTTAGTACTGCTGACATAGATAGTGCTGCTAGAAGCATTACTGCTGCTACCAGTGTTAGTACTGCTGAAAATATAAATGCTGCTAATACTGTTAGTACCTCTTCAAAGGTTAATACTACCAACACAGTTACAGCTGCTAACACAGTTACTACTTCTAACAAGGTTAGTACTACTAAGCATGCAAGTGCTGCTAAGGCAGTTAGTACTTCTAAAACCAGTACTGCTTCTAGCAAAAGTGTTTCCAAGCCTATCATTGTGACAAAGTACTCCAGAAATGAGGAGTCAAAGTTTAAAAATCTTGTCAAGAAAGAATGCAAGTATTTTGATGAGAAAGGGGTAACCAAGACCACCTTGGCTTGGGTTCCTAATTCATACTAACTGATTTATCTTATGTGCAGGGCAACCAACAGCTCAAGGGAAGGAGCATATGGCATGTTGATAGTGGTTTCTCTAGGCATATGACAGGCAACATGTCATGTCTTCAGGATTTCAAGCATATCAATGGAGGACATGTTGCATTTGGAGATAATCTTACTGGAGGTAAAATAAGTGGAAAAGGTAATGTTACAAAAGGTAAGATGACATTTGAGGATGTCTACTATGTTGATCAGTTGAAGTACAACCTGTTAAGTGTATCACAGGTGTGTGACAAACAACATAGCATATTATTTACAAATACAGAGTGTATGATCCTTGCTCCAGGGTTCAAAGTAGTTGATGAAAGCATGATACTACTTAGAACTCCAAGAAAGAACAATGTTTATTGTCTAGATATGAACAATGTTGATAGTGATTCATCCCTGAACTGTCTTGTTTCAAAAGCTTCTGTGGATGAATCCTCTCTTTGGCACAGAAGGATGTGTCACATGAACTTCAAAACTTTGAACAAACTTGTGAAAAACAACCTTGTAAGAGGTTTACCATCAAAAGTCTTTTCATGTGATGATCATTGTGTTGCTTGTCTTAAAGGCAAACAGCACAAAACTTCTCATAAGACCAAAGAGTTAAACACTATTTCTTCTTGTCTCCAATTACTACATATGGATATGTTTGGTCTTACAAATGTTATGAGTATAGGCAAGAAATCTTACTGCTTGGTTATTGTTGATGATTACTCCAGATTTACTTGGGTATATTTTCTAAGAACTAAGGATGAGACAAGCGGACTGATCAAATCCTTTATCCTAAGAATTGAAAACTAAACTAATCAAAAAGTAAAAGTCATTAGATCAGATAATGGGACTGAATTCAAAAATCTTGATCTAAACACCTTTTGTGAAGAGAAAGGCATTGAGAGACAATATAGTGCCCCTAGGACTCCTCAACAGAATGGAGTTGCTGAGAGGAGAAATAGGACACTAATAGAGGCTGCTAGATCTCTGTTGGCTGATTCAAAACTGCCAATTACCTTCTGGGTTGAAGCAGTCAATACTGCCTGTTATGTCCAAAACAGAGTTCTAGTGGTCAAGCCAAAGAACAAGACCCCATATGAGATTTTAAATAAAAGAAAACCCTTTATTGGATTTTTCAAACCTTTTGGGTGTCCTTGTACAATTCTCAATACTAAATCTCACTTAGGTAAGTTTGATAGCAAAGCAGATGATGGAATTCTTGTTGGTTACTCATCTCAGAGTAAGGCTTACAGAGTTTTTAACTCTTCTTCTAGAATAATTGAAGAAAGTGACAATGTCAAATGCAATGAGAACACACCAAACCCAATTGGGTCTGGTCCTCAATGGCTATTTGACATTGATTCACTAACTAACTCTTTTGGTTTCAGTAGTGATGATTATGCAGGTTCAGGGAGTGGAGAATCAAGAACTACCCAAGTCCAAGACAGTATGTCTAAATCTGTGATCTTTCCCATACCCACAGTGGATCCTGTTGAAGACTGTGAAAAGGAACCATCTACTGGACCAAGTCAGAGTGAAGAAGAAAGTAGATATTAGGAGACTCAAGACATTAAAGAATCAGAAGTAGCTGCTGAAAACACCTAAGTTGAGTTGAATGACTCCAATCTAGAGGTGGGACTTAATGAAGAACCTAATCATCACACAAGAATTCAAAAGAATCATCCTCCACAACTGGTAATAGGAGATATATCCTCTCCTATGATGACTAGAAATCAAAGCAGACTGCAAGAAATGCAAGATCAACAGCATACAGTGCTTTCTTGCTTTCTATCCCAGCTTGAACCTAAGAAGGCACATGATGCTATGAAAGAGTCCAGTTGGATAGAAGCAATGCAAGAAGAGCTATTGCAATTCAAGCTGCAAGATGTTTGGGATCTGGTAGACCTTCCTAAAGGCCAAAGAGCAATAGGAACAAAATGGGTCTTCAGGAATAAGAGAGATGTAAGAGGTATAATGATAAGGAACAAAACAAGGTTGGTGGCTCAAGGGTATACACAAGAAGAGGGAATAGACTATGATGAAGTGTTTGCACCTGTGGCTAGGATAGAAGCAATTAGATTATTCCTGGCTTATGCTTCTTATATGAAATTCAAAGTCTATCAAATGGATGTGAAAAGTGCATTTCTTTATGGCTCAATTGAAGAAGAAGTATATGTCTGTCAACCACCTGGGTTTGAAAACCCAAGCTATCTAGACAGGGTATACAAATTGAAGAAAGCACTTTATGGACTGCATCAAGCTCCAAGAGCATGGTATGACACTCTGTCATCCTATCTCTTGGAAAATGGCTTTGAAAGAGGAGTCATTGATAAGACTTTATTCATCAAGAGAAATAAGAAGGATATCTTGCTGGTCCAAATCTATGTTGATGATATCATCTTTGGATCTACAAGAGACAACATGTGCAAGGAGTTTGAGGAACTAATGCATCAAAGGTTCAAAATGAGTTCCATGGGGGAACTTACTTTTTTCCTTGGACTCCAAGTTCAACAGAAGTCAGATGGAATCTTTATCTGTCAGTCCAAGTATGTACAGGACATTCTAACCAAGTTTGGTTTCTCATATTCAAAACCTGCCAGCACACCTATGGAGACACACAAGCAGATAACAGCAGATCTTGAGGGGGAGGATATGGATGTTCATCATTATAGATCCATAATTGGCTCTCTCATGTATCTTACAACCTCTAGGCCAGATATAATGTTTCCAGTCTGTGTATGTGCAAGATTCCAAGTTAGGCCAAAGCAATCTCACTATCAAGCTGTTAAGAGGATATTCAGATATCTCAAAGGGCAACCCAGATTGGGACTTTGGTATCCTCATGACTCATCCTTTGACCTACTTGCATACTCAGATAGTGATCTAGGTGGAGCAAACTTGGACAGAAAATCTACTTCTGGAGGATGTCAGTTCTTAGGTGCAAGACTAGTTTCATGGCAGTGCAAGAAACAAACCACAATGTCCACATCTACAACAGAGGCAGAGTACATAGCAGCTGCAAGTTGCTGTTCTCAAGTCTTATGGATTCAGAATCAAATGCTGGACTATGGGGTAACCTTTCTACACACTCCAATTTTTATTGATAATAGCAGTGCTATTAGCATTGTGAATAATCCTGTCAAGCACTCAAAGACAAAGCACATTGAGATCAGGTATCACTTCATAAGAGACTGTAATGAAAAGAAACTTATTCAAGTTGTAAAGGTTCATACTGACAACCAGTTTGCTGATCTATTCACCAAAGCATTTGATGTGGGTAGATTCACTTTCTTGGTAACAAGTGTGGGAATGATCAACTCTGAATAAGCTCCTACTTAAAAAGTGGTTCAATACCTGTATATTGTTTATTCTTGGTGGTCCTAATCTTCTTTTTCAGGAAAAGTAGAGCAGTACTCAGTCCTTCACAAAGCTTAAAAGTGTAAGTATTTTTAATACTGCCAGTGCATTGTTAATGCTGCCAGTGCATTTTTAATACTGCCAGTGCATTGTTAATACTGCCAGTGCATTGTTAATGCTGCCAGTGTATTTTTAATACTGCCAGTGCATCGTTAATGCTGCCAGTGCATTTTTAATACTGCCAGTGCATTGTTAATACTGCTATCAGTTAATACTGCTAGTGGTTAATACTGCTAGTAGTTAATACTGCTTTCAGTTAATACTGCTAGTGGTTAATACTGCTAGTGGTTAATACTGCTAGTAGTTAATACTGCTTTCAGTTAATACTGTTAGTGGTTAATACTGCTTGTCGTTAATACTGCTCTTGGTTACTACTGCTTATGTCCCGAATACTATAAATACCCTTTGCCGGCCTAAAAGTTCATAACGACTCTTTGCATACTGTTCACTTGCGCTCTAAACCCTGTCTCTCTCGAGTTTCAAGTTTTCAGGCAAGAACCTTCAAGGTCAATGGCATCCATGGCGTTCATTGACGAGCACAATGAAATCGCGATGCTCCAAAAGCCAAAACAAGCTGAAGGTTTTCACCAGATAGTCGACTTTCTGAAGTCCAGCCACATTGCCCATGCTCTCACTATATCTCCTACCATCTTCATAGAGCATCAGAGGCAATTCTGGGTAAATGCCACCATTGTTACTGAGAATGGTGTGCAAATGATCAAAACAAGGGTGTGTGACAAACCCTTGACAGTTACTGAAGAGGTAATTCGCATCAGTCTACGTCTAGACGATGCCTCTGGTATAACTTCTATCTCTAATGATGAACTGTTTGCTACTCTTACAAGAATGGGGTATGGAGGCCCATTGGGTGTGTTCAAGTTCTCAAAAGCCAAATTTTCACCCCAATGGCGTTTCTTTGTCCATACCCTTATGCATTGTATCTCTAAAAAGACTACTGGATGGAGTGAGTTCAGTAGCACCATTGCTTATGCTTTGGTATGCTTAGCCACTACCAGAAAGTATAATTTTTCCCAAATGATTTTTAATGATCTTGTCTCAAACCTGGGAAGTAAAAAGAGTTTTTATATGTACCCCAGGTTTGTCCAAGAAGTTATTACCCATGAATTGATGGATATACCTCATTTTGATGGGGTATATGTACCAAAAATTCCCAAAGGTAAGGTCTTTTCAAACATGAAAAGATCTCCTCTGGACTCGGAAGGAGTTGACACCCCATTGTTCTCTACAATGATGGTGGTGTCCCAAACTGATGAAGGTATGGCAGCAGGGTCAAGGCCCCCATTAGACCAACCCACTGCTAGTCAATCCCAACCTTCCCACTCTAAATCAATTCCCCAGTCTCTTCTTGATAAACCAACTTCACCAATCACCCACACATACAAAAGGAAACAGGTAAAGAAGGCTCCTTCCCTTCTTGTACCATCAACCCCTAAGCCTTTAAGCCCTCTAAGGGAGGATTCTCCCTTAGAGAATATCTACAGGGAAACCACAAGGGTGTCTTCCAACCCAAAGGAGGTGCTCTCTGAGGAGGAGGAAGAGCATATTGGTGAGCAGGCTGCCACTACTCCTGCTAACACAGAGGAGGACAGTGGTAACATAACTAAGACCTCCCCCATGGCAACTTTGAATGAGCAATCATTCAAAGGTCCCCGGTGCCAAGAAACCAAGGGGGTGGATAGTGCTTCTGCCAGGCAGAAGACTTCCACTACAAAAAGATCCTATGATCCTTCAAAAGAGGGTAACACTTCTGGAGAAGGTGAGGACAGATATGACTATGATGAATTGATGGAAACAATGGGTAACATCAACCTGGATGTTATTAAACAAGGCAAAGAGATAGAGGAAATCAAATTGGTAATCTTGTCCCAACAAGTACAGATTGCCAAATTAAAGAAAATGGTGACAAGGTTGGTGCACAAGCAGAGGAGAAAGCAGTTTGTGTTGAAGAAGAGATCAAATAATAAAGATGCTTCCAACAAGGGGGAGAAAGAGGCTGAAATAGAGAAAGAAAATACAGCTGAGAGGGCATTTAAGGTTGAAGGGGAGGAAGAGGCAGAAAAAGAAACAGAATTTGTTGAAGCAACAGAAACTGTTAATACTGCTGAAGCAGCAGTAACAGGGCTTTCTGTTGAAGAAATGGAAATTGCTGAAACATTGGTCAAAGCAAAGAATGACACTCCTAAGGCTAGTCAAAAGGCCAAGGGAGTGGTCATAAATGAAGGAGAAATTCAACAGAAGGAAACAGAAAAGGCAAAAGAGTCAAAAGGAAAAGGAAAGGAGAAGATGATTGAAGCTGAACTGCCTGCCAAGAAAAAGAGTCAGATTGAGTTGGATGAAGAAATGGCAAAGCTACTTCAGGCTGAATTGGAAAAGGAAGAACAACTTCAATCAGAGAAGGATAGAGAGCTTGCACAGATAATGGCAAGAAAACTCAATGCTGAGTATCAAGAGAGTTTAAAAGATGCAGCAGAAGCCAAGAAAAGCTCTGTGAAAGTTTCTAAGCAAAGAATGCCATTCAAAAAGCAAAAGAGACAACTTTCCAAAACATTTTTGGCCAATCAGGAAAGAAGAAAGATGATAAATTTCCTGAAAGGTGCAATTGGTGTCAAGGGGGAGATGTTCTCTAACATGGCATACACTCAGGTTGAGGAGTTGTATCAGAAAGAGATGCTCAAGCTTCAAGGGGATTCAGTCCAAAGGGAAGAGGCTGAGAGAAGAATGAAGGAAAGGCATGACCTTAATATTCAAAAGCCATTCCCTGAGGAGACCACACCCTCAAAAGACAAAGCTGAGGAGATGAAGGAAGAATCTGAGAGTGTTGGTGTAGAAGCCAAATCTGGGAAGAGGATGAAGACTATAGCCTCCAAGAAGCAGAACAAAAGGCCAAGAGTTGAAGAAATAGCAGAAACAGCAGAACCTTCAGTTACTTCTACAATTGAATCTGTAAAGAACTCAGAACAATCCACTAAGCAATATAATCTTGATCTATATATAACTACAACAACTGATGAACCAGTTTCAGCTGATCCCATTTCTATGAAAGCGCCAGAAGTCATCTTTTGGGATATTTTGGAAGATCAAAGGAGAAATACTTCAGGCTTAAGAGAGTGGGAGATATATATGAAGTATACTCTACTTGGGGTAGATTAATAAGAAGCTGTTCAAGATCAGATTTAGAAGAGATGTTTAAAGTTGGGATGGAGATGTATGAAAAGGAGCTGAAAGGAGAAGGAATGAGCTTAATCAGATTAGCCATGGAGTACTTATGCATGATGTTTGATCCTAGCAAAGTTCAACATGTGATCAGAGATCTGCATCTACAGAATAAATTCCAAAGAATAGAAAACTGGATGATATTTGAAAGGTGTGGAGTCTATGTTATCACTGTGGGCAGAGCTTATCATGAGTACTACTTAGTTGATAAAATCTATGATCACAGCAAGGCCAAATTACAAGCAATGTTAAATGCAAAGCTTACATGTTCAAAAGATTCAGAAATGGCAAAGATTGTGGTTAGAAGAATCATTAATCAAAGTTTGGGTTTGGATCCTAATCTAGGAGTGTGAACTGAAGTGTTGAAAGCATCTTGAAGAAGATATGAAGAACTTGACTTCTTTTCCTAAAAGTCAAGTTAGGGGGAGATTGTTGGGAACTGAAGAAAAGCTCAAGTATGGTTAATGCTACTAGTTCAGAATTACTACTGCTAGAGAACTTCAAAGTTAATACTGTTGAGTATTACTACTGCTAGTAGAATTAATACTGCTAGTCAAAGTTAGTGCTGCTTGAACAAAGTTAGTACTGCTTAGCTAGTTAGTACTGCTAGAGGTTAGTACTGCTTAGTAGTTAATGCTGCTTATGATTAGTGCTGCTTATGAAATGAAGATCCGGATGGAGAGGATGACAGCTGTAAAGAATAAAGATATTAATGGAAGGATTGAAGATAACTATGCAAGATATACTGAAGATATTCTATTTTTTTGTAATTATCTTTTTATTCAGTATTTGTATAGATTTGACAGAATAGTTTAGATACAGTTTTTGTTTTAAGTTTTTGTTTCAGAGAGAATCAACCTCAAGGCATAGATCCTAATTCTAGAGAAGTAGAATTCGTCTTGAAAGAGTTTGTTCTTCAAGATTGAGGTTGAGTGTGTAATCTTGTGATTTGATCATTGAATACAAGTTTACAAGTTGTTAATCATATACACTGTTTGTTTACTGTTACATTGAATATCAAAGTGTTATTCCGCAACTTCTTTGATATTGTTTCTGAGACTTTATTCTTGTTAAGAAATCGATCCTGAACATTAGACCAACCCACTGATGACCTACCCACACCTTCCACTACAAAGCATATCCCTCAGTCCCTTCTAAAGAAGCCAACATCACCCATTACTCATACATACACAAGGAAAAAGGTACAGAAGGTTCCTTCCCTTCTAGTATCTTCACCCCCATAACCTCAAAGCCCTCTGATGGAGCATTTTCCATTAGGGAATATCCAAAGGGAAACAACAGGGGTGTCTCCCAACCCCAAGAAGGTGCTGAATAAGGAGGAGGAAGAGCATGTGGGCAGTGAGGCGCACACTACTGACTTTGCACACAGTGCAGGGTAGGACAGTGTGAACATCTTTAAGACCTTCCCCACGGCAACTTTGGGTGAGCAATCATCCAAAGGTCCTAGGTGCCAAGAAACCAAGGGGGTAGAGGATGTTTCTGCTAGGCAGGAGACCTCTACTAAACGTTCCAATGATCCTCCAAGGGTGATAAACACACCTAAAGGTGGTGAGGATAGATATATATATATGAGGAATTGATGGAAACTTTTGCCAATGTCTACCTGATGTAATCAAACAGGGTGAATAAATAAAGGAAATGCAAAAGGTGATTATCTCCCAACAGGGGCAGATTGCTAAACTCAAAAAGATGGTTCTTAAGCTGGGGCACAAAAAGAAAAGAACACAGTTTGTATTGAAGAAAAGGAGCATTCCTCATGATGCTTCCAAAAAGGGGGAGAGTCAAGTTGAAGTGGAAAAGCAAAGCCCTGTTAGAATGGAATCTCATTTTGAGGGGGAGATTGGTGCAGAAGCAGAAACAGCAAAAGAAGTAGAAACTACATCAGCAACAGTAACTACACCAGAAGTAGTAACAACAGCAGTAGAAATAGAGAAAGTTGCAGCTGAAACAGGTATGTATGCAGAGGAAATAGCAATTGCAGAGACTCTAGTAAAGGCAAAGAATGACACTCCCAAGGCCAATCAAAAGGCTAAGGGAGTGGTCATTAAAGAAGGAGAATCATAACAGATAAAGAAAAAGATCAGTGAGGAAGAGATCAAAAAGAAAGGGAAAGAGAAAGTGGTTGAGTCTGAGAAACCAATGAAGAAGCTGAAACAGATTGATTTGGATGAAGAGTTACCAAAGAAACTGCAAGAAGAGATGGAAAAGGAAGAAGAAATCCAATCTGCAAAAGACAGAGAGATTGCTTTGGAGTTATCTACAAAGCTTAATGAGGAATTTCAAAGGAGTTTAAAGACTGTTGATGCTGCTAAGAAAGTTACACAGAAGACATCAAGGCAAAGGCTGACATTAAAGACAAGACAAAGACAGCCTTCAAAGACATTCCTGGCCAATCAAGAAAGAAGAAATATGATCAACTTTCTGAAAGGGTCTGTTGGAGTCAAAGAAAGGATGTTTACCAACATGTCTTATGGTAGAATAGAAGAACTGTATAAGAAGGAGATGACTAAACTACAAGGGGATTTCACTCAAAGGGTAGAGGTTGAAAGAAAGATGAAAGAAAGGCATGACCTCAACATACAACAGCCCTTCCCTGACAGTGAAGAAGGCACTCCTATCAAAGACAAGGAAGAAGTAAAGAAAGAAGAGACCTTAGCTCAGAAAGTTGGAGCTATAAAAAGAAGGGAATCTATTGCTACCAAGAAACAGGCAAAGAGGCCAAGAATTGAAGAAGTTGAAAAGGAGAATAAAAGTGAAAGAGCAGAAGCAGAAGCAGAACCTACTGTTGCACCTTCAACAGAGCCAGAGCAGAATCAAGAGCAGTCCAAGCAACCTTCTAATAAGCAGTTCCATTTGTACATGACTTTGACAAATGAAGAACCAGTGCAAGCTGACCCTATCTCTATGAAAGCACCAGAGATTATCTTTTGGGATATTCTGAAAAACAACAGAAAAGAATATTTCAGATTCAAAAGAATGGGTGATGAGTTTGAGGTTTATGAAAATTGGGGCAAAGTGATCAGAAGTTGTTCCAGAGCTGACTTGGAGGAAATGTACAAAGTTGGAATAAAGTTGTATGAATCTATGTTGCAAGGGACTGAAATGAGCTTAATCAAGATTGCCATGGAGTACTTATGCATGATGTTTGAGCCTGAAAGAGTGCAGTACATGATCAAAGATTTGCATCATGAATATGTTTTAAAAAGATTGATCATTGGATGTTGTTTGAAAATTGTGGTGTCTACATGATTACAATTGACAAAAGCTATCATGAGTACTACTTGGTTGACAAGATCTATGACCACAGCAAAGCTAAGTTGGAAGGGATGTTAAAAGCTAAGCTGGTATGTACTAAAGGATCAGAAATGGCCAGAATAGTGATCAGAAGGACAATTAATCAAAGTCTGAGACTGGATGCAAATCTTGGGAATTAAAGTTGCAGTTTTGAAAGCATCATAAAGACCTTATGCTGAAGAACTTAACTTCTCATTCTGAAAAGTTAAGTTAGGGGGAGATTGTTGGGTCTAAATGTGCTAAGGATGGATACTACTACTACTTGAAAGGTATTACTACTGCTTGTAACATTACTACTGCAAGATGAACAATTACTACTGCTAGTAGAATTAATACTGCTTGAAGAGTTAGTGTTGCTACTTTAATAGTTAGTACTGCTTGGAGAGTTAGTACTGCTAGTAGTTAGTACTGCTTAAAGATTACTACTGCAAGTGAAGGGTTAATACTGCAAGCATTTTTATACTGCTAAGGATGAAGTTAATACTGCTTATGAAGATTAAAGTTGCTGAGAAGATAATGATGGAATGATTTGATTAATGGAAAGTCAAGGAGATTTGAAGATAATTATGGACTGGACCATGAAGATTAGTTTTTCTTTTATAATTATCTTGTAATCTGTCTTGTATATATACTGTATAGAAGGCATAGTTTACAATAAACATTTTGATAATATTTCAATATATATTTTAGAGAGAATTAACCTCAGGGTTCTTAGAAGTCCTTTCAATAGAGAATTATTGAACGTCTGTCGAGTCTGTTCAACAGATTGAGGTTTTGTTTGTAATCATTAAGTTAAATCAATATAACTTGTGATTTTCATTCTGATATTGTTCCATTGATTTACTATTAAAGTGTTTTTCCGCAACTCCTTTAACATAGTTTCTGAGTGTGTGTTAAATTCTTGTTTGAATTTCGATCCTGACATCATCGCTGTTGATGATGAAGATGAAGACCCATCCTTATGGTTCTCTGCATCAAACATCACTTCAGCCCCAGTGATGAAAGTCATTTCAATAAATGAAGTAGGGGGGAGACAACATGACAAAGCTTTAGATACCTCAACCCAAGGCAAGCAAAAGGGCATTTCTGCTGAAGGAAATCTGAAACTTTTGACACCATCTGAGGGGGAGCTACCTTCTCAGGTATGTCTCTCTATTGTTCCTTTTTCCTTATTTTCTTACGATTCACCCCTGTCATTCTAGCCTTTAACTTTCTCTTCCATCAAAACATACACTAACTCCTTCTTTTATTGCTCATACAGTTCTCTCCCCTGTTTAAGGGAATGTCTCTGCAAATAATCGCATCTACTCTAGATGAAAACAAAATAATCCCAGTCTCTATCAGAGAGACTGATGATGATGAAGAAAAAGAGGATGAATCCCTAAACCATCCAAAAAGACCCTCTCGACCTCTTCAATGGTTAGAGGATGAAGAGGTCGAGAGGGTCTTTTTGGATGGTAGAAGGGTCAGAGAATCGACCATCTGATCCACTGAAAATCTCTGCCGTAACAATCTCTGGAAGGAAAAAGAAGGGTCGATTCTCTGTCACCATGGAGATATTCGGAGATGGTGGAAGTTCAAAAGCTATGTTATTATCAAGACTAGAACACTTCGACTATTATGAATGGTTAGAATTTAGAGAAGCATTGAAGAAGTCATGATCAATGTACAAAGGCCATGTTGAAAATTTTCTTGAAGCCCTCATCAACAGGGTCGCTTCTAAAATGAATGTGCCCTCAACTCCTCCACAACAGCCAAGAACAGTCAGATGGAAACATGCCTCCTTGATAGAGCTAAATTGTATTCAAGATTAAAAGGGTCTTTTTGTATTCTTTGTAATAGTGTAAGGGTTTGTGTTGTAAAGTCAACTTGTGCTGACTTGGTATAAATAGTTTGTATCTTTGCTAGATTTGTAGACACACATGTTAAGTCTGATTTTATAGTAATCATTGTATTTATAGGCTTGTGCAAATACTGTGTCTAATGCCGTATTCTGTGTTGTATTGACCAAGGGTATTTAAGTCCCTTTGGTCTTGTGTCTTTGTAAGATTTTACGCACATTCATTCAATATAGTTACTTTGCGCTTCCAAGTCTCTCTCTCTACTTTCTCTCTCTAGGATTCATTGATCTTGGATTCACAATTGGTATCAGAGCCAATCTGAATCTTGAGAGGATTGAGAGAAATCTTTTTCGTTTCTGAATTTGTTGATTAAAATCTAAAATTTGATCGATTTTCTTGATTTTTTCAAGAAAATCTCGTTTTCTTGATTTTTCATCAAATTCGGATGTGTTTTTGAACGAATTTCAGTGAAAATCGGTTTGTTGGATTCGTTTTTGATTGCTAAACATCTTTGATTCACATAGATTTGCAAGAAAAACTTGTTTTGATTGTCAATTTAGAGATTTTTGAAGTTTTTGGAAAAACGAGTTTCACGTTCTGTTCATATACGAAATTTTGATTTTGTGGTTTTTAATCGAATTTTTTGATTGAATTATGTTAAAAAGTTGTTTTCGAACGTTTCTGTACAAGAAAATTTTATCAAATTTAGTCTTGAAATCGAGTTTTTGGAAGTTTTAATTGGTTTTCTTCGGTTTGTGCTAAATCTCTACTTTGCGCCAGTTCATATGCGTTTGCGCGAGTTCATCTTAGTTTACGCAATCTACTAATCTTGTCTTAGTGTTTCAATTGGTTTTCTTTCAAGTTTTCTCTTTCAGTACTTCACGCAAAGTGTAACTTTGCGTCTCCCTTGGATCAAGCAAAGCTAAGTTTGCGTCTCCCACTACTCACGCAAAGTTGGTTTGCGTCTCTAGCTACTCGCGAGAACTTCAGTTTGTGTTTCCTTCGCATAATGCAAAGCCCACTTTGCGCCTTCATCTTGTCACGAGAAGTCTAGTTTGCGTTTCTCGTTGCTTGCGCAAAGCTCAGTTTGCGTCTCCTGTCTCTCACGCAAACCTCTAGTTTGCGCCATATCTAAAAAAAAAAAAAGAGTCTGGAATTTTTTTTAAAGTTTGTGATCTATGGATCCTACAAAGTTTGCCTTTCAAGCTAAGTTCTACACAAGTGATTTGATGATGTCTTTGGGATCTGAAACTCGTCCTCCAGTTCTTGTCGATGAAAATGAATTCACTCAATGGCAAGATCGATTTCTGAACTCATCGAGCGTCAAGCCAATGGAGAGAACATGATGAAGTCTCTAACTGAAGGATCTTTCGTAAAGCCTAATAAAGAGACTCCTCCAACATCTGAAGAGGCTTCACGAATGAAAGCTGATCGAGAATTGAAAGCTAATCTGATGCTAGATTTACCAAATTTTGTCTATAACCGGGTTGATCATTGCAAGGATTATCCAAATATGTTGTGGGCACAATTGGAAAAGATCATGCTTGGTTCTTCGGTCGCAACTCAGCTCCGACATACTCGGTTCATGAACAACTTTGAGGAGTTTAAAGCCAAAGACAGTGAGTCTATAAAGAGTGTTTTCGACAGATTCTGTGCAGTGCTGAATGATCTACGAAAGATAAATGTGGTCAAAACAGAGCTTGAGACGAATCTGAAATTCCTTAATGCTCTTCAGCCTGAATGGAACAAAACTTGTCATAGACTGAGGAACGATGTTCAGATTTCCACAATGCAGATCCAGGAATTATATGAGATTCTAATGACTGATGAGAACTTGGTACTTGAGAAAAAGGCCAAACTGGATGGGAAAAAGAAGAAGTTAGTAGACCCGGTTGCACTACTCACAAAGCAATTGTCTCAACAAGCGTTGTCTGATAACGATTACAACGGGTCAACTGATGACGATGGAGAGGCTTTGCAGAAAGCTATGGTTCTTCTCTCTAACCATTACCAGAAAAAGTTCCAACCAAAGTCGGGTTCTAATTCTTCTCGCTTCACTTCTGGGTTTAAAGCCAAAGTGCCCGAGCCAAAGACTGCTTCCTGCTATAAATGTGGAAAGTCGGGACACATTTCAAAGGAGTGTCGAGCAAAGAAGGTCAAGGACTCAGCTTATTACAGAAAGAAATTGGAACTGGCCGAGAAAAGAGAGAAAGGAACTGCTTTGCTAGCAGAAGAAGAATTCTGGCTGGATCACTCTGACAATGAAGCTACAAATGTAGAGATCGCTCAGATGTGCTTGGTCGGAGATCATCAGTCAGACGATTCTGATACGGATGAAGATGAGGTATATACTGATTTTGATTACAATTTTATTACCTCTCAGATTTCATCATAATTACTGCTTTATCTGATTTGCGTTCTAAGTTAACATCTAAAAAGAATTTAAATTCTGAAAAGTCAGATTTGATTGCCAAACTGAAAATTTCTTTGAAAGATGAAAAATCTATTTTAAAAAATACAAAAGACACCTTTCAAAAGAAATTGGATGATTTGGAAAATTCAAATAAGACTTATCTTGAATCTTTGATGGCCATGACTAATTTAAAAGATGAATTTTCAGATAAAATAAATAAATTAGAAGAAAATATTTATCGTAGAAACCAATCTGAACAAACAATTTTTATGAACAAACCGAGGAGTGAAGAAGCTTTAAAACAAAGGTGGGACTTGGTTTTGAAAATCCTCATTGTTTAAACAATGCGATTGAAAAATCCCCAACTTTATATAAATACGATTATCTGACTCTTGCTCATTATGCTCCTCAATTTAAAATTGATTGGATGAATGAGAAGCAAGTATTAGAAATCGAAAATAAGAAAAGAACAAATAACAAGAAAAAGGAAATTCCTTTTGTTTACACAAGCAAAAATGCAAAATATTTCCCTGAAAATTCAAGGAGAGGAAGAAGAATTTTAAATGATATATCTCCTATCAAATCTTCAATGTCTGATGATTTTATTGATCCTTATTCTTCTAATTCTGATAAGGAAAATATTTCTCCAATCATTTATGATTCTAAGAAATATACTCCTCCGTTAGTATTAGAAAGCAAAATCATCGATCTTGAATATAAGATAGAAGATCAAAATATTTTAAAGGAAATTGAATCTGATATCTTTCTTTCTTTCATGAGTTCTAGTCTTGAAGAAAAATTATTTTCTCTAAAATCAGATTCTATTTCTAGTCTTTCTTCTGATTCTCAAGTAAACAAAAGTGAAGTTTCTATTTTTAAAAAGTTTTCTCAAAATTCTTCAGACTCCGAGGAAAATTCAGACTTATTAGTTGATCAGATTGGTTGCTTGGATAAAATTATTCCTTCTGATTTAAATATTTCGTCTAAAATTCTTGATGATTCTTTTACGCTCAATGATCAATATTATAAACCTAAGCGTAAAAGAAGACGGTCAAAGAAGTCGAAGAAACAAGATACAGTTCTTCTTGACAGTTCTAATTCTTCCAATTCTAATCTTTCAGATAGGACTTTGAGCAAGTCAAAGAAGCAGATCTGGAGAACAGAGCGGACATCTGATGAACATTCTTTTGATGGGGATAAATGTGTAGACAAACTTTATAAAAGTGATTCATTTGTTTCTTGTAATAAAATTTCAAAGTACTCTATAAAACAAATGATTCGAATTTCAAAACATGTCTCATGTTCTTCCTTAGATTCTAGTTCTGATGATTATGCTTTCTCTTCTGATGATTGTGCCTATCATTTTGATCATCTTTATCATGCTTCTCGTATCAAATATTCTAAATATTTCCCCATACGAACTGCAACTAACTTTCACGGGCCCAAATACAAATGGGTACCCAAGTCTAAATCTGATTCTAATTTGCAGGCATCTCATGTTAAGTGGGAGTAAGATAAAAGATGTCTTTTGAACACAGCAGTTCAAAACCCGGTCTTAAATGTCAAGACTTTGGCTTCTGAGTACTTCAGCTCAGAACCCGTGCTTCAACGACTACGACTTCTACACAAATCAGTCTAGGACTCGTTCTTCAAAGAATTAAGCTTCTGACTAATGAGAAACTGTGAGTGCATCTATTCTTTTCCGCTGCATTTATATCTGATAATGATGTTGTTCCAGTTTTCTCAAATGTTTTTAAAGAATCTGAGCATTTCATTTCATCTCCTGAATTTGTTCAACCTAATTTTTTCAAATGAGACACAAATTTCATTTTTACATTGTGTGAATGATAATATTATTGAATAATATTTTGTTTCAACTGAATATAAACTTGTCGATCAAATATTTCTATTTTTAAAATTTTGGCATGTTGTTTTAAAAGTTTAAACCTTTACAAATTTTATTCTATAAAGTAAAAGTTTTACAATTTTCTTTCTTTTGAATAAAATGTGTGTCTAGGATAAATTTTCAAGTTGCTTTGTTTATATTAAAGTTCTTATATGTTCAAATTTCAGTTCTAACAAAAGTCGAAAAGTCAGCAACATGTTTGTAACTTTTGTTTTTGCTTTAAAGTTGTGTGATTCGGAATATTTATAGTTTACAATGCTTAGAAAACCTAACAAGTCGGAATTTTGGATCGTAATGAAAATATGGGCTAAGCACTTAGACATAAAACCTTGTGTTTGAGATGATTATTAAATTCTTATAAATCAGAAATCTCTAAGTTTGAAAGTTTGTACCTGTGACCTTTCTGGTTTGGGAAAGTAAGTTCCGTGGGATGCTTGTCATCTGGTCCCCTAAGGTCAATTGATATGGGAGTGATCGAACCCAAATCCTTCAATAGAATCAGATCGAAAGTCATGTTTTACTGGTATGAATGGGTTTAGGATATGTCGATGTAGCCTTTCTGATCTGGGAAAGTAAGTTCCAAGGGGTGCTTGACACCTAGTCCCCTAAGGCCAACTGGTCTTGGAGTGGCTGACCCAAATCCTGCAATAGGGTCAGATAGAAAGTTACGTTTACAACATGTTCTTTACTTAATAAACTTTTTGATTAAAAAGATGCCAAAAGTGCACAAGCTTAAAAGATGCCAAAGAGCACACTCATGTAAAGATGCCATAGTGCACAATACTAAAAGATGCCAATTAGCACACATCTCATGATACTTGGTTAAAATTTTTGTGTTGCAATAAACCTGTAAATTTGTGAAAGTCTGAATTTTTGATGGCTTAGTGTGATTACATGCAAAGTTCTCTATTATATTTTTAGAATTGCATTTTCTTGAAGCTAATCGAAGTTCACATGCGAGCACACTGAATAGATTGATGAAAGTTTTTGAAACTGAACATGTCTTAACTTGATATGCAATAAAACTTGTTTCTGTATCCAAACACATACATTTGATTTCATTTGATGGATTTTATTGTGATATTTTACTAAGTAGAATTTTATTTGTTTCTGTTTAAATTTTTATATATTTAGTCGTTTCAAAATACATATTCAGTATATTTTTCTTTCTACATTGATGTTTACATTCATTGTGTTCTATATTATTTCAAATGGGTTGAGCATTATTCAAGGGGGAGTGAAAAAGGAGAATTTTTCTTAATGATCATATCTGTTTTTGAGGGGGAGTATCTGATTTTCTTTATATGAATGCTAACTTGAATTGTCATATCTAGTGAATTTGTGTAGGGGGAGTCAAAGAGCTCAAAAAGGTAAAATCTTCTGAGTATTAAGTCAGCTTTACGCCATCAGTTGGTCGCGCAAACCTTGATTTGTGCTACCTTCGCTTCGCGCAAACCTTGCTTTGCGCCACCTTCGTGTGACGCAAACTTCACTTTGCGCCACCTTGGTGTAACGCAAACTTCACTTTGCGCCATCTTGGTGTAACGCAAACCTCTGTTTGCGCAACCAACGTGACGCGCAAACCTCCCCTCTTTTCTCTGTTTCTTTGATTTTGCAGATCTTAAGCTGTCTCGTCTCCAACATTGGCATGACCTAGTTGAACTAGTTCATCAAGGTCATGAGGGGGAGAAATCAGAGAAGTCAAGGAGATGATAAAGAGACAAAGAGGTCAAAAGTTTATCTGTTGATCAAGATTCGCTCAAAGATTATATTCTCTCAGCTTCAATTTTTTATTTTGTTGTTCCTGCTCCGACCACCACAGTTCACTAAAGGTCTTTCAAAAGAGGTGTGTCGTCTAGAGCACAAGCTGATGAATCAAATGAAAGATGCTGAGAAGATTTTTTTTCTTTTAAAAGTCAGATTGCTTCACAAAGTCGCTTTTATGGTCCGTGCTGATTTAGAAGATGAATTTTAAAGACCAAAGCGCCAATGATTACTAAGGGGGAGATTGTTAAGTCTGATTTTATAGTAATCATTGTATTTATAGGCTTGGTCAAATACTGTGTCTAATGTCGTATTCTGTGTTGTATTGACCAAGGGTATTTAAGTCCATTTGGTCTTGTGTCTTTGTAAGATTTTACGCACATTCATTCAATATAGTTACTTTGTGCTTCCAAGTCTCTCTCTCTACTTTCTCTCTCTAGGATTCATTGATCTTGGATTCATAACACGCATTCAAAGAACACACACACATATTTAGAGTCAAAGAGAGAGGTACAATTACAAAACACACAGAGCATATTGTAAAACGCACAAAATAGGGATATCACTTAATTTAGATTGATTGATCAATAAACAAAAGTTTCATACATTGGTTGTGTGTTAATCATGAGCTAGAATCTGGGATCACAATCCTCTTCAAAAAATGATGCTGTTATCATAAATGAAACCTCCATCAAATTCTCCAAGGATGCACTATTCGGGCCTCTTCCAGATCTCTCAGCTCTAAATCTATCACTACCCCCTGGTGGACCTTTCTTACTAGGGCAAGTGATAAAGAATCCTCATGGAGTTTTCTTTAGATATGGTGAAGAAAAACTTAGATTTCAGAGAGTCTCAGAGAATTCTCTCTGCATCTCATTCATCTACAGGATCTTCTATACTTATGGTGTGACTACTCTTCCTTAGGGGACCCCATCAAGACTCTTATTCGACAAGAAGCCACTATTCGAAGACAGAGAGGAGAAGAGTTACCTGATCATATGATCACAGTATTGAAATCTTGCAAACCTAACTGATAGATACCCTTTAGTATCCTGTAATCTATTAGTTAAACTTACAGTAGTATAGGACTTCACTTGTACTTATAATTTTCATATTTTTCTTTGTAATCTCTTTTTATAAGTCAATGAAAATTTCAGTGAAGTACTTAAAACCATCAGTATTGTAAAAGATCCCTCAAAATAGTAATTGGGACATGTATGTTATGAGTCCTGACTTTCCTTATATTTCGAATCAAAGTAATTTTCTTTATAATTGCTTTGCCGTCATCAAATAGGGGGAGATTGTTAATCCAAGCTCTCTCAGTGATTTGATGACGACCCTTTAAAATACTTAGTGAAAATTACGTTTAACATCTGTATGTATTAGTGTTTCACCATCAGCGAATAAATACTGAGTATGTTCAGTATCGCTGATTATCTCTCTACTATCAGTTAGACGTAATCCCTGAACACAAGTTTCAAGACAAAGAAGTTCACTGTTGAATCAAAGACAAGGCTGTTGAACAAACGACACGTCTACTCATGATCTGATGTGGATATCAGTGAAACCAAGACAAGTCAGCAACACTCGAAGAAACCTGAAGAAAAGCTTCAGCGATAACTGAACTTCCTTTTATCTCAATGAAGGAAGAGATATTCAGCTACTAAAGATCACATAACTTATTCTCCAAGTTTCTTTTGTCTTACCCTTGCACACATAGTACAAATTTCAGAAGAGACATACCTCTGCGACAAATCGTACAACAACTCTGAACACTATATTGTTTACCATTCGGCCAAAAGCATGCAACCAACCAAAGGGTGACACGTGCAAAGTACCCTGCCATGCAATTTGAAAATGTCCAGATCTATTAGGTAAACATCATGAATTTCATTGATCTTGATGAATTTACATGAAATGAACTTTCTCTCTCTAAAATCTCTCAAACTTTCTTTCTCTACAATATATGACAATGAATGCTCTTAACCTAATGCTTAACAACTAAGCAATCTAATAACCTCCTAATTCTAATTACAATCACATTACAAATCAAACTAAGCTAACTTTGACTTTTTACAAAACTGTCTTTGACTTTTGACTTTCATTGACTTTCTTTGACTTTTCTATTACAAAGACTTTACAAGACATTCCCAATTAAATCTTGGATACAATTTATACACTAACACAATTAATGCATACGGTATAAATATAAAGGTTGAGACTCTCTCTGAGAAGTGGCCTTCTATCATTCTCTTCTTGAACCATAATATAGAAACCCTTGTTTTCTATATTTCTTCAACCTTTATTCTCTAGTTCTTGTGCAAAAATCTGTGTGTTTCTTAACTTTGTTTAGATTAGGTTTTACTTAATCTTATTTCGCAACAAGCTGTAAATTGTGATTTAATTTATCAACAAACAATTTATTAAACCAAGTTTTTTGTTTTTGTATTCAACACCCCCCCCCCCTTTCTACAAACTTGTTAAGCACATTCGGGACCAACATGAGATGATCAAGAAATGTTTGAATTTGAGAAAGTTACATGCTTGGAATATGGGAGAGAAATATATTCAAGAAATGACAGATTTGAAACATTTATTGTCCCAGTTATGGGGAGAATGGTCAGAATAATAGACAAAGTTCAAGGAATTCTGAAAGCTAGATGAAAATTTGCTAATTTTTTTTGAAGATTGTTTTCTATAACAAAAGTGAGATAAATCTGAAGATAATTTCGTTTCTGAAGTCTGAAAGAGGTTCGTATAACCTTGGGGGAGATTGTTAAAGATTTTTGAAGAAGATAATCACAGACTTTGGGGAAGACTACTGAAAGTTTGAAGACAATTCAAGGAAAGAGGAGATGAATTGCTTATCCTTGTGAAGATAATAAAGTGAGAGATTGAATATATCAAGATCATACAAAGAAGAAGATTGTTAGCGAATGCTTCAATTTGTTTTTGTTTATCCAAATGGGAGGGACCATTTGTTTCTAAATCAAAAGGAGGATAATTTGTTTTGAAGATGATCTTGAGTCCAAAGGGGGAGATTGTTAAATATGTTGGATCCGAGATCATGAAGAATGAGAATCAAAGTCAAAGCTCAAGTCAAAGCCTCTTAAAGCAAAAGTCAAAGTCAACTATAATAAGAGGAAAGTCAAAGTCAACTAGTTTAGTTAGTGTTAGTTGTTTTGTCTTTGTAATTAGTAGGTATAAATAGCATTTTCGTTTGTAGACTCATATGAGTAAGAGAGAGAGTTTAATTCTAGAGTGATAAATATTGTAATTGAGAGAGCTTCGTGTACTGTGGATTCATTTATCAATAAAAATGAAATTGTGATTTAATCTTCTTGTTGTTCATCTTGATTAGCACACATCTGGGAACAATACAATGCAAAATTAAAGTCAAAGCTAAAAGGAAGAAAAGTCCAAAATGTCTAGTAAGTTTGTTTGTTTAGATTTCCTTATAATGATAGATGTTTTAAATAGCTTGTTGTTCCTTGTTATTTCTAGTAGCACTTATCAGAGTAACTAAAAGAAGTATGCTTGCATGGAGAATCTTAGAGAGAGAATTATTGTGAGAGAGAGAGAGAGAGAGAGAGAGTTTCATACGATTTGTAATATGTGATTTGAGTTTTATACAAATGGCTATTGGATTAGATTTCTTGTATTAATCTTGATCATATTGCACAACTTGGGACACACACTCTCTGAGTCTTTCTGATCAAACCAGTGATCATCTTCGGCCATCAGTGCCATCCCAACCTCTTTCAGCTTTGCAAGTAGCATCTTGTTCTTATAGTAACTTGAGTTGTGCACTTTCGGCTTTCTTCAATCCTTCGCATAGTGACCAATCTTACCACAGTTATAACACTTAACTGGGTCCTCTGGCTTCTTCTCTTCATATTTATTCTCAAACTTTTTCTTCTCAGTCTTTTTGTCATTAAACTTGTTATCCTCTATAACACCCGTATTTTTTGGTAAGCCTTTATCTTACTCCTTTCTTATTAATTCATAATCGAAACCCTTCATTATAAAATTCTTGGGAAGTTAGAATTTTGTATCGGAAACACTTCGGGTTGGAAAGTCAAAAAATTGGATCTTCGTACGCCCTGGGCGGCTATGCCCGCGATTGTGACAGAGTGTCACTCTCGTGAGGCATATTCGCGGCCCTTGTACCGAGAGTGAAGATAAGGGGACGACCGTGCCCACGATTTTGACAGAGCATCACCCTCACGGGGTACCCTCGCGGTCTCTATACCGATAGTGGTGAGGAGCGGGCGATTATGCCCGAGATTGTGACCAGGTGTCACTCTCGCGGGAGGATTTTAACATCCTGATTTTTTCCTAATTGAGTAAAAGTGTTGAATTGGGTGAATCATTAAAGGAAGAACCAAATATGGAGTATGACTATAGTTCCATGTGATTATGACACTTGTCACAATAGCACCGACGTTTCCGAGTGTTTGGTCGTCCCAACGAATGTGTCATGAAGTTATAGCAATGTCACGATATCTGGCATAATATCATCAAATGTTCTGAGAGAACGACAGAGGAATAGACAGGAGAAGGGTCGAGGAACGTCCCAAAAAACAGTCATGAAATGGTCGGGACAGCGGTCGAGAAATTGATCGAAGAACGGTCGAAAAACTCGCGGTACGGGCCAGGCTATAGTGCCCAACGACTGTGCTAGTGGCACTATGGCATGTCATGGTCGCCAAGGGAAAAAATTACTTTTGGTACACTTAGGGAGACTTTTCCATGCTATTGTGACATGTCACAGTCTCATGTCACAATCGCGATCGGGGTGCATTGCATAAAAATCGATTTTGAGCCTTTTTTATTCATTTGTTCATATCTCCCTCATTTCAACTCCGATTTTGATGATTCTTTTTGCTATGGTTTCGTTTTTGAGAGATTTTAGAGGTTAGATTTTTAGTTTTAGGAAGATCAAATATTATTTGGTGGTGTAGTGGAAGCAAAGATCAAGAGCTCATCATCATCACCTCTATTTTCATGAAATTTAGGATTTTCTAGGTTTTCACCAAAACCTAAGTGGTGAGTTCATCCTCCTAGTTTCTAAACTTTATTATGTGTTATAAATTCTCCATTGATGACTTCCTATTGTTTATGTGTTAGTGCATAAATGTTGGATCCAAGATCATCGAGGTTGAAAGTCAAAGCCCAAGTCAAAGCCTTCAAATGTAAAGTCAAAGTCAAAGCTTCTTAAAGTGGAAAGTCAAAGTCTTACAAGGTGAAAGTGTTAGTATTTGTTCCTTGTTGTAACTGGGTATAAATAGGTTTTTGTTAGTAGAATCTTGTAACACGCTTACAATTGAAAATTATAGAGAGAGAAATATTGAGAGAGAAATGATATTCATATTTTAACCTGTCGCTATTGAGATCAAATGAAATGATATTTCGAATCAATTCTTGTTGTTCATCTTGATTATTGCACACATTACGGACACACAATTGGTATCAGAGCAAGCAATTATCAGAATTTTTTCAAGAATCTGAACCTTTTGGTCGGTTTTTTCAAGAACTCACAGATTGTGGTTGTCAAGAACGATTTTATTGATTTGGTCTTGATTTAGATGTAATTTTTGCCCAATTGTGCTCAAATTAGTGTCTAGAACAAGTTTCATTTGTATTGCATTGTTCAATTCACAACTGTTTTGTGTGAATTTGGATTTTAGTTGAATTCTTATTCTAAGTCAAGTTCGTACTGAGTTTTTGAACGAGTTGTAATTTTTGTTGTTTTTAACTGTAATCCTTGATTAGCAAATTGTCCATATTGCACTTGAGAAAAAATTGGCAAAGTTTCATGATCGATTTTAGAGTTTTTGGGTTGATTTTGTTCTAAGGCAAGAACTCGCATAGCCATATTTGCACAATGTGGGAATTCGCAAAGCTTGGTGTACGAGAATGTTAGATGTAAATTGTATTCAAGATTAAAAAGGGTATGTATTGTAATTGTTGTAAAGTGTAAGGGTGTGTGTTGTAATGTCAACTTCTGTTGACTTAGTATAAATATTTTGTGTCTTGTTAGATTTGTATATACGCGGATTATCACATACACAGGTTTCGTATACTGGTAGAGAGAGAGGTACACACAGAGCGTATTGTAAAATGCACAAAATAGGGATATGACTAGATTTAGATTGTTTGATCAATAAAGAAAAGTTTTCTGAATTGATAGTGTGTGAATCGATAGCTAGAATCTGGGATCACATTTGGTCTCAGAGCTAAATTCGACATATTTTTGACAGAAAAATAGTTCATTATTTTGCTTACTCTGAGCTTCAAGGATTCATCAAAGGATATCACTTAGATTATATATACACGAGAGATCACTTAGTCAGGATATCAGGTAAAAAATATTACTGTTCTTATTGCTGTACACATGATCATGTTCACAAAACAAGTGATCGTTACTGGTATGGTTCTTATTCAGTTACTCCCATAAGAACTGCAACTAATAATTATGGACCCAAATACCAGTGGGTACCAAAGCCGAAAAGTGATTCTGTGTTGCAGGCACCTCAAGTCAAGGGGGAGTAAGAGAACAAAGGCTTCAAAATACATCAGCTTAGAACCCGTACTTCAACGTAGTGTGGCTTCTGAATACTACAGTTCAGGACCCGGACTTCAATGCCTAAAGAAAGATACTCCCGGGCTGATATAAGAGATTGTACTCCGATACTCCAACGAGGATATCAACCTTCAAGGGGGAGTACATATTTTTCTGAAATTTTTGCATCCGAAAGATATGACGAACTACATTCCAAAAGGAGTTGTAGATCTTTATAATGTGCTTTATAACTGACATATTTTAGATGCATAATTTCAGGGGGAGTAAAAGGATTATGATTTCTGATTATTTCAGATCAGAACTCGTACTTTAATCGTTTTACTTCTTAATGTCTTTTACATTCGAAAAAATTTGTGAATAAAGTTGCCTTGACTAGACTTAGAGATTTTTGCAGGATGAGAGAAGCTGACAAGATCATATCTTAATGACTTCAGCTTGACTTCATGAGATTTAAGATTGCGCGAAAAGGTAAATTTCTTATCTTAATCTAAAATATATCTGAAAGAAGGACAACTTTCAGATATAGAAAACATGTTCTGAAATGTTCAAACCACTTCCCGATTCTTAAACAGATTTTATAATTTGCAAGTGTGATTTTAAATGTTTTCATTTTATTTTTTGAGCTTAATTGTTAAATAAACCGTGTGTTTCCAAAGATAAATACTTGCGTATTGTCTTTTTTACATACTATCAAGTATTCACACACATCGGTTTAATTTTTGATCAAATTGTTCTTACCATGTCTCTAAATTGAAACAATTTTTCGATGGTAAGACACCCCGCTTGTACTTTAAAGAATTTTGAGCGATATTTCATTTCAAAACGTCATTTCAAGAATGTCTATATTTTTGTTTCGTATAGACAATATCTGTTATTTTTGATCATAAGCCTTGATTGGTATATCATTCATTTCTGATCATTTTCATACAATGTCAGATTTTCAAACAAGTTTCTCGCATTCATGTTCATTCATTTATATAACTTGTTTGAAAATATCTTCAATGATTAAAATGCTCATATATTCATGATTATATTCTGAGCATTCTTACATCTGACAGTTGTATTTGAGCTTTAACTGCTACAGTTAAATCATATTGAGCAACATTATGCTTTATATGACAATTATGGGTTCTTTGTGCTAGGAATTAAATGAACTTCTATGAAATCACGTTAACTAGTGATTTTTACCCAAGAAGTTAATCCTTTAGTGATTGAGTGTGAGGAGTCTAAAAGAAATGAGTGTGGGTTGTGTGTTGAGGTAAAATGGAAAAGAGAGTTTGGTTAGTAGTGAGCTTAATGATTAAAAGAAAGAGGGTGTGAGATCAGAGTAAAAGAATATCAAACTCTGCACCAAATACTTTCTGAGCCGGGCAGCCACATTACTAATGCTTCACGATTCTTTCGTAAACATTATTGAAACAGGCAACTAGCCCATGCTAACTCTTGACTAAACCCCACCAGATACTCATTTTCTTCTCAAAAATAAAATGTTTCATATTTTTCTGGGGACGCAGCACATAATCTATCTGATTTTCATTTGGAAAATCTGGATATTGAAAAAGAAGGAAGTCTGCCCCACCTTCGCACTTGAATCATGCACATTGAGTCTGTGTTTATCTACTGTTGTCTCAGTGGTTTACACTATGTTGAGCCTTAAAAAGCAATCTTCCGTGCTTAATTCTTTCTACACTTGCACGAACACACAAAGAATTTGTTTCTTTGTCATAACATTCATAGAAATTGACTTTGTGGTATTTCGATGATTGGATGGAAGCCCTGGGGGAGTGAACATCAAAAAGCTACTTTATATTGTGTATTCGTTACACACAGTGACTTTGTGTCATTGACAGGCATTTTAACTGATTCATTTGTTGATTCAGGGGTTACATGTTCTTATTTTGTCTGGATTTGCAAAGATCTAGATGAATACTTGGTTATGGATCACAAAATCAGAGACTCAGTTTGAAAAATCAGAATGGTCAAAGACATTTCTTGGAAGAAAAGTTTTGATGATATAGATGCTGAAATCATCAAAAAGGGGGAGATGGTATCAAGAAATGATAAAGTTTTGAGAGATGATTTTCAGAAATGTTCATGTCAGAAGATTCAAAGTAAAGATTTGAATAAGATCAAAGAATTTCTGAAGATATGCTGATTTTTGAGGAATCCGAGATTATTTGCTAAAGCAATCCGAGATGATTCTGAAGATAATTTGGAAAAAATACCGTCAAAGAAAAATGGGAGATTGTACTGACGGAGCCTTAAAGTGAAGACTGAATTGCTATATATTTCAATAGTGATATTGAATCCAAAGGGGGAGATTGTTAGAGCATATTTGTTGGATTCAAGATCATAAAGATTGAAGACCAAGGTTCAAGAAGTCAAAGATGGAAAAGTCAACTCTTACTGAAAGTCAAAGTCATTTGTTAATAAAAGTCAAAGTCAATGTAATTGTATTTTGTTTTCCTTTGTAATTGTCAAGGGTATAAATACCTTTGTTTCCTTTGTAATGAGGAGTATCAATCAGAAGGAGATGTACACAAATCAGAGAAGAGCATTATTCATATTATTCTTAGAGAGAGAGAGAGATTGTAGAGTGAGAAAGTGAGAGAGATATGTAAACTGTGATTGATCAATATACATATGACTATGGATTTCTCATCTTGATTGTGTGTAGCAATTAGAACTTGAATCTGGGAATAACAATATGGTTCGCTAGAGAATGGCATTGTAACCATCAAGAAAGTACTATACATGGAAGGACTCGATCATAACTTGTTTAGCACTAGTCATTTATGCGATAGTATGTATCAGGTTCGGTTTATAATCACTCACAATTAAATTGAAGATCCGGTTGGTTATGAGATTTTTCGTGCTGAACGTTATGGAAATCTTTATGCGGTAAACTTTCCAACGTTTTCGGCTACACGTTCTGTATACTTACTTGCAAAAGCATCGAAAGCTCAAAGTTGGATATGGCATTGTCGCTTGTCTCATCAAAACTTCAAGGCTATTGATAAGTTAGCGAGACAAGGAATAGTGAAAGGTCTACCAGAGATGAGGTTTAAGAAAGATTCACTTTGTCCTACATGCGAAATGGGAAATATGAAACGAAGTTCACAAAAATCAAAGACTGAATCTTCTTGCTCAACGCCTCTGGAATTAATTCATATGGACCTTTGTGGCCCCATGCGTAGTCAGTCTATAAACGGCAAAAAGTACATTCTTGTGATGATAGACGAGTATTCAAGGTATACTTGGTTGGAATTTCTGCGAAACAAATCTGATGCATCAGATCTGATCATTTCCATCATCAAGAAAATTCATGTTCGCCTTCAATTGCCAATAAAGACATTGCGTAGTGACAACGACACAGAGTTCAAAAATGATAATCTTCAAAGTTATCTCGCCTCTGTTGGGATTTCTCACAACTTCTCTGCTGCCTACACTCCACAACAAAATAGTGTGGTTGAAAGGAAGAATCGAACTTTGGTTGAAGCAGCAAGAACAATGTTGGCATATTCTGGTCTACCAATGTACCTCTGGGCTGAAGTCGTTGCATCCGCCTGTTTCACTCAAAACCGGATGATTGTGATTAAAAGATTTAATAAAACAGCGTATGAACTGATTAAAAAACGAAAACCGAATATTAATTTTTTGCATGTCTTTGGTTGCAGATGTTATATTCTGAATGACCGTGACAACCTTGGGAAGTTTGACAAGAAAGCTGACGAAGGCTACTTTATTGGATATTCGCTCACATCAAAAGCCTATCATGTGTATAATAGACGGACCAAGTGTATCATGGAAAACGTAAAGGTATCGTTTGATGAAAATACTACATTGACTTCTGAACAAAACAGTTCAGAACTCAAGATTAAGGGAAAGGCTTATGTTCAAAGCAATATAGAACCCGAATCTAAACAGACTAAGTCTTCTAACTTATCAATTGTTACATCTGAGTTAGATATGCTATTTCTTGATGCTTTTATGGACATATGTGCAGATTTTGACAAATCAGGCGCGTCCGCATCAACTTCAGAGGTCCCAGTAATTACTGAAGATATATCTGGACCTTCGGAACCTGTCACTACCACAACCTCTTCAAGTATATCTACACCAAATGTTTCTGACGATACTAATACTGAGTCTGCGTCTGCAGATACAAATTATGGACGAGAATTCCCGAGTACTTCCTCTGTCGCTCCAGAATTACCTGCGTTAGAAACACCTGAACAAGATGTCCCATCTACATCTGTGATTGTACCTGCTGTTCTTGATGAATACAAGGATCAAAATATGCAAGAATTTGTTCAACCACTTCCAAGCACAACTCATTGGACGAAAGTTCACCCTCTGCATAATATTATTAGAGACGTACACAGTGGTGTAAAAACGCGTTCAGCATCAGCTAACTTTTGTCTATACTCAAGCTTCCATAGTTCCTTAGAGCCGAAAAAGGTCTCTGAAGCTCTACGTGATCCTGACTGGATATTAGCAATGCAAGATGAGCTTCTACAACTCGAAAGGAATAAGGTATGGCGACTGATCCCACTGCCGAAAGGTAAATCAGTGATAGGCACAAAGTGGGTTTTTAGGAACAAGAGGGATGAGGATGGAGTTGTGGTAAGAAACAAAGCTCGCCTGGTAGCAAAGGGTTATTGTCAACAGGAAGGCATAGACTACGACGAAACATTTGCACCTGTTGCTCGGATCGAAGCCATCATAATCTTTTTATCTTATGCAGCACATAAGAACTTTACTGTCTATCAAATGGACGTAAGCCTTTCTTAATGGTATTCTGCATGAGGAAGTCTACGTGGCTCAACCTGAAGGTTTCATTGATCAGCATCACCCTGATCATGTCTACGACCTAGACAAAGCACTTTATGGTTTAAAACAGGCACCACGAGCTTGGTATGGAACTCTTACTCAGTTCTTACTCGCCTCAGGTTTTACAAAGGGTACAACTGATACAACCATGTTTCTTAAAAAGCAAGGTGAGGATTTAATTCTAATCCAAATTTATGTAGACGATATTATATTTGGGTATACTAATCCAAAATTTTGCAAGAATTTTTCTAAAATCATAGAGTCTCGATTTGAAATGTCTATGATGGGTGAGTTAACATTTTTTCTTGGACTTCAAGTCAAACAGTCACCCGAAGGCATTTTCATAAACCAGTCGAAGTACATACGAGACATCTTGAAAAAGTTAAACATGACTAATAGTTCGGTAATGAAAACGCCTATGGCTACTGGAACACTTTTAGACACAGATTTGTCCAAAAAATCTGTTGATCAGAAAGTGTACCGAAGTATGATAGGTTCGTTACTGTATCTAACAGCTAGCAGACCTGATATAATGTTTGCTACATGTTTCTGTGCTAGATATCAGGAAAATCCTCAGGAATCTCACCTGATCCCAGTTAAAAGAATACTTAGATACCTCAAAGGCACTCCCAAGTTAGGCCTTTGGTATCCTAAGGATTCTAGTTTTGAATTAACTGCATATACTGATGCTGATCATGCAGGTTGCAAACTGGATAGAAAGAGCACTCTGGATCATGCCAATTTCTAGGAGATAAGCTTGTTAGTTGGACATCCAAGAAAAAAAAGTGCGTTTCTACATCCACCAATGAGGCAGAATACGTAGTTGCGGGTAGCTGTTGTTCGCAAGTCCTATGGATGAAGACTTAGTCGAAGAATTTTGAATATTTGTACAAGCGAGTCCCAATTTACTGTGATTCCAAGAGCGCAATTGCAATAACTTCTAATCCAGTTCAACACTAAAACAAAGCATATTGATGTTCTCTACCACTTTATCAAAGATCATGTGGAGAAAGGGAGACGTTGAAATGCACTTTATTCAAACAGACTACCAATTAGCTGATCTTTTCACTAAGTTGTTAGATGAAAAGCTATTTAAATTCTTAATAAGCAAATTAGGTATGTTGAATATGTCTGTTTGAATACTTATCCATGATCTGAGGGGGAGTGTATCTTACTTCTGCTTAATTATATGTGTCTTTGAAAATTCTGAACAATTGTTGTTATTCATCAAATACTGACTAAGGCTGAATCATTTCTATAATGATTAACAATATCTTTTTTATTGCAGGGTATTTCATGTGACTATGGCTTCTGGATATTTCAATTCAAAACCCGTTCTTAAAAGTTCTTCTTCTTAAGGATGTTGTTTAGATAACATCTTTCAAAGAAGTTTTTACTGTTGATTTGAGGGGGAGTTTACAAGTTTTCACTATTATATCTTTAAGGAGAAGACAAAAGAATATTATACTTTGATTGTCATATTTTTCTAATGAGTTGACTTTTTACAGGTCCCGAAGTGGAGTATCTGAGGTTTTTGTCAAGGATGCTTACAAGATAATATTCATTTTAGGGGGAGTTAAGAATTTCTACGCTAAAGGTATGTATATATTTCTAAGTTCTTAAACTCTATCACTTGTTGAAAGACGAACAACTTTCGCTTGTGAAAAGTGTTTTCTTAAATGTTCAAACAACTTCGCGTTCTCAAAATGTTTTATGAATTTCGAAGTGTGATTTTAAATAATTTTCACTTGGATACTTTGATGATTATCTGACCGTGTGTTTCCAAAAGATCAATACTTGTGTATTATCTTGTCTATATACTTTGTCAAATATCCATACACACATCGGTTTAGTACGTTATTTTTGACTTTGTTATTACCATGTCTCAAAAGATAAATCTTTCGATGGTAATACTCCCGTTTGAAATTCAATGTTGCTTGAGATCAGACGTCATTTCTTACTACTTGTGCTTTCATTGTTAAATTGTTTATATATTGTTCATATAAACAAATGTCCGTTCTTTGATACTCCAATTTATTTTTCTTCATGATACTTGATCTTATTATATCGTTGTCAGATTCTCAAAACACTTAACTTGGTTTCATTCATTCAGTATTATTGTTTTGAGAGATCTTAAATGTTCAAAATGCTCAAATCTCATTCATATTCTTAATGAGCATACATATTCTAATAATGATATATTGTGCTTAACTATCAAGATAAACTGTTGAGCAACAAATTCTTTTTAGGATAAATACATGGGATTCAGTGTGAGTGCTTAAAATGACTTCCATGGATTCACGTTAACCAGTGTTTCCTACCCCGGAAGTAATCGTTGAGTGATTGAGGGGAGAAGGGTCAAAAGAATTGAGAGTGGGTGTGTGTTGCGGTAAAATGTAAAAGAGAGATTGGTTAGAAGTAAGCTCAAATGTTTAAAAGAAAGAGGGTGAGAGATCAGACTAAAAGAATATCAAACTCTGCACCAAACTTTTTCTGTGTCAGGAAACCACATTATCTGTTGTTTCACAATTTTTCGTGAACTTCATTGAAAAAGGCAACTAGTCTATGCCAACTCTTGCATTAAAACCCCACCAGCCACTCATTCTTTTCTCAACAAAAGAATGTTTCATAATTTTAAAGGGGAAACAACACATAATCTATCAAATCTTCATTTGGAAGTTATTGATATTGAAAAAGAAGTAAAGTTTCCCCACCTTCGACCCTTTCTCATGCACGTTGAGTCTATGTATAACTGTTGTTGTCTCAATGGTTTTTATACTTTGAGCCTTATTGTTAGAGCATAAATATGTTGGATACAAGATCATAGAAGACTGAAGTTTGAAGTCAAAGTTGAAAGTCAACTCTCAAGCATCAAAGTCAAGTGTAATAAATGACAAAGTCAATGTATTTGTATTAGTTTGTAAGCTTGTGTTGTTTTTTTTTTTTTTTTGCTTTAATGATAGGTGGTTAGTAGTTGTGGTAAGTAGAACTTGTAACATTCAGAACTGTTGTATTCGAAGAGAGCTAGAGAGAGAAAGAGAGTTGTAGAGAGAGAAATGTTAGAGCATTTATATGTTGGATACAAGATCATAGAAGACTGAAGGCTGAAGGTCAAAGTTAAAGTCAACTCTCAGCATCAAAGTCAAAGTCAAGTGTAATAAAATCAAAGTCAAATCTTGTATTTTCTGTTTAATTTTGTTTGCACGTTTTAGTGTTAGCGTGAACAGTTGTTAGCGCGATTTCTTTGTTGTTTAAATAGGTTGTGTGGTGCTTGTTAGACATGGAACATCAGAATATTGTAACATACGAGTTCCAGAAATAGAGAGAGAGAGAGACAGAAAGGTTTGAGAGTTTCTGTAATATCAAGATTTGTGATTGAAATAAAAGTGAGATTGATGGATTTAATTGTCATCTTGTGATCGCATTGTTATCTGGGAATAACAATTGGTATCAGAGCAAACAAAGTTCAAAAAACATGGATTGAATTCAAGATTTATGATCGACATTTTTCAAGAACTCGCTATTCACTGTTCAGAATCATTTTTTGAATTCTAATGATGTATTTGATTAGATTTTGATATCATTCTAATCGATTTGAAGTATAGAACAAATTTCGTTTGTATCTCATAGACTAATTTACACTTGTTAGGGTGAATTTTGAAGTTTTTCTTGATTTTTGTTCGAGAAAGTCATTAGCACTGTTTTAGAATCAAATTGGAACTATTAGGGTTTTTAGTTGTAATTGTTTGATAGTAATCAGTTCGAAATGTGTTTCTAAGCATTCATGCAAATTTTTGAGCCAATTGAAGAAGGATTAGATCGATTTCAGTTTGAAAGATCGAGTTTTTGAACTGACAAGTGAAAAACTCGCTAGATCTGAGTTTCGCACTAGTGAAGAATTTGCAAGCTCAAGAACTCGCAAAGAATTTGTTTTAGTGTGTAAAGTGAAGAACTCGCAAGATATTGGGTACGCGAAGTCCAAGAACACGCTAATAGTGTCGTGCGGGAAGCTAAAACTCGCACATCACTAGGTACGAGTTTACACTTTTCATCTTTCGAGTTGTGCGCGAAGTGTGACCCTACGAGAAGTGTGTCTTGCGAGTTTGTGTTTTTGCGCGAAGTATTTGTATTTGAAATATTCTAAGTCCATAACTCGCAAGTCCCTGTTCTTGCGTGTTTGCATTTAGCGAGTTTCATTTTTCGAAATTTGTCTAAGTCTCGTTCTCACAAGCTTTAGCGAGAAGTGAAAAACTCGCACATAGTTGTGTGCGTGAAGTTCTAGAACTCGCACATAGTGTTGTGCGAGAATGAAGAACTCGCATAAGCTTGGTGCGCGAACCTTGGTTCACGCAAGCTTCTTTGTGCGCGAAGTACACTTCACGCAAGCTTTGGTGTGCGTGTTTCTTAAACTCGCACATAGTCTTTTGCGCGTTTTGTTTGATTTCTTTGGTATGCGTGTTTCATACTTAGTGAATTTTCTGAATTTTTCTGAAATTTAACTAAGTTTAATTTTTGTAGATCCAACTTTATTATCTGAATTTTGACAATCATAAAAGCAGTGTAGATCAAATATGACTTCCAGAGAAGCACTTGCTATCGGAACCGATGTTAAACCACCAGTACTCTTCAAGGGAGAGTATGAACAATAGAAAGATCGATTCTTGGATTTCATTGACAGAAATGACTTGGGAGCTTATATCAGAACGTCATTGGAGGAAGGTGTTATGGAAATTCCAAAAAAGACTCGTACTGTTGGAAATGAGCAGAGAGAGTATCCACTTCCACATGAAGAATATACAGAAGAGCAAATAAAGAGAGTAAAAGCTGATAGATTGGAAAGATCATTCATTCTTCAAGGCATACCAAACGAGATATATGTCAAGATTGATAGCTACAATGCTACCGGAAAGCAAATGTGGGATCAACTGGAGAAAATGATGATAGGATCGAAGATTGGCAACCAGCTTAAGATCTCTAATTGCCTCAACAACTATGAGGAATTCAAAGCCAAAGAAGGAGAATGTCTGGAAACCACTTATGATAGATTTGTGACCTTGCTGAATGATTTAAGCAAGAACAAAGTTAAGAAGTCGCAAATTGAGTTGAATGTCAAGTTTCTCAGTATCCTCCAACCAGAATGGAAAAGGTTCACTAGACAGATGAAGCAGATGAAAGATCTGAATGAAATCCCACTCCACGAAGTCTATGAAACCTTAAGCCAGAATGAAGAGGAAGTAGATAAGATTAAAGAAGAGAAGAAAAAGGCTGATAAGACAGTTGCTGATCCGATTGCTCTAGTTGTCAAAAAGAAGTCTGTAAGTATGAAGAAGAAGAAAAAAGTGATAGTTTCTGAATCAGAAGAGGCTGAAAGTGAGGATAACTCTGACTCTAACGACTGTGAGAACCTAAAGCAGGCTATGCTTATGTTGACCAAGGCTTTTCAAAAGAAATTCTACAAAAAACCTAGCTCGAATAGTCAGAGATATTCATCTGGTTCAAGGAATTATGATCACAAGGAAAGAATTGATAGAATGAGAATAGAGGAAAAGAGTCCAGAAGAGAAAAAGTATAGAGTTGAAGAAAAGAAGCAGCCAGAACCGACAAAATGCTACAACTGTGGCAAAATTGGACATTTTGCAAAAGATTGCCGAAAGCCGAAAGTAAAAAACTACGAGTATTACAAGAACAAAATGCTTTTGGAAAAGCAACAAGAGGCTGGGAAGGTATTAATGGTGGAGGACGAGTTCTGGATCGACAATTCAGATGACGAAGTTGAGAAAGAAGAGACAACTCTTATTTGCCTTATGGGAAAGATAGTGGATGAATTTGAAGATGAAGCTGAGTCAGATGATGAAGACAATGAAGAGGTATGTGATATGTCTCAATCTGATTTTCTTAATGCCATGCAAGCCATGATGGTTGAACTCCAAGAAGTAAAGTCTAAACATGAACGCGAGAAAGGTATCATGAAAGAAAACAAACAGTCAATACTGAAACATAGCAAGGATCTTGCTGAGAAGAACGTATTGATTGAAGCTTTACATAAAAACATTGATACTAGCGCAAAAGAGAAGACTATACTTCATCATGAATTATCTGAAACTGTTTCAAAATATAAACTGTGTGAGTTTGAATCAAAAGAGATTGCTAAAATGTATTATTCGCTTTCAGAAAAAAAACAAATCTTTACTTGAAAAGGTGAATGTTTTGGAAGGGAAATTATACACTTTGGGTCAAACTGAACAAACCATTCATCTAAACAAACCCAAAGAGAACAAAGAGTGTTGGGGACTCGGTTATGAAAATCCACACTATCTCAAAAAGGGTATATCAAAAGTGCCTGCGCTTTATGATTTTGGTTTTTTAAAACTCGCACCACAATACCCTGAACTTTAAGTTGAGTGGACTAAACTATCTGACGAAGATGAAGCCGAGGAAAACGAGAAAAGAAAGAACACAACTAAAGTTCAACTTCCATTTCGATATGAGAGGTTGAATAATAGTTATAGTTCTGATAAATCAAATTTTCTTTCAAATAACTATTTTGAGAGTTATTCTTTAAAAGAAATGGAGGCTAAGCCTATCGAAGGTAAGCTTTACGTCCCTCCTCTCGTTTTGGAAAGTAAAATTTCTGAACTCGAGAAAACTCTAGCAGAAAAAAGGATTTTGATTGATCTTGAACAATCTGTATTTTCTACTGTGTTTAAATATACTGATTTTTCTAAATCATCCAAGGCTTCAAAATCTGATGATATGTCTGGTCTATTTGATGATGAGTTTGATTTTTTAAACTCTGATGGTGATTTAGATGACTGTGTTGCTTAATTTGATTTTAATGCTAAACTTCCTGATCATTCAAAATTTGTCATAAACTCTTTTGGATTACCAAGTGTGTACGAAAAAGGTGAAACGTCAACGAAAGTTGATAAATCAGTTCCTGTGAAAACCAAAGTTGCCAAAGGTAAGAAGAAGAAATCTGGGCATTCACAGAAACTAACCACCATTGGTAAGCCAAAGAAGAAGCATTCTCTTGATTCTCACAGTTCTAACTTTAAACTTTCAAATGTTTCAGATATGGGGAAGAAAAAGAATGGAGTTAAATCAACTTGGCTACCAAAGAAGAAGGTTGACGAGACTGAGAAATCATTACCTAATTTTTCTTGTAATAGAAATACTGATAGTACTTCTGATGTAATTGAGAATGTTGCTTTCAATAAACAAAAACTTGTAACTCCTTACAAAAAGTATTCAATAAAGCAATTATTCCAATTATCTCCGTATGCGAGAAAGTTTTCTAATAATCGTCGGAATGATTTTGCTTCTCGACAACATTCTAATGATTGGTTTGGCACATATCATGTATATTCTTCTCATTCATATGGTTCAACTGTTTTTAAAAAAGCAAAAGGGTCCATTTTTAAATGGAAGCCAAAATCTACTTGTGCTAACACTGTAGGGTCCATATAGAAATGGGTACCTAAACCAATTGTTTCGTGATTTTCTAATGTGCAGACCCGTCATATGTGGTACTTGGATAGCAGGTGTTCCAAGCATATGACTGGGCAGAAAGATTTATTGTCTAATTATACAGAGAAATACTGCAGGACAGTTAGATTTGGAAATGACCAGTTCTCACCAATTTTGGGATACTGTGATGTGATTCAAGAAAAGGTGACGATAAAGAAGGTGAGTTATGTTGAAGGTTAGGGCACAACCTATTTATCATTGGCCATTTCTGCGACAAAGGTTTAGAGGTGAACTTGTTAGTGTATAATTATATCCAAGATTTAATAGGAAAAGTTAATGTATTGTAAAGTCAAAATAGTCAATCTTAGTTGTTTGAGAGAACCTTTGATGTGAGAGTTTAGTGTTGTGAGTGAAGTTTGTTCAGGTACAAATAGTCCTTATTTGTTGTAAGAGTTTGAAACCAAGCTTGTAACATTTGATAATGTCAAATATATGAATACAAAGCTTTCTCTCTCTACACTCTCTCTCTAGAACTAATATTGTCAAATCTTGATTAATTGCTTGATTGAATAGGGAATTTTACAGTTTCAATTGGTATCAGAGCCTACCCAATCGATTTCAGAGAGTTTGGATTATCACATTGGATCGATTTCTGGATTTTCTCGATCGACTTTCTGGACTTTTCAAGACGTTCACTGTTTGATCGATTTTTAGTCAATTTGTTAAAATTAGTGTGTAACAATGGATTAATCGTAATCAATTAGTGTTTGTATTCACACACTTTCACGACTTACTCACTAATTCGATCAGAATTTTGGATTTTCTTGATTTTCAGAAAATACGAACACAGAACCTGTAATAGATGAATCACACTGTAATTAGTTGTTTTTTTATCATAGTTGTATGTTCAAAAAGTGTTTAAAATCACTTTTCGAACCTATTGGAATTGGTTGTAAATTGATTTGCAGGAATTGTTGAATTTTGGATTGAATCTAAGAAGCAAAGGGAAGAACTCGCTAGATCCACTGTTCGCCCTAAGGAAGAACGCGCAAAGCACTGTTGATACGGTTTTCTGCGAGTTTTATCGGTTTCGTGCACAGTTTGTTTTGCGAGAAATCAGTTCGCGCAAAGGGTTTCTTTGATTGTTCTGCGAGTTCTTAGTATCTCAGAAAATTTCTAAGTCCGGTTCACGCAAGTTCCTTCTGCGAGTTTCTCAGCTTGCTAGTTTACATTTTGCGAATTTCGATCTTATCAAATATTTTCTAAGTATGGTTCACGCAAAGCAGTCTGTGAGTTTCATCTGACTTGCGTATTTTGATTCATCTGCGAGAAGTTCAAGTCTTAAAATTTTTCTAAGTCAGGTTCACGCATAAGACATCTTGCGAGAAGCTACTTCGCGCATAACTCTTTTAGCGAGTTCCTCACTTCGCGCAAGTAGTGTCCTGCGAGTTTTTAGTCCGCGCATAAGGCATCTAGCGAGAAGTTCAGTGAATAGTGACTCGCGAGTTCAAGTTTTGTGCAAGTTTTGTACTTGTATTTTTTCTGGAAATCTTTTTCAGTCGTAATCTGTGTTTGACTTTTCAAGTCAACTATTTATGATTCTTTTGGGAGATCTTGTGTATCAAGCATATTATCAGAATTATTTCTTAAATCTGTTCAAGATGTCAACTGTTTTAGCTGGGAGAGATGTGGCAATCATGTACATGCCGGAAATACCTGCAATTGAGGCTGAGCGAGACAAACTGAAAACTCAGAAGGCAGCCCTTCTAAAGCTGATTCAGGATTTTAATTCTAAATTGTTAAATTCTGACAAATCTTCTGTTTGTGCTAAATGTGCTAATTATGCTAAATATGATTTTGCAGGTATCATCAGTGCAAAAGAGAAAGAGATTAAAGAGAAGGAGAAAATGATTGCTTTAAAAGAGAATACTATTGTGACATGTGAAAAAGAGTTAAAGCTGAAAGAGAGAAAGAATGTGAATCTTCAAAGCCAACTGAAGACAACTGAACAAAAATCTTCTGAAAAACAAGCTGAATTAGTTGAGCTTCAACAAAAGTTTAAGGCTTTTAAAGAAAAAATATCTGTTTTGGAGTCACAAAATGGAAATCTGAAGAAGAGTCTTCAAACAGATAAAGCTAATTCAGAGAAATCTTCTACTCAACAGTTGTTTGATCTTTCAAAGAAAACTTTACAAGAGAAAAAGGATCTTGAGCTTATATGTCTTAAACTCTCAAAGCAAGTGTTAGAGTTTGAAAAGATTTTAATTACTTAAAGAGACAAGTTCGCTAAAGAGAGAAAAGTTCTTGAAGACAAAACTGTTGAACTTCCCAAACAGATCTCTGCATTACAAGACTTACTTGAGAAAGAAAGGAAGTGTTTTCAAGAGAAGAAAAAGTCTTTTGATCTTGAAAAGAAAAATGCTGAGAAGAGAAATGTTGGGATTTTCAAAGATAATTCTGAACAAAACAAGAACATGGAAAAAGATTTTGAGCAAGAACGTCAAATCTTTGAATCTGAAATATCTAAGCTTACATCCAAGATCTCTGTTCTATCCTCAGAGATTCTTAAAGAACAGATGGCTAAATCTGATTTGAAACAAAAGTTTGACACACTTTCTGTTGAAAGAAACATTTTATCCAAAAAGATAAATGACTTGGAAGCTGCAAATGTCAATTTGTCAGAAAAGATTTCAGCTGATGTGATTAATCAATCACCTGTTGATAATACAACAGAATCAGTCTGTTCTTTCAAAACAGCTTCAAGTTCTATTCATGAGAAAAATGTGTTCAAAAAGAAAAGTGTCAAACCAAATATTGTCAAATCAAATCAGATTCGACCATCTAATCTGTTTTATGAAAAATCTGTTGATAGTCCAGTGAGCTTCTATGTCAAATTTCTTGGAAAGTATTCAAAGAAAGAACAGATGGTCTGGAGGGTTAAAGATTCTTCTGATAAGAAAAAGAAAGACAAAGCATCTGCATCCACATCCAATGCTAAAAAGAACAGTGTGCATAAAGGTAAATCTTTTGGTAATTCTGATATGTTTTATTCTACTAATCATTTGATCAGGATTGCTCATAAGAAAATCTGTTGTTCTTACTGTGGAGCAAATGACTTTGTAAGTAATAATTTTATCAATTACTGGTATGGTTCTTATTATGTTCCCCCCACAAGAACTGCAAATTACATATCAAGACCAAAATACTAGTGGGTACCAAAAGCTAAATCTGTGTTGCAGGCACCCAAAGTTTGAGGGGGAGAAAGAACAAAGGATTTTGAACAAAGTAGTTCAAAACCCGGACTTAAATGTCAAGATTTTGGCTGTTGAATAAAACAGTTCAAGACCCGTACCTCAATGCCAAGAATTATGGTTTCTGATTACAACAGATCAGGACTCGTTCTTAGATGTTTAAAAAGAGGATATTATGCAAATATCCAGGGGGAGCTTATCAGAATATAAATCATTTTATCATGATTTGAGGGGGAGCTTAAAGGTAAATATCTTCTGATCTTAATCTCTGATTGTTTGAAAGAAGAACAATTTTCAAACATGAAAAACGTTTTCTTAAATGTTCAAACCACTTCTCTATTCTCAAAAGATTTCATGAATTTGGAAGTGTGACTTTTAAATGTTTTTCATTATGGAGCTTTAAAGTTTAACTGACCGTGTGTTTCCAAAGATCAATACTTGTGTATTATCTTGTTTATATACTGTCAAGTATTCATACACAGCGATTCAGTACTTCATATTTATTTTGTTATTACCATGTATCAAAAGTTTAATCTTTCTATGGTAATACTCCCGTTTGTTATTCATTGTTGTTTGAATCATACGTCATTTCATTATTTTATGTTCTTTCATTGCTAACATGTTTATATATCTTTCATATAAACATTTTACGTCTTTGATTTTCCAAAATATTATTCTTCATGAATTTTAATCTGATCTTAATCATTGTCAGATTCTCAAAACATTTCTTTTCTTTCATGATTATTCATTCATACAAAGTTTTGAGAAATCTTAAATGCTTAATATGCTCAAATTTCATCCTTATCTTTTATGAGCATACATATACTGACAAATGATTTTTTGTACTTTAATGTCAAGAAAATCATTGAGCAACGCATGCTTTTAGGAAAAATACATGGGATTCAATGTCTGAGTGCTTAAAAGAACTTATGTTAATGTAAAAACCCAATCAAATCAAGCAATCTCAATCAAGAATCAAGAATATGACAATGTTAGATCTAGAGAGAGAGGGAGTAGAGAGAGAAAGTAAATCACACGTATATTGATCTTACAATGAGGTTCTTTACAAACTTACAAGGCATAAAGCCTATTTATACCACAAGATTAAGCAAAGACTTAATAGCTAAGGAAACTAAACAACATTGACTTATCTTGACTTTGACAATGTTGACTTTACATCTTTGACTTTTCTCATTAAATTTTGGATACAATATTATGACCTAACAATCTCCCCCTTTGTATTCAAGATTTAATAAAAATTTGAAACTAGTCTTCAGCTCTTGATACTTCAGCTTTTGTCTCTGAAAACTTTGAACTTTGAAGCTTTAACAATCTTCAGTCTTTCAGCCTTTGAAGAATCTTGAAAAGTCTTTTTCACTTTGTATCTTTGAAAGTCAACATGTCTTGAACACGAAACAGAATTCTTGAAACTTTTGAAACTCCAACTTTGAAACAACTTTGAAAACTTTTGAAACTTCTTTCATCTCTGAGAAATCTTTCAAAACTGTATCTTCATCACCCTGATCTCTTGACTATCTTCAGAAAAACAAACTTTCTCAATCATCTGTCTGATTTGACTTTAAAATCTTTGATAGAAAATTCAGAATTTCTTTCCAAGTCTATCTTCACTTTGACAACTTCTTGATGGCTTTGAAATTGATCTTTCAGAAATTTCTTCCCAATTTTGACATCTCTGCTATGAAATTGGATCTTTGTAAAATTCTCCCCCTTTTTGATGATTGTAAGAATCATGATCATCAAAACTTCTTCAATTTCAACAATTTCTTTGATTTTCCCCTTTTGTAATGACTAACAATCTCCACTTCATGATAATTTGACATTTTCCGCTCTTTGATCTGAATGGCTGGCAAGTCATGAAATGTATATATCCGAATCTTTTCAAATTCAGACATAATGAACAATGTAACCCTTATTCAACAGATGAAACAGTTAACATACCTGTAAATAGCACAGACCACTTTGTACAACAGATGTACATTGGAAAGGAGCTTTGGTGATTTTCACTCCCCCAGGGCTTCCATTCAATCATCGAAAAACCACAAAGGAATTTTATATGAATGTTATGAAAAGAAAACGTATTCCTTGTGTGTACGTGCAAGTGTATGAATGATTGAAGCTACTTAGCTTGATCAGGCTCAAATTGTGTAAACTTTTGAGACAGCAACAGATATTACACGGACTCGATGTGCATGAAAGAGGTGCGAAGGTGGGGCAACTTTCCTTCTATTTCAATATCTAAATCTTCCGAGTGAAGATCAGATAGCATATGTGTTGCGTCCCCAATGAAAATGAAACATATCTTTTTCGGGAAAGAAATGAGTGGTTGGTGGGGTTATAGCAAGAGTTGGCATGGGCTCACTGTCTGTTTCAATGATGGTCACCAAAGAATGTGAACCAATCAGAAGATGTGGCTGCCCGGCTCAGAAAGTGGTTGGTGCAGGTTTCTGATATTCTTTTAACTATGTTCTCACACCCTCTTTCTTTTTAACATTAAAGCTCACTTCTAACCAAACTCTCTTTTCCATTTTCCGCTCAGCACAATGACAAAAACTCAACCGGATGAGTGATCTCCCCCACTCTTTGATTTTGACCCCTCGCCCCTCAATCACTCAAAGATAACTTTTTGGGTAGGAAACACTGGTTTACGTGAATCCATGGAAGTTCCGTTTAAGCCCACACATGAATCCCATGTAAGTTATAAAAATAATAGTTGCTCAACAATTAAACTTGAACAGTTAAGCACAAAAAGTATGATAACACTGTCAAAATGTATGCTCATGAGATTTGAGCAATTGAAATTTGAAGATTTCTCAAAACAAAGATATTGAATGAATGAAATGAAATCAAGAGAATTGTTTTGAGAATCTGACAATGTATCAATCAGATCAAATGAAATGAGATATGAACAAGAATTGGTTAGGGTATCAAAGAATTGGATATTTTGTTTATATGAACAAATATAAACAATTTAGCAATGAAAGCACCAGATTAGAAATGATGAATGATGCTCAACAACATTTGAAAGCAAACGGGAGTATTACCATCGAAAAATTGTTCCGTTTAGAGACATGGTAATAACAAATTCAAATGAAGGACTGAACCGGTGTGTGAATACTTTACAGTATAAAGACAAGAAAATACGCAAGTATTCATCTTTGGAAACAAACGGCCAGTTAAACATTAAAGCTCAAAACTGAAAAACATTTAAAAATCACACTTCCGAATTCATAAAATCTTTTGAGAATCAGAAGTTTGAACATTTAAGAAAACGTTTTTCATGCTTGAAAGTTGTTCTTCTTCGAAACAATCAGAGATCTAGATTAGAAGATATTTACCTTTAAGCTCCCCCTCAAATCATGATAGAATGATTTAGGTCTATTAAGCTCCCACTGGATATTTGCAAAATATCCATGTTTGAACATTGAAGAACGGGTCCTGATATGTTGTAATCATAAGCCATTACCTTTACTCTCCCTATAAATTATGCATCTAAAATATGTCAGAAAAAGCACAAGATAGAGATCAAATACAACTCCCTTTTGAATTGTAGACCGTCATATCTTCCAAATATATAATCAATGAAAAAGCACATGATAGAGATCAGATTCAACTCCCTTGTGAATTGTAGATCGTCATATCTTATCGGATGCAAAGTACAGGAGTAAGGTCTTTTGATCACTGAAGTACGAGTCCTAAATTGTTGTGTTTAGAAGTCAAACTCCGTTGAAGTACGGGTTCTAAGCTGATTTGCTTAAAATCCATAGTCTTGACATTTAAGTCCGGGTTTTGAACTGTTTTGTTCAAAAGCCTAAGTTCTATGTTCCCCCTTAAACTTTGGGTGCCTGCAACACAGATTTAGCTTTTGGTACCCGCTGGTATTTGGGTCCTGAAATGTTAGTTGCAGTTCTTGTGGGGGTTATCGAGTAAGAACCATACTAGAAATGATCACTGGTCTTGTGAATATGATCATGTGTACGACAATAAGAACAATAATTTTTCTTACCTGATAACTTGATTAACTGATCTCTAGTGTAGATATGATCAGGTTTACCTATACGCGCATTGTTCTTCTTGACTTTGTGTGTATGTACACATGATTTCTTTCCTTTCAGCTCATCTTTCATCTCATCTTCAACTGGTTTCTTCTTCCAGACCAGTTCCTCTTCTTTGTATCTCCTTCTTCTTTGATGTGTACCTGAACCATCTATATTTCTATCATAGAAAAGGTTAGTACTACGAATCTGATCAGAAGATTTAACTGACCTATGTGAAGAAACAGTTTTCTGATTTAAACTTGATGCTGTCTTTTCAAGCTCTTTAATCTTTGAAAGCAAAGCTGTCTCTTTCTTTGACAAGCAGTTCAATCTTCGTCTCGCATTCAGACTTCGTTTTCTTCTCTTTCAGCACAATTTCAGATAGTTCAGATAGCTTCTCAGTAAGCTTTTTGATCTCAGCCTCAAACATGCTTCTTTCTTCTTCAAATCCCTTCTCAACATCCTTTCTTTGGCTGGATATTTCTTTGAAGAATCCCACATTCTTTTGTTCAATTGCCTTTTTCTCCTTGCCAAACTTTTCTCTTTCCAAAATAAGTACTTTCTCAAAATCAGAAACTTGTTGAGAAAGCTTTATGCATTTAAGCTCAACATTCTTCTTTTCTTCAAAACTCTTCTTGGAAAACTCTGAAAACTTTTTAGCAAACTCTTTCTTTTTACTCTCAAAATCAAATCTTTCTTTGACCATCGTTTGTTCCAAATCAGATATTTTCTTTAGAAGCTCAGCATTAGAATCTTCCAAACCATAAATCTTTCTCTCATAGTTTTCAACAAACCATTAGAATCTTCCAAACCATACAATCCCACAACTCTTTTCCTGTCTTATTGTAGATATTTATTTGACCAATAATTTCACGAGAAAAATAACAAGAAAGTTCACGCGTCATAAAATTTCGAGATATATTATCTATTAGTCCTAATATTCAAGTTCTAATTGCTACAAACAATCAAGATGAGAATCGAATTCATATTCATTGATGAAATTCACAAATTACAAACTTTCTCTCACTACTCTCTCTCTAGAATAATGAAACAGTATGCTCTTCTCTAATATGCTCTCTCACTTTTGAATTCGTGTGTGTATGTTTACAACTGATTGATACATCCTGATTACAAAGACAACAAAGGTATTTATACCCTTGACAATTACAAAGAAACAAAATACAATTACATTGACTTTGACTTTATTAACAAATGACTTTGACATTGATAAGAGTTGACTTTCTCAGCTTTGACTTCTTGAACTTTTGTCTTCAATCTTTATGATCTTGAATCCAACATATTTATGCTCTAAGAATCTCCCCCTTTGGATCAAGATCATTACAAAAAGATTTAGCAATGCGATCTTCTCTCTTTAAGCTCGATTGAAGTAACTCCCCTTTGAACAATCTGTATCTTCACTTGTAATCTCCCCTTTTGAAACAAACATGATATACAAACTCCCCCTTAACACAATGAAATTCTTCTTTAGCTTTGTCTTCAAAAACTTTCAACAATCTTCCCAACGTTTGATCTTCAAAAATAGTAACAATCTCCCCCAAGGTTATAAGCAAACCTCTTTCAGACATTGAAAGAAATTATCTTCATTTTCAGCTCTGAATGATTTATCCAACTTTCTTCAAAATCTGCTTGCTTTCGAAATTCTTTGAACTTTCGCATATCAACTTTGATCAAACTTCAAATCTGAAATATCTCTCTCCATATCCTATACAAACACTTCTTTCCGGACATTTCTTTCAACTTTAACATTTCTTTGAATCACACATTTCTTTATCTTCTCCCCCTTTTTGATGATTAGAGCATCGATATCATCAAAACTTTGTCCAAGAAATGTTTTTGACCATTCTGATCTGTCAAACTGAGCCTCTGATTCTGTGATCCATAACCAAGTATTCATCTAGATCTTTGCAAATCCAGACAAAAATAATAACATGTAACCCCTGAATCAACAAATGAATCAGTTAGAATGTCTGTCAGTAACACGAAGTCACTGTGTGTAACAGATACACAATATAAAGAAGCTTTTTGATGTTCACTCCCCCAGGGCTTCCATCCAATCATTGAAATACCACAAAGGAAATTTCTATGAATGTTATGACAAAGAAACAAATTCTTTGTGTGTTCGTGCATGTGTAGAAAGAATTAAGCACGAATAATTGCTTTTTAAGGCTCAACATAGTGTAAACCACTGAGACAACAGTAAATAAACACAGACTCAATGTGCATGATTCAAGTGCGAAGGTGGGGCAGACTTCCTTCTTTTTCAATATCCAGATTTTCCAAATGAAAACCAGATAGATTATATGTTGCGTCCCCAGAAAAATATGAAGCACTTTCTTTTTGAGAAGAAAATGAGTAGTTGGTGGGGTTTAAGCAAGAGTTGGCATGGACTATTTGCCTGTTTCAATAACGTTCACCAAAGAATTGTGAAACGCTAGTAATGTGGCTTCCCGGCTCGGAAAGTTGTTGGTGCAGAGTTTGATATTCTTTTACTCTGTTCTCACACACTCTTTCTTTTGATCATTAGCTCACTACTAACCAAACTCTCTTTTCCATTTTACCTCATCACACCTACACTCATTTCTTTATAGACTCCTCACACTCAATCACTAAGGATTAACTTCTTGGGTAGAAATCACTGGTTAACGTGATTTCATAGAAGTTTAGTTAATTCCTAGCACAAAGAACCCATATAATCCTATGAAAACATATGTTATTCAGAAGATTTAAATTTATCAGTTAAAGCTCATATACAAATGTCAGATGTAAATATGTTCAGAAAATAATCATGAAGATATGAGCATTTTTAAACATTGAAGTATTTTCAAACAAGTATAGTGAATGACTGAACATGAATGCAAAAGGCTTGTTTGAAAATCTGACATTGTATGAAAATGATCAGAAATAAATGATATAACAATCAAAGCTAAAGGTCAAGAATAACAGATATTTTCCATACGAAACAAAATATAGACATGCTTGAGATGAACGCTTCGAAATGAAATAACGCTCAAAATTCTTTGAAGTACAAGCGGGGTGTCTTACCATCGAAAATATGTTTCAATATGAGACATGGTAAGAACAATTTGATCAAAATGTAAACCGATGTGTGTGAATACTTGAAAGTATATAGAAAAGACAATACGCAAGTATTTATCTTTGGAAACACACGGTTTGTTTATCAATTAAGCACAAAAATAAAATGAAAACATTTAAAATCACACTTCCAAATTATAAAATCTGTTTAAGAATCGGGAAGTGGTTTGAACATTTCAGAACATGTTTTCTATATCTGAAAGTTGTCCTTCTTTCAGATATATTTGAGATTAAGATAAGAAATTTACCTTTTCGCTCAATCTTAATTCTCAGAAAGTCAGCTGAAAAATCATAAGGATATGATCATGATAGCTTCCTCTCATCCTGCACACGTCTCAAAATCTAGTCAAAGCAACTTTATTCACAAAATTTATTCAAATGTAAATGACATAAAGCAATAAAACGATTAAAGTACGAGTTATGATCAGAAGTAATCAGAAATCATAATTCTTTACTCCCACTGAAAATATGCATCTGAAATTTGTCAGAGATAAAGCACATGATAGAGATCTACAACTCCCTTTGAAGTGTAGTTCATCATATCTTCCGAATACATATTTCCAGAAAGATATATACTCCCCCTTGAAGGTTGATTTCCTCATCGGAGTATCGGAGTACATCTTCTTATCAGCCCGGGAGTAACATCTCTTTTTCATCATTGAATTATGAGTCCTAAACTGTTGTGTTTAGAAGTCAAACTCCGTTGAAGTACGGGTCCTGAACCGATTTGTTCAGAAGCCTTTGTTCTTTTACTCCCTCTTGACTTGTGGTGCCTGCAACATAGAATCAATTTTCGACTTTGTACCCACTGGTATTTGGGTCCATGTGTGTTAGTTGCAGTTCGAATGGGAGTAACTGAATAAGAACCATACCAGTAATGATCACTTGCTTTATGAACAAAATCATAAGTACGACAATAAGAACAATACCACTTTTTAGATAACTTGATCAATTGATCTCTCGAATAAGCAATATCAGGTTTACCGTTTAGCACTTTGTTCTTCTTGACTGTTGGTGCATGTACAAATGATTTGTTACTTTTCTTCTCTTCCTTCTTTCCTTTCTTTTCTACCTTCTTCTCATCATTCTTCTCATCTTTAACTGGTTTTATCTTCCAAACCAGCTTCTCTTCTTGATATCTTCTTCTTCTTCTATGTGCACCTGAACCATCTACATTTTGATCATAGAAAATGTTAGTTATACGAATTTGATCAAAAGATTTAACTGACCTTCTTGTAGAAACAGTTTTCTGATATGAACTTGAGGCGGTCTTCTTAGAACCAGCTGAACTATTTCTAGGTGTGTGGATTTTTGACTCTAGAGTCGTTTGCTCAGTCACCACCACCTTTGAAACAATCTTTTCAAGCTCTTTTACCTTTGAAGAGTAACTGTCTCTTTCTTTTACAATAAGATCAATCTTCGTCTCAAATTCAGACTTTGTTTGCTGCTCTTTAAGCACACAAGTAGATAGCTCAGATAGCTTTACAGTTAGCTTCTTTATCTCTGCTTCAAATAAGCTTCTTTCTTCCTCAAAACCCATTTCAGTATTTGTCCTCTGACCAGATATTTCTTTGAATATCCCAACATTCTTTTGCTCTATTAACTTCTTCTCTTTGGCAAAATTTTCCCTTTCTAGAATGATTACTTTCTCAAAATCAAAGATTTGTTGAGAAAGTTTTAAACATTTCAGCTCAACTGTCTTCTTTTCATCAGCACATTTTCTGGAAAACTCGGAGAACTTCTTAGCAAATTCTTTCTTTTCTTTCTCAAAAAACGATCTTTCTTCAACAATTTGCAATTCTAATTCAAAGATCTTCTTTTCATTAGCACACCCTGTTTGCTGAAACTTGACAATGTGATCTTCTAATTCTGAGATCTTGCTCTTTAACTCAGTGTTTTCAGCTTCCAAAAACAAGACCTTTTCTTCATTAAGCCCAGAAGTCTGTTTCAGCAGATCTTCATTTATCTTCTTTAACACACTGACTTCTTCTCTCAGTAGCTTCCTTTCATCAGAATATCTCTTTGACTTCTTTGTGTAGTAGTCAACTAAGGAAGCAAGATTTTTGTTTTCTAATTTGAGCTTGTGAATCTTCTTTTCATCACCATCAGAAAGATATTCCATCTTGAATACCTGTAAACAAAAAGAACTTGACAATAATGATCGTTAATCCAAAATATGAAATCTCAAGAAATACAGAAAAACTTGAAATAAAAATTCAGAAATTTTGATCACAATCAGAACTATGTCCCCCTCCGCAGACTTAGCACGGGGGTCCCGCTATCTAGTGTGTTGAAATTCAGAAATTTTGATCACAAACACAGTTTTCACTATTAAAGGCCATATTACAGTTTTGAAAATTTCTCAAAAAAAAAATTCTAAGTAAACCAAGCTTTGCGTGTCAAGTGTGATGCGCAAACCACGCATTGCGTATCTAGTGTGTTGCGCAAACCACGCTTTGCGTATCTAGAGTGTTGCGCAAACCACGCTTTGAACTTCACTTTGCGTAAGAAACTGATTACGCAAACACCACTTCGCGTGAAGAACGGATTACGCAAACCACACTTTGCATATCGAACTGCTAACGTAAACCATTCTTTGCGTATCAAACTGCTAACGCAAACCACTCTTTGCGTATCGAACTTCTTGCGCAAACCATTCTTTGCGTATCAAGCTGCTAACGCAAACCACTCTTTGCGTATCGAACTTCTTATGCAAACCCAACGTTGCGTTTCTGGATGAATACGCAAACCTCAATATTCTTTTCTGTTGATCACGCAAACCCAAAAAGAATATCACCATGAGTTTACTTGATGAACTTGTGCAAACCTCGGATGAACTTGCGCAAAGTTTGGATGAACTTGTGCAAACCTCGGATCTTGCGCAAACGACGAAACTCGATCAAAATTACACCAAAAACCTATCTAGACCTCGAATTTTAGAATGAAACTTTTACAATTTACTCGCTTAAACCTCTAGAACACAAAACGAACAATTGATTTCAATCTAAAACTCAAAAATACAAATTTGAATCAAGAACAGTGCCAAGAACTCGTGAACACGAAAAACCACAAAAATTCGAAAGTTCAATCCAATTACAGTGCAATTCACGAATTTTTCTATACAAACTCGATCGAAATTACTTTTCTAACAACACCTGATCGATTACAACTCCTAATTCGTACAAAAACTCAAAATCCAAACTTCGGCCAAGAACACAGAGTCGACATCACTTTCTTGATCTGATTTCTAATCTGAATCTGCTCTGATACCAATTGTTAGTCCTAATATTCAAGTTCTAATTGCTACAAACAATCAAGATGAGAATCGAATTCATATTCATTGATGAAATTCACAAATTACAAACTTTCTCTCACTACTCTCTCTAGAATAATGAAACAGTATGCTCTTCTCTAATCTGCTCTCTCACTTCTGAATTCGTGTGTGTATGTTTACAACTGATTGATACATCCTGATTACAAAGACAACAAAGGTATTTATACCTTTGAAAATTACAAAGAAACAAAATACAATTACTTTGACTTTGACTTTATTAACAAATGACTTTGACATTGATAAGAGTTGACTTTCTCAGCTTTGACTTCTTGAACTTTTGTCTTCAATCTTTATGATCTTGAATCCAACATATTTATGCTCTAACATTATCAGCTCTCTATCTTTTCTCATGTTGCTCTGTACAATCTTCCATTGGAATTTGAGGTTGTTGGATCCCATATTTAATCTCACAACAATGATATAAACAATAAGAGTAATAATAGCGGAAGCAATATAGTTTAATATCAAAGGAGATTCAAATATCACAGTTCATAAAGCAGATAATAGATAAACAAGATATTCTTGGAATAAAATATTCACCTTATATTATCAGTTATAAGACTTCTTAAGCACACTTTGAACAATAAGGTGATGGTCCTATTTATAGGACCATAAAGTAAACAGTGTACTTATCTGACAAATAGAAGCATGCTTGAACAGTGTCTTACCTAAAAGGTAAGATCAAGACATGCTTGAACAGTGACCTACTCTAGGAAGTAAATCTTATCACTAGGTGCCATGTCATCTGTTCTTCTTTGTCATGAAATTCAGAGTGATCATCTTCAGAGCTCTGAAATAGGATCTTTGATGAGGAGCTCTCTGATGTCTTTTCGTGAGACTGTCTCTGAACTGACTTCAGAGACAGACTTGCTTTCTCTGAGACTGACTCTGAACTGACTTCAGAGACATACTTGTTTTCTCCGCTGATGTCCCTTGAAATTCTTTAGATGAAGACTGAGTTATTTTCAATACTTTCATTGGTTCAGATTTGGGGCTAACAGAGGTTTCATCTCTCCATTAGTCAAAGATAATCTGATATAGTAACCCAACTCATGTTCATCTACAAAGTTTAAAATTTTATCTTTCCACTTTTCGTATTCTCCTTTGTACAACTGTGGTGTGTTTATCCTGTTCCAAAAAGAACCTGTAATCATCATCTTGAATGAAATATCAGCTTGATAAGAATGATCGTTCCCAAACAATTCAGAAAAATTTGACTGAATGTCAAAAAAAATCACCACTTGAAAAATAATCTTAGAAAAATTTTCTATCTCCGAAACTTTCAAATCATGTAGACTGAAACTTGCAGAATGAGTAATCTTGCAACTCTAGAACCTGTAAATCAATTGAAATCGAAAATTACAGATTAGTTAGAAAATTGGAACTGAAAATCGTGAATTACATCACTTGGAACATCAATTGAAATCATATTAATTTAATTAGAACTTGCAAATCAATTTCAATTTTGATATTTCAACACTTAGAACTCTCAAAAGCTTGTTTGCGTGTTTCTCAGAAATTTGCAGCTGAAAGATCATTAAACCTGCAGAAAGAATCACCACATTGATTAGAACTTGCCGACTTCTTGAATTTAAAACTAAACTTGCAAACAACTGAAAAACAAAATTTACAGATTGGTTGAGTTTAAAACTCGCAAGTAATTGAGATTAAACTCGCAGAAGCTTTGAATAACTAGAACTTGCAGACTGCATAAACATGAAAATTGAAACTCGCAAGCAAAAGCTAGTTTTGCGCTAGTAACACTTGGAGAAAAATCTTCTTTTACGCTAGCAACCTTTAGCGCAATTCTGTATTTTGCGTTAGCTTCCCAAAAATTTGTGTTTCCATCACCGACCCACTAATTTTGAAAGCCAATCATATTGATACTCACAAATGAATTCAATTAACCACAGCTGCCATTTTCAATTGAATAATCCACATACAATTAAAATACATCAACTCCACCGACCAAAGTTTAAGTAACAGCCGCCTAGTATGAAAACTTCACCGCCGACCAATTCAAATATAAAAACCACCGCCGACTATTAACAAATTTCATTCAATCACAATTTGTCTGTGTGTTTTGCGCTAATATCATTCAGTTTGCGCCATCTTTACTCAATTTTGCGCCATCTTCAAACTAATTTTGCGCCGACTTCATTTAGATTTGCGCGTTTGTTCCTTGAGTTCACAGATTCAAACCAAATCGATTCAAACCTGAAAATTGATACACGATATTGTACAAGATTTGTTGATTTGTTATTTGGAACACTTTTCTAATTCAAATCAACAGCTAACAATCTGAAATTACAGTGCCCATCGTGTTTACAGTGATCGAATTCGTGTTTTCAAAAATTCGCTAAAATCCAAATTAACAACAAATCAGTGGTTAATTCGAGTGTAAACATGAACAACAAATGATCTATTACACAAATCGATCAACCCTAATTCATTTTATCAATCTAAAATCAACATATTAATGTGAATTTGGTCAAAATTCAAGAACACAAAAAAATTGACTATCTGATCCAAAATTTACAGAAATCAATCCAAATTGATGATCCAAAACCTTCTGAATTAATTTTGTTCGGCTCTGATAGCAATTATGAATGCAAAATCCCTAACAATCAAGCATCATCTCATCAAGATCTAACATTCAAGAACTAGAGAGAGAAAGTAAATCACACGTCTCTTGATATTATGATGAAGCTCTTCTTTACAAACTTACAAGGCACAAAGCCTATTTATTCCACAAGATTAAGCAAAGACTTAATAGCTAAGGAAACTAAACAACATTGACTTATCTTGACTTTGACAATGTTGACTTTACATCTTTGACTTTTCTCATTAAATATTGGATACAATATTATGACCTAACAACTTCCATGGATTCACGATAACCAGTGTTTTCTACCCAGGAAGTATTCCCCGAGTGATTAAGGGGAGAGGGGTCAAAAGATTTGAGTGTTGGTGTGTGAAGAGGTAAAATGGAAATGAGAGATTGGTTAGAAGTGAGCTTCAATGTTTACATTTCTTCGTGAATGACATTGAAACAGGCACCTAGCCCATGCCATCTCTTGCATACAACCCCACCAGCTACTAATTCTTTTCTCAAAAAGAGAATGTTTCACATTTTCTGGGGAAGCAGCACGTAAACTATTGGTTCTTCATTCGGAAGATACTGATATTGAAAAAGAAGAAAAATTGTCCAACCTTCGACCCTTGATCATGCACATTGAGTCTATGTATAATCATTGTTGTCTCAATGGTTTACATACTTTGAGCCTTATGAAACACAATCATTGTGCTAATTCTTTCTTAACACAAGCACAAGCATATAGAAATTTCGTTTTTCTGTCAGAACATTCATAGAAAATACCTTGTGTTTTTCAATGATTGAATGGAAGTCCTGGGGAGTCAACATCAAACCAGATCCTTAAATTGTACATTCGTTGTACACAGTAACTTTGTGTTACTGACAGGCATTCTTAACTGTTTCATCTGTTGATTCAGGGTTATAACTCATAATTTGTCTAAATTTGAAAAGATTCGGATAAATACATTCATGAATTGACGGCTCATTATCAGATCAGTTGGGGGAGAATGTTCATATTTTACCTGAAGAGATCATGAAGACTGTTCTACATTGTTTAAAAGGTAGAGAAGTTTCAAAGACCAAGCTGAAATTGAAATGAGTTTTGATGATTTTGATTCTCATAATTCATCAGGGAGAAATTTACAAAGTTCAATTTCAAAGTTATAAAGTGAAAAGACTTGTGGAGAAATTCAGAAAGTTCAATTGATTCAAGTCTGATGAAAAGAAATCATTCCGAGATGATTCAAAGTCAAATCAAGAAGTTTGAGAAAATGATTCAGAGATTACAGAGATGAAGATATGAGATCAAAGATTTCTCAAAGTTCAAAGATGAAGATTTTAAAGAAGTTTCAAAGTTGTCTTAAATATAAAGATTCAAAGGAATTTCAAGAATTCAAATTCGTGTTCAAGACTTGTTGACTTTCCAAAGATGCTAAATGTGAAAGACTTTTCAAGATTCTTCAAAGTATCAGAGATTAAAGACTGTCAGAGCTACAAAGTTTAAAGCTGTCAGAGTCAAAGTTTGAAGAATCAAAGTGCTGATGACGATTGTCAAATTTTTATTAAATCTTGAATACAAAGGGGGAGATTGTTAGTGTATAATTGTATCCAAGATTTAATAGGAAAAGTCAATGTATTGTAAAGTCAAAATAGTCAATCTTAGTTGTTTAAGAGAACCTTTGATGTGAGAGTTTAGTGTTGTGAGTGAAGTTTGTTCAGGTATAAATAGTCCTTATGTGTTGTAAGAGTTTGAAACCAAGCTTGTAACATTTGATAATGTCAAATATATGAATACAAAGCTTTCTCTCTCTACACTCTCTCTCTAGAAGTAATATTGTCAAATCTTGATTAATTGCTTGATTGAATAGGGAATTTTACACTTTCAAAACTTTAAAGCCAAAAGTTGCTCTGTGCGTACTGAAGATGGAAAGGAACTTTTGGTCGGAACAAGAAAATCCAACCTCTACACAATCAATCTTTCAAAGGTCCAGACTGACAGTGAGGTTTGCTTACTGACAAAAGCCTCGATGCAACAAAGTTGGCTTTGGCACCGAAGGCTGTCACACCTGAATTTTCGTTACATAAATAAATTGGTCACGGGAAAGTTAGTAAAAGGACTTCCTGAGCTCAAATATGTGAAAGAACACTTGTGTGCAGCATGTGAAAACGGAAAGATGAAAAGAGCTTTACATAGGCCGAAACCAGAACAAAGTACCAATTCTCCACTCGAGTTGTTGCATATGGATCTTTGTGGTCCCATGCGAACACAAAGCATAGGCGGCAAGAAATATGTTTTAGTTATCGTGGACGACTATTCGCGATATACATGGGTAAAATTTTCGAGCTCAAAAGATGAGATGCCCGAAGTACTCATCACTTTTCTAAAGACTACCCAAGTGAACCTGCAAAAACCAGTCAAGCTTATAAGAACAGACAACGACACAGAGTTTAAGAACAAAATCGTTGAAGATTATCTCGAATCGGTCGGGATAACACATCAATTCTCTGCTGCTCGTATGCCAGAACAGAATGGAATAGTAGAAAGACGAAACTGAACGCTAGTCGAGGCCGCTCGTACTATGCTTAGTCAATATGACCTACCTCTGTTTCTGTAGGCAGAAGTTGTTTCGACTGTGTGCTACACTCATAATCGTTCCATTACACATCACCGTTTTGGAAAGACTCCTTATGCTTTGATCAACAATCGGACACCGACAATCAAATACTTTCATATTTTTGGTTGTAAGTGTTTTGTACTTAACTACAGAGAGAGTCTGAACAAGTTCAGTGCTAAGGAAGATGAAGGAATTTTCATTGGTTATTCTCAATCATCGACTGCATATCGGGTGTATTTGAAGAAGTCAAAGACAGTAGTTGAGAGCGTTAATGTCACATTCGACGAGGAGATGGCTTCTGAACAACACGGTTCAGAACCCGTACTTACCGGAGTGCTAGCTTCTGGCCAGATCAGTCCAGAACCTGTGCCCACAACGAGTAAATCAGATGAAGCATCAACTTCAAATGCTCATTTATCTTATTTAGATCTTTTATTTGAACTATTTTATGATGAATTTCTTGGAACTAAAGTGACTAAATCTGTTGTGGTTGACAGGATGGACGACTCAACGAATAATAATCCAACCGCTTTAGAGTTATCTATTGAATCCAACTCCCCGGTTCAACAAGGAATTTCAGTTCAAATATCTGCTCCGATAGTTAAAGATGTGAACAATAACGAAGAAACAGAAGTTGCTGAATCAGTTGGGTGTATAATAGAGATAAATCAACAGTCCGAACAAGTTGTACCAACTGAAGCTTCTGTACAAGCTAATTCAACTGAACCACTCCCTCCTAATGTACAAACTGATGAAGTTGAAAGTGGATTCCTAGATGATAATCATGATCAATCAACATCTAATCTACTCCCTTATGAACATCGCTAGACCAAAGAGCACCCTATTCACCAAATCATTGGAGATCCAACAAAGCCGGTGCAAACTAGGTCAGCAACTTTAAATCAATGTCTGCATGACTCATTCCTGAGTAAGATAGAGCCAACTCGAGTTTTAGAAGCTCTAGCTGAATCGGATTAGGTGTCTGCTATGCAAGAAGAGTTAAACCAGTTCGAAGCCCTAAAGGTCTGGAGACTTGTGCCAAAACCGGAAGGAAAATCTATCATCGGCACTAAATGGGTATTAAAGAATAAAAAGGATGAAGATGGTATTGTAATTCAAAACAAAGCAAGACTTGTTGCCAAAGGCTACCGGCAAGAGGAAGGCATAGATTACGACGAGACTTACGCTCGAGTAGCACGTATAGAAGCAATCCGCATGTTTCTCGCATACGCTGCTCATAAAAACTTCACAGTCTACTAGATGGACGTGAAGACTGCCTTTCTAAATGGCATACTTAAAGAGGAAGTCTACGTTACACAACCAGAAGGCTTTGTGAATCCAGATAAACCAGATCACATATATATTCTGGATAAATAACTTTATGGGTTAAAACAAGCACCTCGAGCCTGGTACGATGTTTTATCAAAGTTTTTGGTCAAGTCGGGCTTCACTAAAGGTAAAATTGATACCACTTTATTTATTAAGAAAGAAAAACCCGATATCATTCTTATTCTAATATATGTGGATGATATAATATTTGGCTCTACAAATTCTAAATACTGTAAGAACTTTTCTAATCTAATGGTGTCAAGATTTGAAATGAGTATGATGGGAGAGATGAACTTTTTTCTCGGATTACAAGTAAAACAATTTTCAACGGGGATTTTTATAAACCAAACTAAGTACATTTTTGATATTCTTCGGAAATTCAAAATGGAAACTTGTAAACCAATTGGAACCCCGATGGCACCGGGAACTAAGATCGACATGGATTCTTCGGGAAAACCTGTTGATGTTAGAACCTATAGAGGTATGATTGGTTCTTTAATGTATCTTACTTCTAGTAGGCCAGATATTATGTTTTCTACAAGTTTATGCGCAAGATATCAGGCTAACCCCAAAGAATCCCATTTGTCCGCAGTCAAAAGGATTCTTTCGATATCTGAAAGGGACTGCAGATCTTGGTCTATGGTATCCTAAAGATACTGATTTTGAACTAACGGCTTATTCAGATGCAGATCATGCCGGATGTATGTTAGACAGGAAGAGCACATCGGGTCGTATTCAATTTTCTTGGAGACAAGCTCGTATGCTGGGCGTCAAAGAAACAACTTTGTGTTTCCACCTCGACTGCTGAAGCAGAGTATGTAGTTGTTGCCTGTTGCTGCTCTCAAGTCTTGTGGATGAGAATACAACTTCGAGACTATGGTTTCCAGTTCAACAAAATACCGATTTACTGTGACTCGAAGAGTGCCACTGCCATATCTGCAAACCATGTGCAACATACGAAGACAAAACACATTGATGTAAGATATCATTTTATAAAAGACAATGTTGAAAAAGGTACAATAGAACTTTATTTTGTAAACACTGATTATCAACTTGCAGATTTATTCACCAAGGCTTTAGATGAAAAGAGATTTAATTTTCTTATCTCTAAACTTGGTATGTTAAATCTTAAGACAAAATCAGTGATCACCTACTAAAGTTTTTCTTATTATTATTTTTCTTCATTTCTTTATTTTTAATCCGCAAGATATCTGCACTTTAAGGTATGTTCATGATTTCAGAGGGAGTGAAAGACGATGAAAAGATGATCTACATACGATTGAGAGGGAGTTTATATTTTTGGTTTATGCTTATCACTAATGAATTTTTCTATTGCATAAATACAGGGGGGTAAGAGTAAAAGCAAGGAGTATGGACTATGATTTCTGATTACTTCAAATCAGAACTCGTACATTCATTGTTTTACTGCTTTATGTCATTTACTTTTCAATAAAAATTTTGTGAATAAATTTTGTACTTTGACGGACTTTTTGTCTGATGCAGATTGAGAGGATGCTTACAAGATCATATATTTATGACTTTAAGCTTGATTTGATGAGATTTAAGACTGAGCGAAAAGGTTTATTTCTTATCTTAATCTCATATTTGGTTGAAACAAGAACGACTTTCAATCATAGAAAATATGTTCTTAAACGTTCAAACCACTTCTCGATTATTACATAGTTTTCATGATTTGGAAGTGTGATTTTTAAATCTTTTCACTTTTAGACGTGCTGAAATGTTTTATAAACCGTGTGTTTCCAAAGAATAATACTTGTATATTATCTTGTCTATATATTGTCAAGTATTCACACACACCGGTTTACTTTTTGTTGACTTTGTTCTTACCATGTCTCTAAGTTGTAACCAATTTTTCGATGGTAAGACACCCCGATTGCTATTCAAAGTTTGAGCGTGATTTCGTTTCTAAACGTTCTTTCAAGAATGTCTATATTTTTGTTTCGTATAGACAATATCAATTTTTTGCTGACCAAAGC